>JAJJWW010018775.1:337255-739132 GCA_023531295.1 Papaver armeniacum
GTGACAGAAAGCACTCTGTCTACCTTTACGTTCCGCCAATATGCAACTTTGCTTTTCGTTTTCTATTTCATCTTCCTAGATGTCAGGTTCTTGCACCTTTCCTGTTTTCTTTTTACCTTCCCTTTCTAGATACTCTCCGGAGTTTAACTATATATGTCTGTTCATATTATTGACCTTTTGTTAATTTTACGGGCCGGCATCCTCATGAAAATGAATTTTAAATGATGCAGTGTCATCGGTCATGGTTTATAAGAGAATGATCTTACATTTGGGCATTCAATCTCACTGTCTCACGCATAATTTACTAACTGGCATACAAATTTGCAATCTGTAAATGCCTGCTATGAGATTACAATCCACCACTTAGACTTCAAATATATCGCCTAAGAAAATCTGCACCACAACCCAAACTTTGTGTTGTAATCTTGTTTTTACTGCGAACCATCAGAAAAGAAGATGTTGTCGTCAATCTTATTTCTGACTCATCTACATGTCTGTAATAGTACTATTGTGCAAGAATTCATTTTCTTTGTTATTGATTCTCTCGGTCTTTCATTAGTCTCGTTATTTGTTTATGACTTTCTCTTTTTTGTTTTGGATTTTTTTTTTTCCAGGTCTATGTATTTTGAGTTTATAACATTATTAGGTTCCAGTTTGGCTTTAATCTTCTGTGTTTTTTAAGTTTGGCGGTGAATGTTAGCCTTGCATACGTGAGATAAACAATTAATCATCAACTGGAACAAGTGGAATCATTACAATTCGATAGCTTTGCCTATTGGGAGGTGTTTGGTTTTATATGGTGTTCAGTTTTTGTATACTGCACGTCAATATATACCTTTTTGTGCCGGGAAAAGTTGTTATTTTCAATGACATTAACTTGTTAGTGCTCTGAACATCTTTCTGATTCCGATGGTGATAATTCGAAAGACTGATCATTTTCTTTATACGTCGTCTTGATCAACAACTAAATATGTTTCTTAAATATGTTTCTTATGATGTTATACTTCAGTTTCTTATGATGTTTTTCCTAACTCCTTTGACTGGTCTTCTTTACAATCTCCAGAGAATTCTTTCTCTTGTCTTCTGTAATTGTTAAGGAACTCATAATTCGCCACTTTGACAACATAATATATTTACCACAAAATCCAAAACCTGCATTAGCTAGGAGCCTAGGATCCGAAATCTGAAAAATGATCCAACATCATTTTTTTTTTAGCAAGGAGAGAGGAATTGCCTCTCGCTGCTGTCCCACCAAGTCTAATTTTACTTTTTTAGAGCTTAGTTTACCCGTGTAAAAAAACCCGACACAATCCACTATTGGGAGGTACCACAAAGTAGAGGCGTAAAATGTGTCGGCCTAGCACAACACAGTCCACGAAGTCACTTGATTAGCATGTTGTGTGTCGTGTTGTGTTGTGCCGGAGATTAAGGTCGTGTTGTAGAGGTGTAAAACGTGCCGGCCCGGCACATCCCAGCCCACGAAGTCACGTGCTTAGCGTGCTACGTGCTGGGCTGGGCTGTGCCGGAGATTCAGACGTGTTGTGCTGTGCTAAATGGTGTGCCGTGCTGTGTTGTGCCAGAAAAATAAACGTGTTGTGTCGTGCTGTGCTGTGCTAGCACACTTATTTTATGTTCTCCAAAATAAATATTTTTGAAATATTTTAGTTAGTACATGTATTATTATAGAAATAAATTAGCATACCGAAGATAAAATGTCGAAATTGGCTAAAATAATGATTTTTGTGAAATATGCATCAAATGTGATGTATTGTGTAGTATTTTACGCGACATGGCGTGGCGTGCTTTCTTCGCGTCTTGCGGCCGTGTTGGGCCTTGTGCTAACACGTGTCGCGTGCTGGGCTGGGCCGTGTGCCTATTTTGTCTGGCACAGCACAAAACATTAAACAAACGTGTTGTGCCCGTGCTGGGCCGGTCACGTGTTGTGCCGTGCTGTGCTCGAATTTTAACGTGCTGTGATGTGCCATAAACGTGTTGGCCCGTCCCAATTTACACCTCTATCGTGTTGTGTCGTGCTGTGATGGGTCGGGCACATTTATTTCATGTTTTTAAAGTAGATTTTTTTCAAATATTTAGGTATTTTTATGAGTTGTTATAAAAATTAGTCAATATAGCGATGATTTAATGTCAAAAATTGGCAAGAATAAAGACTTTTTTATGAAATTTACACAAAATGTGATGTATTTTGTAGCGTTTTATGCATAATATGACGTATTTTCTTAACGTGTCGTCTTGTGTTGTGCCACGTGTTTATCCGTGCCGCGTGTTGTGTTGTGCCACTGTGCCAATTTGGCTAACCCAGCACAACCCACGAAACTAAAATGCTGGGCCATACTGGGCTTAGTCATGGGCTTAGTCATGTGATGGGCTGGGCTACCACAAAGTGAATACTCCCTATGTTTTTGGGAAAGTGGCACAGCTTTTTCAATTTTATCTCTACCACAAAGTATCTCTTTAATATGTTTTGTAAACTTTTGATGGTCAGTCTTTGTTGGGTAGTTTTTTTAGTAGCCCGGTTTGTATCACCTAGGCGTTTCTCACCCTTATTTTTTTTTCTTTTTTTTCATTAAAACCTTGCAACCCTTTCAAGGTACCACATGAGTCAAATGTTATTGATGTGTAAATAAAGAGTTAAAAAGCAAAATCTCGGGTGAAAAACCATACGTACAACAAGCTTAATGCATTATCTCTCCTTCTTTAAATATACAAGTATTGACTTATGTTTTATCCATTATTTTTGGATTTTTAAATTTTTAATCCATTCTGTTTTAAAGAAATATGGTCTTGATTTCTCCGATGGATTTTTAAACTAATCCAAAAGAATGAACTAGAATAGTTGCAAACTTGGCTAAAGAATGAGCCACATCATTGGTTTTTCCTGGGTCCATAAGTGCAAACCCAAGTTCTATGTATTTTGAGTTGTTTCCGAATTTAATTAGTTTCACTGTTTGTTTCATTTAT
Source organism: Papaver armeniacum (assembly GCA_023531295.1). Lineage (NCBI taxonomy): Eukaryota > Viridiplantae > Streptophyta > Magnoliopsida > Ranunculales > Papaveraceae > Papaver > Papaver armeniacum. The sequence continues at coordinate 340,235 of JAJJWW010018775.1, forward strand.
AACCTATTTGATTGAAATCTTTTTCCGATTCGATCTATTTTTAGTTTGTAATGGATTTAGGTGCCGGATTTTCGTTCTTCACCTGTATTGGGTTGAAACAAGACGATGCCTAAATTTATGTGTCTCTAAAACAAAGTTTATTGTATACGACATTCCAACTAACACTAAATATATATATTTATGACAATTAAGGACATCTTTGTCCCACCTATTGATTAAGACTCTTGACAGATTGTTGTTATCTTCGGTAACAATTCAGGAAATGTGCATATGTTCCCTTTACTCACTTAAATTACCTCTCAAGTCTTAACCTTTACTCACCATAAAGTTGTCTCGGATGACTCGGGTAGTCTAGTATTTTAGTTTTCTCCATCATTTCAATCTTTGAATTATCTTTCATATTAAACCTCAGAATCATTTTTCAATGCATATACTTTTTTCTTATTTATGATTTATCAACATCCATTTAATCCAAAAAAAAAAAATGGCATATACCACCTTTTATAGGTAGGAATAGAGATCAGCATGCAAGACTAGATGGTTTTCATTGTCATGCACAATTCATTAGCTGGCATGCAAATTACCCATCCGTGCGACACATTGAATTTAATCCGAGTGACCTTTCATCTGGCAAATTGATATACAAGTGTGATATTCATTCAGACACAACTTATCCACCAACAGACATAATAGTGTTTAGTTGACTTATTCTATTAAAGTGTGTCATGGTACGTAACTCCTAATGTTATTCAAATCTTGAGCTTAATCTAAAGCTGCACTTTTGTGACACAAATTTTACCAAGTGATCCAACAATTGGCCTACACTAAAAGGATCAAATACTCAATGTATTTTTGAGATTGATGACGATCAATTTGGTGAACATAAAATTTAGTGTTTGGTTGATTAAAGGTACAAAAAGATTATATTTAAAGTTTAGAACTATTGCCAAATGATGATCGATGAACACTGGGTAAAGATTTTCAAAAAATTTTAGCTTATTGCTAATTCAAAAATTCTATTTAAACCGAGCAAAAAAAACAAGCCCAAAACAACTCCTCACAAACTTTTCATTGGTCACACCATAAGTGGCCCCCTTATTGTCCTCCGACGGGGCCCACCGGGACCCATCATACAAAATTGTGAGAGCTTTTGCAAATATTGTTATGAACCACCGTTGTTAGATTAATAGCTCGATCTGTTTAGAACCATTGTTACTAATTAACAATGTTATGAACACAGAGTAAAGATTTCTGGTATATACTAATAGACATAAGGTAAATAATTATAGTAATCGTACCTCTGGTATAATAATTTATTATATAATTATAATCATTACCAAAGTTAATCAAATAACGAGACAATCAATGACATAATAACTTACTTTTATATAGTTATCTTTGGAGTTGACAAAATCATCTTCCATCTCTATTCTGTATTCACCGAATACACCACTGGTGAATCATGGTGCAACCCATTTCAATCTTGATAACTCTAGTAGTACGTTTTTTAGTTTCCTCCATCATTTCAATCTTCAAATTATCTTTCATCTCAACCTCGTGAATCATGGTGCAACGCATATATTTTGCATACATACAATTATAGGTAGAGATAGAGATCTAGGTGATCTAAGATTCTAGTCCGTTGATCAGTCCGTTTTTTTTTTGCTCTCACACTAACACCATATAATATTCACTAGCATACATATAACACATCCATATGGAAAAATGAATTTTAAATGACCCAGTGTCATAGAATAGAAATTTATGGGGCCTTTTGACGTTGCCCTTGGTCGGAAAAGTCCCGCTTACATCATTCATTGCTATTGAATATCATTCACGACACTTTCTCATTGGGCGCACGTACAGTTCATATGCTTGTTAATAAATGGTGTGTGAGAGAAAAAATCTAACAAGTCCTGTGTTCTGATTTATATAAAATGAAAAAGGTTTTGTATAGCAAGTCCTGTGTTCTGATTTATATAAAATGAAAAAGGTTTTGTATAGCGTAGACTTAAGAAATGGCATATTAAATCATTATCAATACAGTAAAACCTCTACAAAAGAATACTCTATAAAGGAATAAACTTTGTAAATGAATAAAAAAATTTGGTCCCAATTTAGCTTAATCTTTATAAAATTTACCTTTATATAAGAATAAACTCCATATAAGAATAATTTTATATGGTCCCTATAATATTCTGAAACAGAGGTTTTACTGTATATGATATTCTTTTTTCAAAGAGAAGGTTATATTAAAAAGAAAGAAGAAAACTGAGGTTCAATCCAAGGTTAATACAACAATAACTACATACACATTAGAGTATTCCAATTACTCCAAATTAAGCTAGGGTCAACATACTTAAAAGTGTCGTTGTCACAAGAACATAGGACTACCAATTGCTTGACCAAATCAATATTCTCTTGCACACTCTTGTGACCCCGTCCAAACCGTACCTTCCCACCTTCAAAACCCTTCCATTCCGCGGTCTCCTTCCACAAGATCCACCAAACCGCATCACAAACTTCCTTGACCTCTTTATTGCGAATATCGGGGTATTACATCAACATACATTAATAGACCATGCTTCAAACTCTTGTGAGACCTTCAAAACCATTCCAGCTCCTTCCAAAGTTCTTGGCATTAATAGACCAACAGGTTGAGCAAAGTTCTTGGCAATAGCCGTGCTATCCTAAAGGATTTGATGAAATAATTCTAAATCTCGAAAGAGTACTTACAATGAATGAACATGTGATTTGCTGACTCCCTTTCGTCGTTGCACAAAACATACTAGTCTCTATCAATGTTTTCACCCCGATGTCGCAACATATCCCTGGTAGGTAACGAATCATGAAAAGTAGCCCAAATAATAAAACTCACCTTGTTTGGAATATTTCCTTTCCAAAGAAACTGATCAAAGACGCACTCTTCAAGGTTGCCTGAAAGTCTTTCATAATATCTGGAAGTATTGAAATTCTCCATGATCTCCATTTCATCGTCCGCTTCCACAAGCTCAGGGACGTCATTTAAATCACGCCTTAATAAATCATATTCTAGTTGTTCATTCAAATTTAATGGTCTCTTGAAATCACACACCCAATCTCCATTTGCTATTATATCAAAAATAGTTGTGTTCTTAGCCTTCACCGCCTTGAAAACAACATGGAAACAAGTCTTGTAATTTCCCCCTGTCCAGCCAACGATCCTTCCAAAAGCGAATGCCTTTCGAACTGTGAAGGTTTCCATATCCTAGACCATCTTCTACATATTAGTAACATTCTTCCACAAACTCCTTCCTTCTGACTTATTATCCACATTAGGCATTAACAATTCACTGTTATGAGGAAATTTTCATTTATTGGCTTTCTCAAAAGGCTTGTTTTGGACTTCGAAAATCTCCAAATCCACTTCACTACCAATGATTGATTAATTCTCCTCAAACTTTTCAAAGATTTATTTAAAAGATTGGAATGATGGAGGAAATTAAAAAGTAACGTCTGTCTGTACGTACAAACCTAATTGTCCGAGGTATTGATATTATTATGACAAGATAAATGACTAATGGGAAGTTAACAATCAGTACGAGTATGAGTATAACATACCAGATAATAAGATCGCTCTATGCCTTGAACGGATATTGGATTCAGGGAATGAGAGAATTTCCATTTTAGGACCATTATTTTTTAGGTACAATGAAATGGTTCAATTGCCAGCATCACTTACTGATATGGATTTAATTCATCCCAAAACTCTTTCAATAAAGCCCACATCTTGAGGATACCTTCACAAATTAGGGGTACAAAAAATGTTGTGTGATTGGAATGCGACTTCTGTGCTAGTTTATCTTGAGGCGGCAATGAAGGTTATCATAGAAGAATTAACAAAATTTTATTTTTCTTAACTTTGATAATTCAAGATTAAATGAACATTGTAATGCTTTCATATGTCAGAAACGCATATAACACTTTTTTCAGAATACCTTTTCAGCCTCGTTTACTAGGGTGGGTTTTCTAATAATCTTTCAAATAAAGCAAAATAGGATCACTTTGAATAAATTCAAAAACTCCTTAACAAAATATTATTATTTTTTGACCATGATGACTTTTCAAGATGCTACGAATAATGAAGAATAACGTAAAAGTCACCAACGTACTAAATATTTCGAAAAGTCGTTATGGTTGAAAAATGATACCTTATAAGTTTTACAAATTTTCACTAAAATAATTTTTCAAAAATAATTTATTATCTTTTACCAAAAATCTAAAGGAGACGTCATGGACATACGAACATATCATGATTTCAATGTCTATCTTATCAATGCCTCCTTTGAGGAATATGTTCCCGCATGTTATTTTCGATTTTATCCATCATTTCAACTTCAGAGTGACTTTTATTCGGATTCATTTTCTTAGGAAAAAGCATATTATTTTCAAATATTATATAGTTTGCCAGTTCGGTGTACTTGTACCACCTATAGAAAATCCTCTTCAATTTATAATGCAAAGCTTGTTAGTTTTTCATTCTCACACACAATTTATCGACTAGCACCCAAACTACCATTATCTTCATAAATATGAAATTTAATTGATACAGTGTCATGGAGTTTATATAAGAGAATTTGGGGATTCTTTCGCACGCATAATGTATTATAATCCACTCGCTGCTGTCCTGTTAAGTCCATTTCTACTATTTCCGTACTAAAATTGGTTGGTCACCACTTAGGGTGAAAACAAGACGGACCATTTTTTTGATAATTTGAATTTGTTTATTACAACATTTTTTAAAATAACAAACAAGTAATAGGCTATAACAATGGACATTTTTCATCTACCAGTTAATATAAATTGTTGGCGCATTGGTGTTGTCTTATTGAAGAAAGTTACTGATCAATGTTCACTTTGCTCGCTGAAGTGTATTATTGCTTTGAATTAGAGAACTTTGGTAACACAAGAAATGGGATTTTTAGTTTCCTCCATTATTTGACTCATCAAAATGTCTTTGTTCCCAACCATCAGACTTATTTTTGCGATGCACATACTTCTTAGTTGTGTGTGATTTGTAACCAATGATCTAATTCAAAACATTGGCATACATTTATAGGTAGAGATTAGCATGCAAGACTCGTTTTCCTCCCTCAGATGTATTATATTTACTAGCATACAAATTGCATATATCCACAACAAATTTAATGTTAAATGACTCCCACGTATGAAAACATACTTTCAGTTTTTTATTGTCCTATTATATAGGTGAAACTCAAATTTGAAAATGTTATTTTCCACATGTATACCTTTAATTATGATACATGGGTATTATCACAACTTAATTAATGTATGTCGGATTGGATTATGACAAAGGATAAAATGGAAAAAATGATAAATTTTTACAAAATTAAATTTTCTTGATTAACAGATTCACCTAATTCTGCATTTATATTTTAAACGAAGAGAGTAAAATTTTTATACAATTTTGAAATTCAATCCAACACACAACTTATTGAACATTTTATACAGAGGAGAATCTAAAACCTAACTTAAGCCAGCGTAAAAATCCTTAAAGTGCATTTTTAATACCTTTAATTATGATACATGAGTGCACACAAGACCGCCCGTATTTTGATAATTTTAATTAGTTTATTAAAATATTTTTTAAGTAACTAACAAGCAAGAGGTTATCACAATATTAATATAAACCGTAGGCGTATTTGTGTTGTCTTTTTTTTTTTCTTTCTTTTTTTTGATAGGTTGGCCTGAGACCAATACAACTAACTAACAACTCTTACATCTCTCATTGTTGCTCTACCAGCAAGGTCATCACTTATAAAATATCTAATGTTATCTGGTGGTTGAGTTAACCACACACCCTCTATCACATTTGCAGCTCCTTTCTTAGCTAAGTAGTCCTGCACAGATTTAGCCTCTCTATATCTCTGTTGAAAGAAAATATCATCGAAGTAATCTTTCAAAGCATTAATGTCTTCAGATAACGCATACATGCTCCACGGAACCTGAAATTCCTTGTTGCACAGCTGAATTGCATATGTCGAATCACTTTCGACCTCCAGTTTCTTGATACCAATCTCCTTTGCAATAAGCATTCCATTTCTTATCACCCAAAGCTCCGCAACATTGTTGTCATTCTTAAAAATATGTTTGCCATAACACGCAATAAACCTCCTTGATCACCTCAAATCTCCCCTCCTATCCCAGCAAAACCCTGATGATTTGATGCTTCATCGCAGTTAAACTTTGCATAGTCACTCTGTGGAATATGCTACAGTTGATGTGTAGCACTAAGGAACTCCCTTGCATCCATGATAGCTCTGAACAACACTCTAGTTGGATGGAAAACAACCCCCTGAAAACAAAATCATTTCTTCCTCTCCAAATTGACCATAAAAGGAATGGCAGAAGATATTTCCACTCAATATCACCAATCCTTTCTCCGAAATTGCACCAGTTCTTGAGAATAGTATGAGAGATATGATCAGTCATAGGTTGGAAAGCAATCCACTGCTGAACTTTCCTCTATAAAGGACCAACTGCATAATAATTAATAAACAATTGGTGAAGGGTTTCGAAGTCTCTGTTACATAGATTACAACCCGGATGAGTACCAATATTTTTCCTGTATAAAAATTCATTCATACTAAGCCTGTTGTGGAAAACAACCACAAGAAATTTTTAATTTTTTATGGACATTTGAGCTTCCACATAAATCTCCAATCCACGTTGGGAATGTTATTACCCATTCTTATAAAAATAAGGTAGTTATAAGCTTCTTTAATCGTGGGATGAAAGACCACTTTTACTTCGACTGCACAAGTTGATCATTATGTTCTTCGCCACCAGCAATCGACATAGCTTTTATATCCTTTTCCACCTGTTCAGAAATGAAAGTGTCAATATCATCAAGATTCCAACATCTACTTGTTTATTCATAATATATTTGACCTTGAGATTAGGTAAGGTTAGAGCATTATTACTGACAATTGCAGAGATTGGAAGATTATAGAGACATGGATCATTCCATAAATCCACTGAGTTTCCATCCCCTACATTTCACCTAAGACAATCTTTAACAACATCTCTACCTTTTGCAATGCTTCTCCAACTAGTAGAGCACTTTTTCTTGATATCACAAGACCAGAAATCACTATACTGAAAATAATTTGCTTTTAATAACTTGGAAACATCACCTTCGGGATTAGACGATACTCTCCAAGCCATTGTTGCAAGTAAGGCCAAATTGTTAATCTCTAAGTCTCTAACAGCTAAGCCTCCAAACTCCAAAGGTCTGCAGACTTTATCCCACTTCAATTTATGCAAAGTTATCTATTCAACCTAGATAGCATGCCATGTGGGAGTTTGAGCATGCACATCACATGATTGGAGACATGATCAAGAACCGATCTAATTAAAGTAGTTATACCTGCCACATTCAAAGTTTTACTTTTCCAGCCCTGCATTCTATCAGCCAACTTGTCTGCCATGTCATTAAAAGTATTAAGGTTAACTCTACCCCACTGAAGAGGAATACCCAAATACTTACCCGGATCGTTTGTTATTTGAACATTAAGAGGAGCTATCATACCTCTAGAAAAACTTCTCCCTAAATTAGCCGAGGTAAGAAGGGTAGGTTTGGCATCACTTATCTTCTGCCCAGACCACCTGCAAAACTTATCCAATATAATTCTTAAATTACACGCATTCTTATAATTAGCTTTAATAAATACGATGCAAGCATCGGCATAGAGCGAGTGAGAAATCACAGGAGCACCCCTAGAAACTGATATTCCGGTGATCTCTGTTTTTGAACCCTTCATTGATCATTCTAGACAAAGCATCAAGACAAATGATAAACATAAATTGTGTTGTCTTCAATAATATATTGAAGAAAAATACTGATGAGTGTTGACTTTGCTCTCTGAAGCATCTTATGGATTTGATTTAGAGAACTTCAGTAACACAAGTAATCATCTTTTTAGTTTCCTCCATTATTTCAATGATCAAAATATCTTTGACCCCAACCATCAAACTTAATTTTGTGATGAATATATTATTTGTTGTGTATGATTTGTGACTAATGAAATTAAATACATTGGCACACATTTATAAGAAGAGATCAGCATGCATTACTCGTTTTCCTTCCTCACGCATATTTGGGCCGACCGAGCGAAGCGAGGGAGGACCTTTATATGGTCACTTTTTTGTCAATAGTAAGTGATCAATTGACACAAAAAGATTGGATTTTGGTGTCCCAAATTGGTTTCAATCGACAATGAAATGACTAAAGAGCCCCTCCATGGTTCAATTTCTCACTAAAATTGGCGTAAATATGACACAAAATGAAGGGTAATGGAGTAAATTTCACGGGAAGAAAAAAGGACACGGAGGTTGGAAATGGTTTAATTGTTTAGGGGCAGTTTAGTAAAATCAGTGATATAATGACGCAAAGGGTGCGGGTTCGAATCCCGGCCACCTCTTTTTTTCCTATTTTTTTTCTTCTTCCTTTTTCTTCTTCCTTCTCCTTCCTTCTCCGTTGTTTTTCTTCTTTTCTTGTTTGTAACGAGAAACTCCATCAGAGAAACTCTCGCCCCCGTCCCCAAATTCCAACTGAGAAACTCGAAACGCCACCTCCACCTTGCCGCACCACTACCACCATCACCATCGCCGCAACCGGATCTAATTCCTCTTTCAAGTTAATTCCCCTCTTAAAGATTGAAATTGGGAAATTTCAGTGACCTAATTCGAGGTTTTATTGATGAAGATGGTGGTTCAATTGATGATAAATTAGTTGGGTGTTTATCTTCTTCATTAGGGTTTCAATTGAGATACTTTAATCTATACAGAAGCAAATTGAAGCTGCAAATCAAGATGGGTCTGTTTTAAACATCTTACAAAATCCCATCTTACAAAATCTCAGAATTTGAGCACAGTCAGGTAATCAAAATCCCATCTTACAAATTCAATTCCTTTGTTTTCAGTTAGGGATTGGTTTTATATGTTTTTATTTTTATTTTCTGAAATTTGTATTAATTTGTAAGTTCACCTGAACTTTATTGGTGTTTTTAAGATTTTCTAGGACTAGCTCTTATCTGTAAAGTCAATTATAGATGACTTTAATATGGTGGTTCAATTGATGATAAATTATTTGGGTGTTTATCTTCTTCATTAAGGTGTTTATATGCAGTAACAAATGTTAATAATATATCATGAAAATTGTTTCTTCTCATGTTTACTCATTAGTTCTGGTGTAATTTGGATTTGGTTTCGCAAAGTGATAATGGTAGGTACATTTTTCTTTAACCAAGTAGAACCCACAAACCATAACATCAACCTGCAGACCTGTGACACCCGTCTAGTAAAAATAGTTAGACAGGTTATACAGTTGTTAAAGAGCTATTTAGTATTTACACTCTTAAATAGTTATTTATACAGGTTATTGAGATATAGAATTTGCCTTATTCATATTTTTGCTCTTAAATAGCTATTTACACACAGATTTTTTTTAATCTTAAAGGGCTATCTTGACTCAGTTTTTTTTCTTCTGAAAACACTATCTTGATTCAGTTGTTGCTCTTAAAGAGCTATTTACCACTACGCGAAAATTAGTAATCTACAACTGTAGATTGACAACTCGTAAATTAAAAGTTGTAAAATGTAGTATGTTTTACAACTTTTTCCAACAAAAGCGTTGTCAAAGTAAAATATGTCCAACTCTTAGGACCAACGAGTTCCTAAGAGTAGTGACGAGAATCAGAACCACAACTTGTTGTGTGAAAAGGGTTGTAGAGAGAAGTGACCACCTTTAGAATTTACAACTCACATCCTAAAGGTAGTGAATGATTTTAAACAACACTAATAAGAGTCGTTGAAGATAAGAAAAAAATTTGAAAAATGTTCTTGTAGAGAATCGAACCTAAGCTTACTAGGTGTTAGTACAAGACGTAAACCATCCTGCCGGATTCACAATACTGGTAGATTTGTGCTTTTTCTTTTAATCAACATTCACAACCTTTACAAGAGTTGTAAATTATAAATTGACTTTGAAAAAAAAATGAGGCTAAGGTGAATCGAACCTGAACCTCCTCTGTCTAAGACTTAGATTTCAACCACCCTTCCATATTTACGTGCATGTCTGCTTATATTTTACATTTACTTTTATAAAAAAGTGATAAGGAAAAAACATGTTAAGGAAAAGAAATAAATGGACGGTTATGATGTAAATGGATGGTTATGATGGGAGATGGAAAAGATGAGAAGAAAAAGGATAAATAGACCTTCTACAACCCCTTAAGAGTCGTCGTAAAGGTATAAAAAACTTCTGCTAAATTTTTCTCACTTCTGCAAAAAAAATCCCACTTCTGCTAAATTTTATTCACTTCTGCAAAAAACTTCTCACTTCTGCTAAATTTTTCTCACTTCTGCTAAATTTTGTTTTCATCGCTATTGACAACCTTTATAAGAGTTGTCGTTGAGGTATAAACACTTATGCTAAATTTTTCTCACTTCTGCTAAATTTTATTCACTACGCTAAGAATATTCCCATGGAATCTTACCCAGTAAATGGGTGGATTCATCGTCTTTCCGAACTTTCAGACTTATAGTAGTCCGCTCATGGCCAAGTTTTGATCCCGGTGCAAGTTTCTTTCTCGAAGTTGATGAATTTGTATGTGTTTAAGGTTTATGAGAATATTCCCATGCAATCTTACCCGTAAATGGTTGGATTCATCGTCTTTGCAAACTTTCAGACTTATAGTAGTCCGCTCATGGCCACGTTTCGATCCCGGAGCCAGTTTCTTTCTCAAAGTTGACGAATTTGTGTGTGTTCAAGGTTTATGAGAATATTCCATGGAATCTTACCCGTAAATAGTTGGATTCATCGTCTTTGCGAACTTTCAGACTTATATTAGTCCGCTCATGGCCAGGTTTCGATCTCGAAGCCAGTTTCTTTCTCGAAGTTGATGAATTCGTGTGTGTTGAAGGTTTCTGAGAATATTCCCATGGAATCTTACCCGTAAATGGTTGTATTCATCGTTCTTACGAACTCTCAGACTTATACTAGTCCGTTCTTGGTCAGGTTTCAATCTTGGAGCCAGGGTTTGCATACAATATGCTAGAATAGGGCTTGCTTAATGTTTCGGGGAATATTACAAAAGAATATTACTTGTAAATTGATGGATTCATCGTTCTTACGAAATTTCCAACTTAAAGTAGTCCATTGTCGGCCAGGTTTCGATCTCGGAGCCAGGGTTTGCATACAATATGCCAGAATAAGGTTGGTTTAATGTTCTGTGGAATATTCCAAAGGAATCTTACCGGTAAATGGATGGATTCTACGTTCTTATGAAATTTCGGACTTAGAGTAGTCCAATCACGGCCAGGTTTCGATCTCAAAGCCAGGATATGCGTACAATATGCCAGAATATGGTTTCTTTAAGGTTTCAGGGAATATTTCGAAGGAATCTTACCTGTAAATGGATGTATTCATCGTTCTTACGAAGTTTCTGACTTAGAGTAGTCCAATCACGGCCAGGTTTCGATCTCGGGGCCGTGGTATGCGTACAATATGCCAGAATATGGTTTGTTTAAGGTTTCAAGGAATATTTCGAAGGAATCTTACCTGTAAATGGATGTATTCATCGTTCTTACGAAGTTTCGGACTTAGAGTAGTCCAATCACGTCCAGGTTTCGATCTCGGAGCCGGGGTATGCGTATAATATGCCAGAATATGACTTGTTTAAGGTTTCAGGGAATATTTCGAAGGAATCTTACCTGTAAATGGATGTATTCATCGTTCTTACGAAGTTTCTGACTTAGAGTAGTCCAATCACGGCCAGGTTTCGATCTCGGAGCCAGGATATGCGTACAATATGCCAGAATATGGTTTGTTTAAGGTTTCAGGGAATATTTCGAAGGAATCTTACCTGTATACCTGTAAATGGATGTATTCATCGTTCTTACGAATTTTCAGACATAGAGTAGTCCAATCACGGCCAGGTTTCGATCTCGGAGCTAGGATATGCGTACAATATGCCAGAATATGGTTTGTTTAAGGTTTCAGGGAATATTTCGAAGGAATCTTACCTGTAAATGGATGGATTCATCATTCTTACGAATTTTCGGACATGGAGTAGTCCAATCACGGCCAGGTTTCAATCTCGGAGCCAGGATATGCGTACAATATGCCAGAATATGGTTTGTTTAAGGTGTCAGGGAATATTTCGAAGGAATCTTACCTGGTAAATGGATGTATTCATCGTTATTCGGAAGTTTCGACTTAGAGTAGTCCAATCACGGCGGGTTTCGATCCGGAGCAGGGTATGCGTACAATATGCCAGAATATGGTTTGTTTAAGGTTTCAGGGAATATTTCGAAGGAATCTTACCTGTAAATGGATGGATTCATCGTTCTTACCAAGTTTCTGAATTATAGTAGTCCACTCTCGACCAGGTTTCGATCTCGGAGCCAAGTTACGCATACAATATGCCAGAATAGGGTTTGTTTAAGGTTTCGGGAATATTTCAAAAGGAATCTTACTCCGTAAATGGATGGATTCATCATTCTTATGAAATTTGGACTTATAGTAGTCCACGACGGACATGTTTTGATCTCGGAGCTAGGGTTTGCATACAATATGCTAGAATAGGGTTTGTTTAATGTTTCGTGGAATATTCAAAGGAATCTTTTTGTAATGGATAGATTCATCGTTCTTACGAAATTTTCGACTTATAGTAGTCCGCTCACGGCCAGATTTCGATCTCGGAGCCATGGTTTGCATACAATATGCTAGAATAGGGTTTGCTTAATGTTTCGGGGAATATTCCAAAAGAATCTTACTTGCAAATGGATGGATTCATCGTTCTTACGAAATTTCCGACTTATAGTAGTCCACTCCCGACCAGGTTTCGATCTCGGAGCCACGGTATGCATACAATATGCCATAATAGGGTTTGTTTTAGGTTTCAGAGAATATTTCGAAGGAATCTTACCTGTAAATGGATGGATTCATCGTTGTTACCAAGTTTCCGAATTATAGTAGTCCACTCTCGACCAGGTTTCGATCTCGGAGCCAAGGTACGCATACAGTATGCCAGAATAGGGTTGGTTTAATGTTTCGGGGAATATTCCAAAGGAATCTTACGAAAATGGATGGATTCATCGTTCTTATGAAATTTCGGACTTATAGTAGTCCACTGACGGACATGTTTTGATATAGGAGCCAAGGTATGCATACAATATGCCAGAATAGGGTTTATTTAAGGTTTCGTGGAATATTACAAAGGAATCTTTCCTGTAATGAATGGATTCATCGTTCTTACGAAATTTTCGACTTATAGTAGTCCACTCACGGCCAGGTTTCGATCTCGGAGCCATGGTTTGCATACAATATGCTAGAATAGGGTTTGCTTAATGTTTCGGGGAATATTCCAAAACAATCTTACTTGCAAATGGATGGATTCATCGTTCTTACGAAATTTCCGACTTATAGTAGTCCACTCCCCGACTGTGTTTCGATCTTGAGCTACGGTATGCATACAATATGCCATAATAGGTTTGTTTTAGGTTTTAGAGAATATTCAAGTAATCTTACTTGTAAATGGATGGATTCATCGTTCTTACCAAGTTTTAATTATAGTTGGTCCACTCTCGACTGTGTTTCGATCTCTGAGCCAAGGCACGCATACAATATGCCAGAATAGGGTTTGTTTAAGGTTTCAAAGAATATTAAGAAAGAATCTTACTTGTAAATGGATGGATTCATCGTTCTTACCAAGTTTCCGAATTATAGTAGTCCACCCCCGACCAGGTTTCGATCTCAGAGCCAATGTACGCTTACAATATGCCAGAATAGGGTTTGTTTAAGGTTTCAGAGAATATTCCGAAGGAATCTTACCTGTAAATGGATGAATTCATCGTTCTTACCAAGTTTGAAGGCTGAACCCTCCCAGAGCTTCTTGGTTCATAGTTTATATGGCTTTATACCACATTTGAAGTTCGAATTGACACTGAGCTTCCTATTTATCGATTCCGGTGATGTATCATGCTCAGTTTGAAGTTAGAACCCTCCAAGAGCTTCTTGGTTCATAGTTTGTATGGCGTTATACCACATTTGAAGTTCGAATCAAGACTGAGCTTCATATTTATCCATTCCGATGATGTATCATACTCAGTTTGAAGTCAGAACCCTCCAAGAGCTTCTTGGTTCATAGTTTGTATGGCGTTGTACCATATTTGAAGTTCGAATCGACACTAAGCTTCATATTTATCAATTTTGATGATGTATCCTGCTAAGTTTGAATTCAGAACCCTCCCAGATCTTTTTGGTTCATAGTTTGTATGTCGTTATACCACATTTGAAGTTCGAATCAACACTGAGCTTCATATTTATCGATTTCGATGATGTATCATGCTAAGTTTGAAGTCGGAACCATCCTGAATTTCGTGGCCCATCTCTAGTAATCTTATAACCTGAGTTTACCAGTGTGAACTAAAGCTACTTCATGACATGTGTGACTTGTCAAAATTATTTCATGACCTATGCGACTTGCCGAAATTCAAACCGCAAGCAGAAAGAGAAAGCACAAAAACACAAAGAGAAAGCACAAAGAAACACACCAATTATCGATTTCATTTTTCATTTTCCTAATTCATTCTTATACATTTTTGGATTTTTTTATATCGTAATGTCGATAACAATGTCCTAAATTTATTAATATTTTTTTAGATTTTTTTCATGTCAAAGGTTGATAATTAAGCCGAAAACATGAGCTCGTATTAACACAAAGAGAAAGCACAAAGACCTTGATCCGTATGACACTCTTAACTTAAATCTACACCGTCCAAATATTTTCCCAATCCGTATGACCCCATCCTACCACATCTTATTCGTTCAAATTCTTTTCGATAAAACGATTTTTTTTTCTCTCACTTATCTTCTTCATTCTTTCACTTTTCTCCCGTCTCTCATTTTCCCCTCCCTAACTCAAGTTGCGCCTCCCTCAGATAAAAAAAAAAAAAAAAAAAAAAACCTCACTCAAGATTTGTTTAACCAGTAATTTTAACCATAAGAAGATCACTTCCCCGAATCTCGTAATCCCTTTGTGTTTTTTCTTTTCTTTTTATTACGAGAGTACCACTGGGGAACAGACATCTAACCCTAATTTCTGGTTTTGAGATTGAAATCAAGCCTAGATGTAAATCATTGCTGCTTGTTCTTTGTTAAGAAGATGAGAAACGTCCGATGAATGAATCGGGTGGAGATTTTGTTATTGCACTTTTCAGATCGAGAAGAAGAGAATTATTACTCGAAGGGTTTGTGTGATTCAATTTGACAGTGAAGAGAAGATCTGTTGGTTTCCATCAAGAATAGAAAATCTAGGGTTTGTGTTTTTGTTGGTTTTGATGAGATGGATGGCTATTTGAAAGTTTGAGAAGGAATTGATGATATTAATGGGTCTTTACAAAGAATGAATTTGATACCGAGGAGACGGTGATGGTGGAATTGAGATGGGTTTTATATGAATTTGGTGCCTTCTCGCTCAGAAATCTTCTCTCTAACCATGAAGGTATGTATATAGGTTACTAAGTATGCTCTCTGTCACAAGTTCTATATCTTCTTGGTATTTTACTCTTTTGCAAGATTGAAAACAAGCAACCTAAACCCTTTTTTTTTTTTTTTGTTAAAATCGAATCATGCATGTTGTTTTGTTGATTATAAGTGAAGTTGAGATGATTGATTTTTCTGAAATTAGGGTTTTCTTAACTTTTTGATTTGAGTATTTTTTTTCACCTAAAATTTGTGTATCTATGTTATCTGATTTGGGTGTTGACTAGTTTTTGTTGATTTTGTTTACAGGAAAAGACACACCCTTGTTCTTCGCCATCCCCACTTTCACCACCGTCTCCATCCTCACCAGATTCTGGAGGAGGAAGAATATCAACTAGTCTTGTTATTGGAGTTGCCATTGGTTGTTTATTTGCTTTGTAAGAAGAAGAAGAAGATGAGAGATTAGTATCCTGTCGATTACTATGGAGGACCTCATCCACCTTAAGGTATAATTTTGCTTTTGATATATCTCATGATTTTTGTAAATTGATGAGTTGGGTACCTTCTAATCATCATGAAATACTCTAATGTCGATTTGATTGTAGAGATATGGAATTTATAATGAGCAATTCGTGTTTGAATATGTGATCCACACCTTGTAAACCCTGATATGTGTGTGTTTGTTATACTTACAAATTAGGATCCTGTGGTCGGATTGTAATGAAAAATTAGAGGGTAATACTTCGTTGCGTGATGTATGTACCATCAAAATTTCAGGAAAATCGGGTTACGTTTACTAGTTCGAATAATGAATGAATTACAGCTGCAATGTGCAGAATTCAGACCCTGAAGAGTTTAGTATTTATGATATTTCTCATTACCCGTTTACTGGATAAAGCTGAAATTTTTGTATGTTGTTTATAAACCTATAGATAATCTACTGTAAAAATTTCAGGAATATCCGATTTCTTTAGGTACCCCAAAGTGCATAGGAATCATGACTGAATTCTGTATATCGATATTGAAAGCAGTCATGTTGTAAGGTGCATAATTTTTTAATGAACCGTCATAATTTTTCTGAATTTTGATATGTTGTTGTACCCTGGGTATTAAGGTTACTGTAAAAGTTTTGTGACGATCGGATGAATTTAACTACTGAAAGGTTTAGATAGATTATGGCCGTGTTATCAATAGCCTGAGTTTTCAACTCGATGCTTGTTTTGTTGATGTATATTGTGTGGTTATTTAGCTTATGAAGTGGTTGTACCCAATTGTCGCCCTGGAAATTTTGAGGATTGTGGTTAGTTTTTCTGAAAGATCGATATGTAGATTAGGTTGTGTATTGACGACGTTGTTTGATAACATGTATCATCCGTGGAGTTTAGCAGTTTATGAGTGTTTTGTAGTTTGTTTTGGAACATGCTAGTGTAGTTCAGTTTTTTTTGCATATGAAAAATATTGTTTGAGATCCTGTTTTGTATTATACAAGTAGTATTTCAGTGTCTTGCAAGTGCATAAAATGTGGTTCAAGGTCCAACTACGGAGAGTGTATAAATGCGATCTAGGCCCTGTCTTTTTTTTTTTTTGTTGGTGTTGCAAGTTTTGGTACTGAGCATTGCAGTTGGCATCATCTTTGTAGGCTTTGAATGCTTATGAATGAAACTAAATTCTATATGGGTTTGTTATACAGGTTCATATGGGGAGAGAATATAATCTGGGGAACTAAACATATCAGAAAGGATGAACTGCTTGCCAATTACTTCTTGTCGATCTTTAGTGACTGAACTGGTAATGGCTTGGTGGAGCTGTGTGTGCTTGCTGTTGCTGTTACAAGTGATATATGCTCTCCAAAAAAATGACACTTTACAATTTCACGTAATCTGTGAACCCATGTGTTGTTTCATAACGAAGACATATAACCAATTCAACGGGTTAAACTTCCAAAATTAACGATGTTGCTGCTTCCTTAGTTTTAACATGTAATTTAAGCCTGTAGTCTTGTTCATCTGTTCATTTATTAATTTAAACTCGTAGTTTTTTTTTTTTTTTTTTTTTTTTTTTTTTTCTGTAAAATCGCTTATATAGTAATGATTATAATTGGAAATCTAATCTTCTTTTTAAAGATTTAATTTTGTATTTAAATTCTCAAAATTTAATTTTTTTTTCAAATCGAATATGTACCACAACTCATAATCCTAGTTGTCAAGGAATTCACATACAACAATAACCAAAGTTGTCAAGGAATTCACATACAACAGTAACCAAAGTTGTCAACGAAATCACATACAACTCTAAGCATAGTTGTCAACGAATTCACATACAACACTTCCCAAAGTTGTCAACGAATTCATATATAACTATAATCATAGTTGTCAACGAATTCACATACAACTCTAACGATAGTTGCAAATGAATTTTCCATAACCCCAACAAGTGTAGTGTATGAGTTATTTTCACAACCCAAGTAAGAGTTGTGTTAGGCATAAATAATTTTTTTTTAAAGACATTCACAACCGAAATGGAAGGTCGTATACAATGGAACCACAACAGAAAAGTGTTTACGACTAACATTGACGAGTTGCAAAGAATTGAGGACTTTCTACAACCCCCCCCTTGTGCAACCTACCGATAAACGTCGTCTTATGTGGTACCACAACTGATTTTCGGGGTAGTTAATCGATGTTTTTCCCGTAGTGTACATAGACATCTTTTTCATAATCTAAGTAGTTGGGATAAAAATCTGTTTAGGTAAATGTCTAAAGCAAGCTGTGAGAAGGCTGCATTGCAGGAGTTGTTTCAATTGTCCCTCTGTGCAACCTTTGCAGAAATCTTGATGTGCTTTAATAGTATTCTGTAGTTCAGGTGTAAATGTTTCGGCTACACTGCTCGTGTAGTAATCTCTGAAGAGATAGTACGACACGTTGAGAGTTTGCTAGATAAATTGAGATTGATTCTTAAAATGTGCTTTATCAGAAATGAAATGTAGTTCTTGCTAACATACATTGTGTAAAGAAACAAATAAAAAAAGACATCCCCTCAAAAAAAAAGGAATTTGGATTGATAATTATTGTTTTTCATGGCGTTTGTAATTGGCTCGTGTTTTTTTTTACTCTTTTATTTTGTATAATTTTCCATCAGTTGTTTTCTAAGTTGCATTTTCAGGTTGTAGCTGAATTTCATTTTTGGAATTCTGTTTCTTTGTTGATCAAATATTATACTACTTCTATTTGATGGGGACAACTATTTGAAGTACATAACCTCTTTATTTAATCCGATAGATTGTAGTCTAATCAAAATGCATGTTTTTTTCCGACAACAATCTTAAGTTTTCTCAAGGTTGAATATTGTGTATGAGTATCTTATGGTTCATTAGTGGCATCAGCATGCATTGTCTACCTGGACACATGGAATCACCGTGACTTCTAGTTTTCTGCATGATTTGTTTGAGTCACTAGAATTTTATGTTCCGTCTATTTTTACTCATCGCTGGTTGATGCGAGACAAGTGATTTTCTACGAAGCACCTCACCGTTGGTAGTTTTGCATAGACTCACAAACATAAAATAGCCTCGCTTCAATCATTCAATGTGTTTGCATCCTTTAGTCCTCGATCGCTTGACCTTGAAGTCTCGTATACACATGTACATGCACAATACTATTAACAACTTATATGCTCAGAAAAACAATAATGCATCAAAGTTTAACCTCCATCCATGTATCCGGGAGTCCTGGACAATCATTAGGAAAGGAATTTATAGTGTCCGCCTTCCTTCTAAATGTGCACCGACATATTTTTTTTTTATTCCAGCTCTATTGAACGATTTGACCCAAGGGAGGTAGTTTCTTGGTCTCGGATCCCAAGTATGAATACTAGAAGAGGGTGTCACTCCTTGGTTGTTCTAAATGAGAAACTGTAAGTAAATTTTCTTGTCTACATGAATTTAATGGCTGCCTTGTATATAAAGTTTTTTAACATAACGATGTGTACCACTTCTTCCCTGTATGCTTTAGGAGGTTATGATGGAAGTAAAATGATTTCAAGTGTGGAGATGTATGATCCTCGAATGCAATTATGGATAGCACATCGAATATGAAGGAACCAAGGGGATATTCATCTGCTGCCGTTGTTGGAGAAACAATTTTTGCTATCTCGGGGTTAAAAGAGGGCAAAATGTTGATAGATACCGGATTTACCTTCCGTTGTGTAGTCCTCTTTTGACTTTGTTTTAGGTGATAGATGTTTGTGTGTGGAATCTAATCCCGTTTAGGTTGTCAATTCCAGGTGGAATGTTACAAGGAAGGCCATGGTTGGCGGTTGTCTGACTGAAGTGCGCAGGGAAAAGGTGCTTCTCTATTTGGACTTGTTGTGTAAAACTTTGATGCAAGTAGACGAGAGAAGGGACAGATTTTGCATCGGCGCCAAAGCGGCAGCATGTTTTGCGCCGATGTGAAGTTACGTAACAAGTGTGTGTTGGATGAAGAGCAAGAAACTGTTGAGTTTCTTTGAATTAAAGTAACAATAATAGAGAAAAAAATCCGGTCGGCCCTTCCACCGTGGCAACGGTTGTACTAGTATATGTACTAGCATTTGAATTGCACACATCTACAACAAAATTAATTTTGAATGACTTCCCCTAATAAAAACATAGTTTCAGTTTTTGGTTATCCAATTATATAGGCGAAACTCTAATTCCAAAATGGCCTTTTATATATATATATACCTTTAATTATGATATATACATGGGTATTATCACAACTTAATTGACTTTTTTCGGATAGGATTTATCACAAAGGATAAAACGGAAAAAATGATTGAATTTTTACGAAATCTATTTTTTTCTGTAAGAAGATAGTTGACTCATTATCTGTATTCTTTTGTTCTTCAGTAAAATTAGAGTGATCAATTCTTGATCTTTTCTCTTTCTTTCATTCATGATCATCATAATCTGATATTCATTCTGTTAGGGACTAAATTTTTTACAAGTGTGAAACTTGTTCCAGTGCTCAATTAAACATTAGACACCGGGGCGGGAGGATCTCAATCCACAAAGTGCATTTTCTTTACTACATATTTCTAATGAACCGTTTTTTGGGACCATGGTTTTATTTTGGGTAAGATATTATAAGTAATTCTAGGTCACCCCTTATCTAAATATTTAGATTAATACCAAAATTACCCTCCTTATTATTTTTGTATAATGATTAGTTAGTGTGATTAAGGTTAAATTAATAGATTTTTTTTTAAAAGAACTAGAATTATTGAGTGACTAAAGTGATAGAAGAAGAAGAAGATGGAGAAAAAAATTATTTTGAGATGGGTGAATATGGAGAAAAAACTTCCTCTGGGTACCGAAGTATGCTTGTAACTTAGTGAATGTTGCTATAAACGTCCTAAAATATCTTGAAAATCAAAATTGTAACAAAAAAAATTTCAACAGGTCAACAAAGTTCGGTTTTATTATATGAAGAACATGTAACTAAACTTTCTGCAACTGCAGTTCGGTTAATAAATCCAAAATCACAGGCAACCGAACCAGAGCTTTAATGGAGTTTTTGTTTGTTCGGCTAGCTGATAAAAAATCAAATGTAACCGAACTACTATGCTTGAGTTTACAGAGTTTTGTTCGGTTCAGTCGACTAGACCACGTTGTAACCGAATTTTAAACAACAGAGTTCGGTAAGTTCGCAGAATTTTGTTTTTTCCGACTAAACCGGACACAACATTTGGCTATATAGAGAAGAGTTCGGTTTTGAAATTATTTTTGCGAGTTAACCGAACTCATTTACAGAGGTATGTTCGGTTGGTTCGCAAACTTCAACGCAACCAAGTTCCCAACCGAACTGCAGGTTAAAAGTAACCAAGTGTTAGAAGTTCGGTTGGTTCGCAAACTTCAACATATTTTGCGAATCAACCGAACTGAGCTTATATATGCAATTAGGCAAATATTCGGTTAAAACAAAAACTTAACAATTTTTGTGATCCAACCGAACTGCACTTGCAAATGCATGTATGGAATTAGCCCATAGTTCGGTTAAAAGTATTTTTTGCGAATCAACCGAACTCTGAGTTCGATTCAGAAAAAATTAATTCGCAAACTTGTCTCTGAAAAAAAAAAAAACCTCCATTAAACCTCTCTGCAACTTCCATTTTCAACTCATTTTGATGATTACTTCTCATTTTTTCAACCAAAAACGAATGACAAGTAATGAGTTTGTGAGAATATCTTTGTTAATGATTTAAATTAAGCTATATATATAGAGGTGGTGGTGATAATCGGTGGTGGTGGTAATCGGTGGGCGGTGGTGGTGGTAATCGGTGGGCGGTGGTGGTGAATCGGAGGAGGCGGTGGTAATCGACGGTGGTGGTGAATCGGAGGTGGTGGTGGTCAATCGGTGGTTGGTGGTGGTGATAATCGGAGGTGGTAGTGGTAATCGGCGGTGATGGGAGGAGGCGGTGGTTATATATATATAGGTGGTTATTAGGTTGGTTTTAAATTAAATTAGTCTAAGGGTAGGTTGGTCATTTCCAAATTTTAGGATACCCCTTATAACTACGGGGAAGGTGGCCTAATAAGACCATGGTCCCTAAAAAAACCATGGTCCAAAAAAATGGTTCTTTCTAATTTTGCTTCATTAAGTAAACATGCCTCGACCCTCATTAAGTAAACATGCCTCAAGCTTAGGCTTAATCCCGGTGAAAAAATTGGCTAAGCCCAACTAACTTGGCAAGCCCTTTCTCATACAACATTTCTAGTTCCGCCAGTGAATTCATCATCATAACCCTTAGTTCATCACAAGCTTTAATATTTTATTAAGTGATCCATCACAAGCTGCCCGATTATAGGCATTTGCGGGGAGGGCAACTGCCTCCAACAGTCCCGCTTTTGTCTCACCGATATGCTATTTGTGAACACCATAATCTGCACCGTACGCATGGACACCATAATCTGCACCGTATGCATGGCCCCTATGGATAGCTGGAGCAAGAGTGCTTAGATCCTAAGCTAAGGTCACTTTGGTATTCATCGACAGACTAAATCCCCATAAACACAAAGCCATTAGGTTGTAGAGGGGACTTCTTTTCTTTCCTCTTCTAACTACTCCCTCCGTCCATAATTAGATGAGCTACTTATAGTTTGCACAAATTTTAAGGCAAGGAGGAAAGTGGAGTATATTTAAGTATTGTTTACCATTATACCCTTATGGGCAATAATTAGTAAATTTAGAAACAATTTATCTCTTAAACTATACCACGGTTTTTTATAAAATTTATACCGTTGAAAAGCATTTTAAAAGACCTACGCAACGAATATAAACATGACTATCAAATTATACATATTTCTTATAAACAAAATAATCAATTAAAAGGGTAGTTTTAGAAATATCCCCTTAGTTAGTGAAATAGCTCATCTATTTGTGGACAAAACTAAAAACCAAATAGCTCATCTAATTAGGGACGGAGGGAGTATATTAAAACTCTCTGAACTTAAGGATCTTGTAATGAAGTTCCATTAATGGAACCGAACACTCATAAATAACTTAACCTTATTTTACCCCGTAGATGTAGACACTCCGTTGTCGAACCACGTTAATGATGTTTGTGTCAATGTTTCCTTTACTTTCTCGCTCTTTATCTTTTGTCTGTGATTTCCATTTAGATCTTAATTGTCTATTGATTTATGATTTTTACTCAATTGAATGTTCTATCAAAAAAAAAAAACGATAGTCAAACTGTTAATTTGTTTTTTTATTACATCAGACACAAAACTATACCGACTCAAATATTTCTGCGTCAATTGCATAGTGAGTCAGTCATCAAGTTAGACATCTCAACAATAAAAGAAAAAACATTTTGACATCTCATCTAGACGAGTCAAATGCCAAATATGCTAAAGTTATCCAATCAGGCTTGCCTAGGTTGTTTATTTTACTATATATGTATACGGGGTATATATATATATAAAGAGAGAGGGACACTCTTAGATGGACAAGGTCAGATAATTTGCGCAATTTTCTCCTCAAAATCCAAACTACAATGAATTGAAATCTAATAATTTGATGGTATGTTGCTCTTATAAGATGATACATTCCTATAAAAAATGAGCACAATTCGAGATGTATAAAACCACCATCTATCGCTTTGGATATCGGTCGTTCAAAGTTAACTGTTGAAATTAAGATCGGTAGATGGTGAGGTTTCTATCTCGAATTGTGCTCATGTTTCGCAGAAACATAGAGTCTTATAAGAGAAACATATCATCAAAATATTAGATTTATATTCATTTCTGTTTGGTTTTTGCGGTGTAAATAACGCAAATCTTATCTGACCTTGTCCATCTAAGAGTGTCCATGGATCCTCCTCGTATATATATATGTATAAGCTTTTTCGTATATTTTCATTGTTTAATGGAATATTTACTTTACATAACAATGGTCCAATTTTATGCTTGATGGACTATTTTTTTTTATTGATTCAACATGTAAATTGTTTACGTGAAATAATTTATGATCTGATTTCAACTGATACCCTGTCTATTTAGATTTTCGTGATAATATCTGACTTAATGCAAATCGATAAGGGATTTCAAATTGCTTATGACATGCGTACCAGTACTGTAAAACACGCTTATTCGTGTTATGTTCCCGTGAGCTATTTTGTGCCTAGCATTTGACTAACAAAACACGACATGGCATAACACAACACATTTAAATCGTTGGCACAACACATCATCACACACAGCACGTGAAGCACGTGTTTTTGTGTGTCCTGGCTATGTCGGGCCAACATGTTTTACACCTCTAAGTGTCACAACTTGTTTTTAACCTTCAAGTATATAATTTTGGTTGGTCACCAATCAGGGTGCAAATAAGATGTTTGAATCCAGCTTTTTAATAATTTTAATTAGTTTATGAAGACAAAGTTATATTTTTTTAAATTAACTACTAGCAAGAAGTCATAAACAATTGACAGCATCTTTCAACTCCCAGTTAACAAAAATCGTTGGCATACTGTTTTTGTCTTCTTCAGTTGTTGAAGAAAGTCACAGATTAATGTTACTTTTGCTCGCTAAAACGACTCATGACTTTGATTAAGAGAACTCTAGATCTGATAACCCAAGTAGTCGGCTTTTCAATTTCCTCCATCATCACAGTCATCAAAATATCTTTCATCACAACCATCAAACTTATTTTGCAATGAATATATATTTGTTTTGGTTGTACGTATGATTTGTCAACGATTATCTAATTCAGAACCTTGGCGTACATTTATAAGTAGAGATAAGCATATCTCCGATGACCCAAGTAGTCGGACTTGTAGTTTCCTCCATCATTTCAATCATTAAATTGTCTTTCACCCCAACCATCGGACTCATATTTTGGCATGAATATACCACCTTTTATAGGCAGAGATCAGCATGTAAGATTCTTTGTTTTTCGCTCTCACGCATGTTATATCTACTAGCATACAGACTGCATAAACTATGTGTGGTAAATATTTAGTTTTAATTGACAAAGAGAAGTTTCATACTGACTCTATCCCACCGTCCCACGTATAAAAATCAAATTTAAGTTTTTGGTTGTCCCATTACCATAGGTGAAACTCTAATTCTTCAAAAAGCTTAACAATCACCTCTCCAGAGTTGACGTCAACGCAAAATAGTATAACTATTTCTTCCACCGATTAGGGATAGTCATACAAAAAGGTATGGGTGTCTAGCTTGTCAGTACGATATTTTATTTTTATTCTCTCAAAAATTTATATTATTCTTTTATTCCAAATTATTTTTTTCTACACCTAAATCCTTAATGTATGATGTACGGATATTATCACAAGTTAATTAATGCACAAGACTACTTGATGGCTATCCCCATTAGTGGGCTCAACCAGTCTGTGGGGCCAAGACAGTTTGCTTCCATATTGTGCTACAAATTAGGTATACTACTCTTTGATGAAGATAGTACTTGTCCCAGTTGCGGCAAAAGGATGGATACTTTTGGTGATCACGCGCTGCACTGTACTAAAGACGTTGGAATTAAATTCCGGCATGATTTAGTTCGCGATGTGCTTGCAGATATATGTTTTAAATCTGGAGTTCCTACCCGGAAAGAAGCTGCTTTGGGATTTTTATCTGATAATTACAAAGATCTAAGACCAGCGGACATTCTTGTGCACAATTGGGAGAACGGTCAAGATGTGTGTTACGATGTGACGGGTGTCTCACCTTTCACAGGTGGTGGGGTTCGTACTTTTATACTTGGTCAAGCCATCTCCAATGTGGTTACCCGCAAATGCAGGAAGTACTTAGACAAGTGTTTGGTTCATGATTACGGTTTTTGTACTTTTGCTTTCACTACCTTAAGCAAACTGAATGATGATGCCGTAGCCCTTTTAAAGAGGCTTAAAAATTGTTTATCAAGCCATACCATGAATGGCAAAGTGGGTAATTTTCTTTTTCACAGGATAAGTATTGCTATTCAGAAGGGAGTTGGAGCCCAGCTTGTTGCTAGACTCCCGACCAGTTTCTTGTAAACTTCTCCATGAGATTGTATGTATTAACTGCCTTTTTCTTTCCTCTCATTAATGTACGTCGAGTTAGAAATAGGACAAACGGATAAAACAGAAAAAATGATTAATTTTTATGAAATCAATTCTTTTTCTTAATTAAGAAATTCACTTAATCCGGTGTATATAGATGGAGTAAAATATTAATACAAATGTGAAATTCGTTCCAACACATAACTTAACCATCATACATATTATAATCCTTGTGTTTGACTTATAACAAGGGTCCTATAATTGAAAGCTGGTTTTATTATACCTGATTCAAAAAATGAACTATGATTTTAGGCATACTGAAATCTTTTTGGGCATACCAAGTAAAGACAAAAAAGGAGTGTAAATAGCAAAATCAAAAGCCCCTTAACCAAATATTTTTGGTAATGACAAATCTGCCCTTTTACGATTAGTGTTAATACTAATGATTAGTTAAAATAATTCTGATTAGTGATTAATGATTAGTGATTAGTTTTAGGATTAATTAAAAAAATTAAGTAAGAAAAAAAAAAATTAGGTTTTTTTAGAAGGAGAAGGGGAAAGTGAGAAAAAATTTTGTGTAGATTATTTAGTTACCCTTGAATTGTAGTCATTTAGGCTGTTCGCGGTGTTCGACCTATCTTATGTTTAATCTCACTTTTGTAGGTTAAAATCATCAAAAGTCTGTGTTTTTTCACTAAGGTTCGGCGAGTCTGGATGAACAGTTCGGCTAGCTGAAAGTGTTGATTAAGAGCCGAACCTACCTTGTAGACCAGAGTTCGGCTTGGTTAGAATTGTCCTAACAAGCCGAACCCTACACTGAACCTATCGGAAGAAAAAATGTTTCGGGTTCGGCTTTATATTTAGAAATTCGTAAGCGCCGAACCTGTTGGAAACACATTGTTTGGCTATTTGAATAAGTAGAATATAAGCCGAACTCGATCATGTACATTCTCGGAGTTAATAATTTTGTATTGGTTCGGCACATATTGTGAATATCGTAATAGCCGAACCTCGTAAATGTGCTAGGTTCGGCATATATTATGATTATCGAATACGCCGAACCCCTGTGCATCTCTTTCTGTGACTAGGTTCGGCTTGAAATTTCATGAAATTTCAAGCCGAACTGTTCATATACACTTACAGGAAGCTTTTGTGAAGAACAGTTCGGCTAAAAATGCAACTTAATTTTGAGTCGAACCCAACACTGTAATCGTCATTTAATCGATGAAAAACAGCAAATAGGAGATTGGGTTTGTAAAACTTACTTTCTTATCCTCGTTTCCGGAGTTGGAGATGCAGTTGGTGCAATTGGTGGTTGATTTTCAGTTTCTACACCTTCATCTTCAATTGGTTCTTCTTCTTCAATTGATGGATTAGAAGACGATTTGGTTTGCCTAGTCCTCGCTTTTCTTTTGTACGAGTCATTATGTAGTTCGATTTAATCGACAATCAAATTTTTACGAATCGACAATTAATCACGGTGATGAATTTTTTTTTTCGCGGGAGGGGAAGAGTTCGGCTAGAGGAGGAAGAAGAAGAGATGTTAAGGGAAGCTGATTTTGATTTTTTAGAAAACTGATTTTAGATTTTTGTATTAAGGGTATATGGGTAATTGAGCTACCCATAGGTTACCCTTTATAAGGTCACCCAAGATGGGACTATCATTTTGTATGCCCGGAAAGTTTTATGTATGCCTAATATCATAGTTCCAAAAAATACCCAGATGTCTGATGCATAAAGAGTCAAAATTAGGCATCTGAAAAGGGATTATTAAAATCAACTTAACCAAATTTTTGAAGTCATCAAGGTACTGAATATTGACCATCACAACTTTTCATGATTTAAAAAAAAATAGTCATGGTCGAAAGACGATACCTAGACAACTTGCTTTTACAAATTTTCACTAAAATAGTTTTCCAATTTTTTTTTTTTTACACAAAATCTAAAGGAGTCGTTATGGACAGACGATGATACGATGGTTTCAATATCTATCTTCTCATTGTCTTCCTTTAATAACATGTTCAATTTCCTCCATCATTTCAATTTCAAAGCGACTTTTGTTCGTTTCATCTTCTGGTGATCAAGTATATATATATATAATGATTCATCAAAAAAGATATAGTTTGGCGTACATATACCTACTATAGAGAGAAAATCCTCTGCAGAGATATAAGTAGAGATCAGAATGCAAAACTTATTAGTTTTTCGTTCTCCCACACAATTTATAGCTAGCATCCAAATTACCGTTATCTTCATAAACATGAACTTTAAGTAATGCAGTGTCATTGAGTTCACATAAGAGAGTGTTTTTATATTTGTGGATTCTTTCTCACGCATAATGTATTAGCTGGCATACAAAGTGCAATTCGCGAATGCCCGTTATGCGCATATACGATCCACTCTCTGCTTTCCTGCTAAGTCCTTTTTCGAGCATGGTTTACCATGGACACCAAAAATTCCAATCTTTTAATCAAATTGCACATTTGCGTTATGCTTCACTTTACAAAAAAAAAATAGTCATAAAAGAGATTCCCTCCAGGTCGATATGCCCAATTATATATTAGACACGCGGGCGGGTGGATCTCAAACCTAACTTAAGCCGGGAATAAAATCCAAAAAGTGCATTTTCTTTGCTACCTATTTCGAACTTTGCCTCGTAAAGTAAGAACCATTTTTTAAGGACCATGGTTTTTTTGGGGGACCATGGTCTTATTAGGCCACCTACCCTACAATGTTAAAAGATGTCCTAAATTATGAGATTACTAATTTGCCCATTACCCTAATTAAAATTAACCCTAATCTAATATCCGCCCCTAATTTAATCTAAAACAAAAACAAAAGAATCCCTAAACCTAGCCGCACAAAAAAAAAAAAAAAAAAACGCACAAAAAAAAAAATTGAGGAGAAAATTGTTCTCATGTTCTTCTTTTCTTCACCAAACCGAGTATAAGAATGGTTCTTCAAAAGAAATCATCAAAACCCCATTACTTTTAATTGAATAGAAATCATCAAAATAGGGTTCATATGGAAGTTACAGTGCCTTGTTCGGTTAGGACGCGTTTCACAAAAACCCTAGTTTCTTAACCGAACTTCCTGAAAGGAAGAACACGAAGAACAATGCGGTTCAATAAGATTTAAAATTAGGTTACCGAACTGCGAGTTCGGTTGGTTCGCAAAAATTTCTAAAACTATCTAGCAACCGAACTCTACCCATATTACAAAAACAAAAAAATTTCCAATGTAACCGAACTATAATATTTGTCCCACTATGTTGAGTTCTCATTCAACCGAACTTTTCCCACTCTGTTCGGTTGGTTCGCAAAAAATTCTAAAACTAGTTAGTAACCGAACTCTACCCAAAATACAAAAAAAAAAAAAAAAAAAAAAATCCAATGTAACCGAACTGTGTTATTTTTCCCACTATGTTGAGTTATGATTTAACAGAACTTTTCCTACTCTGTTCGGTGGGTTCGCAAAAATTTCCAAAACTATCTACTAACCGAACTCTACCCATATTACAAAAA
Organism: Papaver armeniacum; assembly: GCA_023531295.1. Classification (NCBI taxonomy): domain Eukaryota; kingdom Viridiplantae; phylum Streptophyta; class Magnoliopsida; order Ranunculales; family Papaveraceae; genus Papaver; species Papaver armeniacum. The sequence goes on from JAJJWW010018775.1 coordinate 369,845, forward strand.
GAAAAAAAGTTCCAATGTAACCGAACTGTGCTATTTTGCCTACTATGTTGAGTTTCAATTTAACCGAACTTGTCCCACTATATTCGGTTTGTTCGCAAAAAATCTTGACAAACCGAACTCTTCACTAGTTGCATACATGTGGAGTTCAGTTAGATATGCTGTTGGGTTAAAGTTTGCGAACCAACCGAACATTACTCGGTAAATCTTATAAACAAAGTTCGTAACATGTCTGTTAACCGAACGACTAAAAACCTCCATTAAAGAGCGAGTTCGGTAACCTCCTTGTTTGGAAAAAGTAACCGAACTACACTTTCAGATGAGTTCCGTAACCTGTTCTTCACATAGGGTAACCGAACAAGCCCAAATCTACTCTAAAAATTTACATTTTTTTGAAAATTTGGAGCAATTTAACCAACATTATCTAAGTTTGAAGCATACCTGGGTACCCAAATACTCTTCCTCTGGTTGTGGTTGGTAAAATCCATCGTTTAAATGTTTTCCTTCTTCATCTTCTCAAACTTTACTCTCTTAATAATTCTACTTCTTTTAAGAAAAAAACAATCTGATTTTTTAATCTCACTAATTATCTTTAACTTAATGTTTCACTAATCATTACACTACCTATTATTAACACTAACTAATCATTACCCAAAATTAATCGGGAGGGTAATTTAGGCATTAATATAAATATCTATATAAGGGGTGACCTAGATTTACTTCTAATGTCTTACCAAAAATAAAACCATGGCCCCCCAAAAAAACCATGGTCCCCAAAAAAACGGTTCTAAAGTAAACATACCTCAACTTTGGCGTAAGCCCGGTGAAAAATATTGGGTAAGGGCAACTAGCTTGTGAAGCCCTTCTTATACAAAATTTCTAACATTTTATTTCAAGACTCTATGGGTACCACATGTCCACGACAAGTTGTAAACTAAATTTATTATAATAAATTATATGCTTCAAAAAAAAAATACAAAATTTCTAGTTCCATCTTGTGTTTAACTCATGACCTGTTAATCGACCTATAATCCATCGCCATAAACCTTAGTTCAAAACAAGCTTAAGATTTTATCAAGTGATTCCTCACAAGATTATAGGCATTTGTGGAGAGGGTAACTGCCTCAAGCAGTCCCGCTGTTGTCCCACTGATAGGCTGTTAGTTTGTTTTTTTTTATTACATCAGACACATAACTATACCGACTCAAATATTTGTGCGTCAGTTGCATAATGAGTCAGTCATCAAGTTAGACATCTCAACAATAAAAGAAAAATATTTTGACATCTGAGTTAAAAAAATCATTGATGTGTAGAAAACAAGACCAAAAGCCGCAAAGAATACGTACGCGGCTACAAGCCACTTACTTTGTACTTGCTTGTGCATATTTAAAGGCAGAGATTGCCGAAACGTGTATCACATGAAACAAGTCCAAGAAAAACAAGTGCCAGAATGCCGAAGAAGGCGTACATGGCATGGTCCTTGCCACATAGGATTTCTCATATCTCTGACTCACATGATCAAGCCATTAACTCCATATTTTTGAGTTAAATAGTCAGATCCGAGTCAAATAACAAATATATTGAGTATGAGTCAGTGATTTCCATTCGAGAAAATGGGTCATTTGTCCAAAAAAATTTAAAACACGGTTCAAATGGACAAGTAAAAAAAAAGTACGGGTGAAATCGCCAAAAAAAAGTAGTAAGGATGAAACTAGATTCATCCTGGCTTATACTTAAAAAATAGCAAGGATGAAACTGGATGCATCCCACAGTAAAATAAAAATAAGAAAAATATTTGAAAATGGACGGGATTAAACTGGACATCCGCCTATTTTTAAATTTTTGTCCATTTAAACAAAATATTTTTTTAATTTTTGGCTATTTAAACAGTATCAAAACCTAAGTGTCTTTTTCACCCGGGAATTGTTGATTTTGGTTTTTTTGACCAATTTTGTGTTTCCATTAAATCTAAGTGAGTTGAATTCGGATGGGCCAGATCTAGAAAAGAAAAAAATAAAAAAAAATGGTCCAGGTTAATTTTTACTTTTCCCGAGCACATATAGTTTACCCACATGTGAAAAACCGAGAAACAATCCATAAACAATTTGATATTTGTTAATGGCCGAACCACAAACAAATATCAAAAACCCCGGCCGGCACAATCCAATATCGGCCGGCCCATACCACAAAACAAATCATTTGATTTGTAGACAAGAGAACCGAAACCGCAAAACCATACGTACAAGCCTACGTTTAGCCACTTCCCAGCACTTGTGTATATTTAAAGGCAGCGATTGCCGAAACGTGTACCACATGAATCAAGTGCAAGAAATGCGCGTGCCGGAACGTGGAAGGATGCGTACAAGGCATGCTCCTCGCCACATCGGATTTCTCAGCCAATTTCCGAATCCTCCTAGAAAAACAAGAAGAGAAATGAAGATGACGACGAATTCCGAAGAAGAAGAGGAAGAAGATTTCTTCTACTTATTTCAATTCCTTCATCTCCTTTGGAATTCTTCTTCTTCTTCATCAGAATTCAGAAGGCAAACGAGAGATTTAGGATTTCATCAATCAAAATCCAGGGATTGGAAATTGGAATTTGGGGTTTTTTTTCTTGATTAATTGATTGATTTTTGTGCGAAAATCAATCGAATCAAATGGCTTCTTCTTCTTCTTTGGGAATCAGATGTGGTGGTTCGATTCTGAAATCATCTATTGAATCATCATCTTCATCATCTTGTACTTGTCTTCATTTTCAGAATCATCATAATCTCAAATTCAATCAGCAGAAGCAGAAGAGAATCACTCTACAAGGATGTTCGATTTTGAATAATCATCATCACAGCAATAGAAGAGGATCAGTAGTGAGTAATTGTTCTGCATCTACAACAACAGCTTACTTGGATACAGTTTTCGGAACAGAAATGAAGAAGAATCAACAGATACAGGAGAATGCAGCAGCAGAAGTAGTCAGAGAAATCAAGGTTGGAGTGTATGGAGATGAGGAGGAGGATGAAAAGAAGGTTCCTTCTGCTCCAATCTCTGCTGACAAGCTTGATGAATGGATGACATTTTCAGTTCCTGAGGTATAATTTCTTTCAGATTTCTTCTCTTGTTGTTCAGTTGATTGATGATGAATTTGGATGTGTGATTTGATTGATTGATTTATTGTATTTTGATTGAACAGATTGTGAAGAACATAGGCGAGGCGCCGCTACTGGTGCACATTTACTCATCCATAAGTAAAGGAGTTGGGGGAATTTCATCAATTGGATCTAATTCTGCATCTACCGCTACTGCTGCTGCGCAACCAGTGCTTGAGAAAACGAAAGCTGACGCGGAGAGTTGGTATGGTGTTACAAAGAGATGGGAGGAAGGGAGTCCTGTACCTGATGGAATCATACTGGTTGAACAGCTGAAGGCGGAGGAGAATGGCGGTGGCCAGGAGGACGAAAATGATGAGGTTATTGCCTCGGATATGAGTAGTAGCAGCACAAAGACATGGGGGGTGGTTATCCAAGGAAGAGGAGTTGAATCTGCATCATCCTGTTATATTCTGAAAACATGTAGAGTTGGATCGTCACTTGGGTTCTGCACTCACTTCTGCTTGGCTAGAGCTAAGTGTTTTGGCGAAAGCGCGGATTTACAGCTCAAGTACTCATGGTTACTTGGTCACTGATTGCGCAATTAGAACAATGCAGTGGTGGTGGTGTGCGGATTTGGGAGAATGGCGCAGTGGGGAAATGTACATAGATATGAACAATTTTAGAGAAGAGTAGTTGATATGATTTAACACCCTCAAGTTGGGTTTGTAATTGTCTGGATGATTTCATACATTGTTTACAGCAATACAAGATTGATGTAACAGATGCTTGATTGAATATAAATAAATAGAATTTCTTAGTCTTGCATCTGTAGGAATAGATTACAGGCAACATCATATTGTTTCCGGCAAGTCTTGCAATTTTTTGAGGGAAATATGAGTTGCACACAACTATACGTGCATATGACGCGACATCAAGAAGAATAAGTAAAATGAAGAAGTTGAATTAGATTCTGATAGCTAGTTCGACCCCCTTGAAATGCCACTCATGGTAGTTCTGACTTTCTTCAGAATGCGGTGATACTCGAAGAATAAGGAAGACTGATCACCATCAAGACCACTTCTGGTTGCCCTGTTACTACCACTAAGATTATTACATGGGCTTCCACCAATGACAAGGTCGAACCCACCTAATTCATATATCAAATTTTCCAACCTCTCATTGCTCAACTTCAGCACATCCTCGATTTCTATCAGGTTTCCTCTTTGATTGGTCGACTTCCACCAGTTCTGGAGAACCTCTCGTCTTGGTTTTGAACATTCTACAGAGACAACATTTTTCAGACGGATCCCTAATCGGTGTAGAGCCACTTCAGCGCCTCCAATACCCGAGAAAAGAGAAAGAACGGTGATGCCATACGGGTACATTTTCTTCAAAACAGACAAGTGATAAGCCACGGTATCGACTTGGAATGAGTTTCCAAGTCCCTCAAGCCTTGCGGTGTTGCTTATTCCACGTGTATGGTTACTTGGGAATCCCAAGAGTGATTCAATATCATTAGCTTCTAGAGGAGCAACCTTATTCTTCCCGATCCATATCAAGTTCCAATACTTGCATTTCGCCATGATTTCCTTCACAAGATCGGGAGATGGGTCACTGTTGCACTTCTCAAGATCCTTTTGTATCTTATCTGTCTTTCTTGAACTAATTTTTTTGGTATGCAGGCAATTGAACTTGATACGCGTATCCCATGATGGCCACCAAACTTTTGTCTCAGGAAAGGCTTCGAATATTGTCTGTGGTGGAATTGGCATGAGTTGGGCTCTATTGGTGATAGGGAGATTGTGTATATAACCTCTTGGCCTTAATGTCGCAGAGAAATATTTGGAGTTGACAAATTCAGGCTGAATATTGAATAAGTAACTCGAAATTCTTGGCCATGTACCTTTAGGAGCATGGGCCACATTCTCGTAATAAAAATAAGGAGGTCCCGAAGCTTCATCCGGAATCAATCTATGTTGCAAACAAAGATGCCCTGGAACTCCAAATCCGATCATAGGTTTTGGGATAACAAATTTATCTACCTCTTTAATATCTTGCTCCTTATTTTCCTTTCTCCTCTTATGGTCAGGTCTCTTCTTCTTAAGCTGATCGTAGTGGAATGCATCTCGGTGTTGCTATAAATGTAGGAAATATATCAGAGTAAGTCTAAATATATCAAGATCCTCTGACAAGAAATATAGGGTTAATAGGTACCTCATATGAAAGAACATCAGTCGTCTTTGCGACTTGAGCAGCACAAATAAAGTCAGCTAGGATCTCAATTGAAGCATCGGAACCTGCTCATAATAATAATAACTCATTAGATTCAATTTGTCAAATATGAAGACTATACAACAATCAAAACATTATTTACCAATGATCTTGGAAAAAATATTCTACACAAGGTTTTGGAAAAAAAAAAGAGATGGACAAAATATGCATTTAAAAGAGGCAAAAAAGATGAAAATAGAGTATGTGATCGCAGTTTTTCTCGAACAAATATAAAATACAAAATACCAAAATGAATGTGATTTTGACCTCAAATATTTTTCCTTTTCTTCTTTTGAAAAAATTCCTTGAATAAAATCTCAAAATATCATGCATAAGCTATCAAAAAATGCATTGGAGTAACTAAGAGACATCAATTTGGATTTTGGATTACATAAACAACTACTGATAACTTGAAGCATTGACACATTTCAAGAAATATAACAATAACATCTTTAATTTCATAGTACAAGAACATACCGCATCGTTCCAGAGCTTCTGAAGCCTCGGAAGAAGAGTACCCCATCTCTTTTAGTTTTTGTATAGTCCTCATCCCTTCATTATCCTTTAGCAAAACGTTTGTCAAAAATCACATCCATATTTTAAGACATAGCAAGTATATTGCTTAGATGAACCTTAACTATGACAATAAGGTAATCTACACTATTCGGAAGATAACTTCATATGTGCATCTAATATCCTTTCACATATTTTGCATATCATTGAAAAGAAATAACATAGCTAGAATAAAGCGAACAAACTAATTCTCTCCTAAGTTTCATAGAATATGACAAGGTATCGATTAAATGTATTTACCTCGTTTCCCAAAGTATCCTCGTCCGAGAAATCATCTAGAAAATTTCCTACACTTTCAGAAGAACTCGATTCTGAAATAACACATTCTGGTTTGCAAGGAACATGTTCCCTTTCTGATGGCAAATTTTCAATGTTCTGCTGCAAAATGAAATTATTTTATATGAAACAAAGTATCCTTTTGACAGAGAGAATAATTTCAATAGCTGAACTGCAAAAGACTATCATTTGCGAGATATAATTAGTGCACGCTAACTTACCTGATACGTCAATAGGGTATTCACTATTGCATCTTCATCTTTTTCTCCTACATCATTTAAGACATAGTTGTGACTGCAAGTTCCATACTCTATATGCTATCGAACCCAATATTGCACTAGGAAATTCTTACCGTTGATATCAATAGCCCTTAGAACCATAATTCTAGAGAAGCCCATTGCAAAGAACTTTGAAACGAACTGGGAAGAAGGCCCCGCAGACGAACTTGCCTTATAAAAGGAAAACATAAACAAAGTTATACGAGGTCATGAGATTCGGTACATATATTCTACAAGTTTGAAAAAATTTATAGCGTAATAACTTTTTACATGTGTCTTAGTATTACTACAAAAAATTTGAAATCAAATTTTCAGTTAGTCTCAAGTAAATGAAGATTTCGCTCAAACGGATACATTCTTACATCAAATTTAGCATAACAAAAGAACCAATAATACATACAAATAGTGATCACGTGCTTTGCACCTCGGCTACGTTATTTTTACATATTTTGCATATAATTAGGTGATGCTTCGTCATTATATGTTATATTCCATCTGTTTTAGAAAAAACGATACTTTTATCTTTCGATCTTTACCTAAAGAGTGAAAGTTATTACTTTTCTAGAAACAGAGTTAATGCTTTCACCCGAAAATTAATCATTGTTTTTTATTACATAATTATGAATCAATCAGATGTTTTCAGTTTATCCTTGATTTATATCTAACCAATAACCATGTCTAACTTTTAAACAATAACCATTCCTAACTTTAAGGGAAAATACACAAATATTTAGAGAGATGCTACCTTCGTTTCTGGAAAAGTGTTATTTTCACTTTTTCAATTTGGCCAATACCACTTTTTTCCAGAAAAGGAGGGAGTATAAAACTTTCTGAAACGCAAAAATTTAATATTACTGTTTATGCGCTTGTTGCGTAAATAATTTAAAGACCGCACATATAAAATTCACAAAAACGTCGTATATTTTGAAAGATACAAGTTTTCAATTATTTGTCATCATTTTTATAAAAGTAACATTTTCATAAATATTAATTTATGATCAATTTGCATTTAAGTCCCTGTAATTATTGTGTATACCTCTTCTTAAGATCTAACGGCTAATCAAAAATGGATTTCTAAGAGTGACTCCAAATGGGCATGGAAAACCAACCAATTTGTCTATTATACACCTACAGTGAGAATGTCAAACTATTAAAATGAATGAACAAACCTTCAAATAAGGTTTTTTTCATCGCGTCTCAGATTGAATGGATCGATTCAACTTGAGACGATCCGTGCTAGCTTAAGTTAGTTAAAGTTGGTTTTATATATATTTTTATAATATTTTTTAATTGGGTCCCACATGATATTATAGAAATATTTGTAAATATAAAAATGGGTCTCACTAGTGATTGCATCTATGTGCACCCCTATTAAACCAGGGGTGCACATTCCTCCCATTTTTATTGGCTTTGTCTCACCATAGTTGTCCTACATGGGGAATTGGAGAAACAAAATTAAGCCACAATTTAATACACCTTCTTTCTTTACATTTCTCTTTCTTCTACATTTTAATCTTCATGCTCATGAGTGCGTCTTTGTGCACGCCTACTAAATCAGGGGTGCACATTCCTCCCATCCTTATTGGCTTCTATCTAACCACAGTTATCTAGTACGGGAATAAATCCTCATTTTTGTGATAGGAATCTTTTATAAAATATTATTAGAATTAATGGCTAAAATTCAATATAGTGAAATCAACCGATCACGAAGAGTAAATGCTTAAAATTCTCTTGCTCAGGTTAAAAGGGGAGAAGATATGACATGAGTTTTCGAGATCGGGCAAATGACCCGACCCAAGATCGATGGAGTAATACATTGGTGGTGGGTGGTGGAGTAAGAAATGAAGACACAAGTCTTGTTCTTTTTCAATTGACATGCGTTTTGACCCTCAAGTGATCTAAAGACAGCGGCGGATCTACACCTAGACTTGGGCTGGCTTAAGCCACCCCAAAGTTTAGATATCTTTTAAAAATAGGTAGTGGAGCTTAGCCAATGACAATGTAAACCCAGCTGAAACTGTTATCAAGCCACCCCTAGCATGCATAAACTTGTTCCAAGCCACTCCAAGTTCCAAATCCTAGCTAGTTCCGCCCCTGTGTAGAGAAACTTCCCAGCGCCCATATACACATATTGAATCGCTTAAAAAGTTGATTTCTTTTACCTCATATTGGTGTCTACTATGACCAGCATCTGAACATCTTCCACCAGTATTCCGCCGATCAAAACCGCCTCCATCTGAATCAGAATCATCCTGCGACAAAATTAACCAAAACACAATACATTCGGTTTTATAATCATAAAATAATTAGAAGAAGCTGCAATATCAGATCAAAGTGGCGCATACTGACACAAGAAGAAGGTCTTTCGATAATTCTAGGGCTGTTTCAGTCTAAGTCACTGTATGCAGCTAAACTTGTTCATGTGGTGCTCTACCATGGCATAATTAACTCTCTCGATCCATACGCCTCAATCATTAAGTTATAATTCGAGCATCCTCTGAGGTAATCATGTTGAAACATTAAATCAGTTGCTACTCCACAATTGGGGATGGGTGTTCATCCTAAATCTACTATGAAGTTAAATCATTAGTCTTAATTAGCTTGGTAGATGCCTATGGCAATATCGTTGGTTTTAAACTTTGCCCATTTGGAGTAAGATAGACATCAAAAGATGCATTTTTGATTGTTAAATTTTGGTTACCTCTTTTGTAAATTGAAATGTTCTTGCAGCAGAACATCCAGCATTAGCATTCCAATCGAAACCATCTGAGCCTTCTCCATCAGGATCATAATCCTATGACAAAAAAAAAAAAAAAAACACATTTTGATTTACAAAGAAATCACTTTTTAGTTAGATGCAGAAGTTGAATCTAGTTCTATTTCGGGATATCTAGCAAGATTGAAGAAGGGAAAGAAGGAACAGATAGATCAAGATGATATTACTACAGTACTCACCATTTTTGTAGCTTCAACTGGTTTGATTTGTCACTCCAAAAGACTCAGCTTTTCAATTGAGAAATTTCGGGATTTTGTTGAGTAGTTTTGATTCGAATTAAAGTGAATTTTGTTCTGATATAGTCAGGTGGTTTTAATTCTGTACAAACAGCTTTTAGTGAAAAATACAGAGCTTGCTTGTACAGCATGCTCAATTTTAACGTTTACTTGTTTTTGGAACTTTGACTTCGGTCAAAAACAAGTTGACTGGTCATTCCCGGGTCGGACTCGGATTATATACCCAAGGGTATTATGGTAATTTGGGAGATCGCTTGCCCTTGCTTTATACTCTTCCATTTCCGTCTCAAAATCACAATTTCAGTATATCTTCTTCCTCCACGCCACATAAAAAGAACACGAACCCTAAATTTTGAGACGAACCCTAAATTTCTTTCGTAATCATCAGCTTAAGAAGTGGATTCCGATTCCAATCAGAACAAGGTTGCAGTAAATAAGGTAATAATTATAAATCTTCTCTTTGTATTGGGTACATCTATAAATAGATTCTATGATTTTTTTCTCTAGGGTTTTGATTATGTCTTAGAAATAGATTATGAAATTGAGCATCTATGTATTGTAGAAACTGTACAGAGATTGAATTAATCGAATTGAATTCATCTTTCGTGAATTGAGATTTTTTTGTTTACGGGAATTTGGGGGATTTTTGTTTTTAGGGTAATCTAGTTAAACTGAAATCCATCTTCAGCTTACGTTTGATTGAGGTGATTCTATCTTTAGTTTTTTCAGTGGTGTTTTAATTAGTTTGTGTGGATTGTTGGATGTGTGATTGAATAGTTGTTGTTGTTGTAGGTGGATTGATGCTGGATGGCAACATTTGAGGGGAAGAAGGGTGTTACGTATTCAACGTTGTCGTATTCGTCGTTGTCGAATATGGATAAAGGAAATAAGAAGTTTCAGTTTGATGAGGATGATAATGAAGATGGTGGTTTGAATGATTTTTGGAATATCGGGTCTGAAGACGAACAACAGAAGAATTCTAGTCCGTTAAGTACTACAAGTTCGGCTCCTGCGAAGCAAAACTATGATTATGAATATGCGGATGATGACCCTGTTGAGAAAGATGTAGAAGATGAAGATTTTGTTGATACAGGGTATGATAATGCGAAAGATGATCGTTATCGGTATAACTCTTTCCAGATGCAGACAACCCAACCAGAGGTGAATTTGAAGAATGTGTTGGGTGGGATAGTTGCGATATTGACTGGACAGAATAAGGGTCAGAGCACTAAAAGTAGTGATGGTTTTGTTGAAGTTGGAGATCAGTTGGACAGCAGATCGCCTATAAAGTATCCCATTGTTAAGGATATTTGTGATAGTGTTTACCAGAATGTGTTCTCTCCAAGTGCTCCTCCACTTCTTAATCCTCTAGCTGCTTGTAAAGAAGTGTTGGATGCGGAACCACCAGAGTGGGTTCCAGACAGTGCTGCTACTGAATGCATGAAGTGTGATTGTCCCTTTACGGCCCTTACTCGTGGCAGACATCATTGTCGTTTTTGTGGAGGGATTTTTTGTAGAGCATGCTCGAAGGGGAGGTGCTTGTTGCCTATTAAGTTCAGGGAGAGGAGTCCCCAGAGGGTGTGTGACACTTGTTTTGAGAAACTCGAACCTCTACAAATTTTTGGGTAAACACCATAAGCAATGCATCCCAGATTGCTAAGCATGACGTGACGGATTGGACATGCACAAGAGGGTGGTTGAATATGCCCATTGGTCTTTCCATGGAATATGAGATTTACAAGTCCTGTAATACTCTGAAGAGTTACTGCCAGGTACCCGTCTCAACTTCCTATTTACGTCCGATGTTTTATTTCATAGTTCCAATGTGACTTTTCCTGTTTATGGAACACCTTGATTTAGGAATTAAGTTAGCAGCGACTTCATTATACCACCATGATGAAGTTGCTTACTTCACGTGAAGTAGTGAGACAGGATGTTGTCTGGAAACCACATTCATCTGCTTAACACTATTGTAATGATTTTCTTCAACAAATCTAGTTACATCCACGCAATTCGAACCTTGAGTGGCCATTTGAGTTTGTTGAATTACTCTTGAAATGGACAGGATGCTAGATTGAAACCTGAGAAATCCATGCCTTCAGCAGTATTTAAAGGTGCCTAAAGGCTTGGCCATTTAGGAATTAAGTTTGCAGGGACTTCACCATACCATCATATTGAACTGTTTTATCACATGAAGTAGTGAAATAATGTTATGTTCTCGGGATGCATATGCTTAACTCTATTTTAAAAATTCTCGAAAATAGTTCAAGTTGCATCCACACAATTCAAACTTATCTGGTTATTTGAGTTTACTAAATTACTCTTAAATGGACAGGCTGCTCGATTGAAACCTGAGAGATCAATGCCTTCAGCAGTCCTTAAAGGTGCTAAAGGCTTAGCCATTTTGACTGTTGCAAAAGCTGGCATGCTTCTTACGTACAAAATTGGTACCGGTTTGGTAGTTGCTCGGAGAGTGGATGGATCGTGGTCTGCACCTTCTGCTATAGCATCTGTTGGTTTAGGGTGGGGTGTTCAGGTAACAAACTTTTCTTGCATATTTACTGTTCGTATAATCCAAGGTTCCGTTAACCTGCACGTTTTCTGGTTGACAAGTAAAGATATTCCACACATCTACTCAGGGTAAGGGTTTAAAACCCAAATGTTTGGGGACAGCGACCTGTGATGGTTTTGAACCTACGAGCCTTGAGTGGTTGTGGGTGTGATATTGTCACATTGTGTATTCATATTTCTTATGCCCACTAGGATTATTGGAACTCCAAACAGCCTAGATTATTGACTTTTAAACTGCAATGTGAAACAGGCCGGTGGTGAGCTCACGGATTTTATTATCGTTCTCCATGATCACAAGGCTGTGAATGCGTTTTGTAGCCGCATGCATTTTGCTCTTGGAGCTGGTTGTAGTGCTGCAGCAGGACCTGTAGGGAGAGTGCTTGAAGCTGATCTTCGAGCTGGAGATAGAGGATCTGGCATGTGCTATACTTATAGTTGCAGCAAGGGTAAGTTTCAATTTCCTGCCAGATTAATGTTTGGTTTTTTGAAAGTGACGAGTCATTTTTATCTGATACTCTGCTGTAAAATGAAACAGGTGCATTTTTAGGAGTTTCACTTGAAGGGAATATAATCACGACAAGAATGGATACCAACCTAGAGTTTTACGGTGATCCCTATCTCACCACGACTGACATTCTTCATGGAACAGTCGAGAGACCCAGGGCTGCAGAGCCTCTATACTCTGCCCTCGACAATCTCTTCTCGAAGCTATGGTAGCTACATTGAAATACACTTTTAAATAGAGCAAAAACTTTTACTCTTCTTCTCTTAATGTACATATTTCAGTCTTTCCTCCAAACTTAAACTCTGTTTACGTAGTTCTCCCAGTAACTGTAAATACAATCATGTCTAAATTGTGGGTGATGGCCTTCTCGACCATGCCTGCTGCCTGCAAAAAAATGCTCTTCCTCAAGAAGACTGTACAGTGTAATTACTAGTTAATCCAAGGATTTATTTTTATGTTTATTTGTCATTGGGTCGCTAAAAATGCATGTCGTGAATTCATTGGTTACGAGTAGATTGGTGCACATTTATGAACTTGATCATCTGCAAGTCAGACGTAGTTTTCACCATCTATAATAGGATAATTTTTTTGCTTTTAGAATTTGTCTTTCGACTTTTCGGAGTAACTTTTAAAAGTAGAAAGAATAAACTTTTCATAAAGCAATGTGTTTTTGCTTTTGATTAATTCTGCTTTTGGTATCTAAACATCCAATCTAATTTCTACTTCTGGTATCATAACTTTTGACTTTTCGGACTTATCAAGTTCATCACTTCTCAAAATCATCCACTTCATCAGAATATGTCGATAAAGGTTTCATCTAGAATATACAGGGGTTATGCCAGGTGCAACAAAATTGTGAAACAAAAACACTCTGTAATGCACTCAAGAGTGGGGAGGTATGAGGCTGATAGCTGATTATTCTGTGGGAACATTGGTGGAGTGGTTGGGACCAAAAATTTGGCTTTTGACATGACACTGATCAGTCTATTTGTCTGACAAGTGTTGCATTATTATTATGCAGGATTTGTGAACATTAAGAAAGAAAAAATTGTAAGATCAGAGTACCACCATTGGTCTGTGAGATTTGATGGAAAGAAGTCAAAAAGTATGGGGAATTTTTCTTCTTTTCAAAAATGCAACCAACCACTAAAACAATCCCACCAGTACTTCCACCCATGATGCAATACCATTAATGGCAAATCCCACTGACATGGTCCATGGAAAAAGTGAAGTTGCATTTGCCAGTTCTTGAATCTAGATTCTAGAATGATCTCATAAAGAATTGTTGGTGAGGTTTCTAAAGTTATATAAACCCTACCAGTTGCATTGCTTTTAGTCCATAACTCAGAGTCTCATATATACTAAATAAACAAACACATTCTTCTGAACCCTGAATTTTGAATTCTTTCTTAGCAATGGCGAGATCGAGATTTGTAGCGGTTGTGTTTATTGTCTTGCTATGTATGGAGGTTAGTTTGGCTGCTAGATCATATGTTAAGAATAAAGGTCCTAATTCTCATGGTAGTCATGGTGGTGGAGGTGGTGGAGGAAATGGAGGTGGAGGTGGTAGTGGTAGTGTGGTAAGAGATGGTGGTGCATCAGGTTATGGCTCTGGTTATGGACATGGAGGTGGAGAAGGTTATGGTGGTGGTGGGGAAGGAGGTGAAGGTTATGGAAGAGGTGGAGGTGGGGGAAGTGGAGGTGGTGGTGGTAGTGCGGTGGGAGGTGGTGCATCAGGGTATGGTTCTGGTTATGTAAAAGGATGTGGAGAAGGTTATGGTGGTGGTGGTGAAGGAGGAGAGGGGTATGGAAGTGGTGGAGGCGGAGGAGGAGGTAGTGGGTCTGGATATGGAACTGGGGCTTCTGGGAGAGGATCGGGATACGGTTCTGGTGGTGGTTACGGGTCAGGTTACGGGTCTGGAGGAGGATCTGCTGCTGGTGGTGGTGGTGGTGGAGGTAGCGGAGGAGGTGGTGGAGGAGGTAGTGGAGGAGGTTCCGGAGGTGGAAATGGAAGCGGGTACGGATCTGGATATGGTTCTGGGAGTGGCGGTGGGTCTGGATACGGGAAAGGTGGCGGTGGTGGTGGTGGTGGTGGAGGAGGTGGCGGCGGCGGTGGTGGAGGATCCGGTGGTGGAAGTGGTGGAGGATCAGGTTATGGAAGCGGATCAGGCTACGGATCAGGACATGGTCGTGGGGGACATCCAAAATCCCCTTAAATGACATTATAGCATTCATATAATAGTTAATAAGCAGCATTCATAGTTGAGTTATTGAGCTTATTATTCTTATTCCATTGTCGTCTTATTTTTGTCTCTAAATTCCCATTTACTCTCTACATATTGTATTTGAAATCAAAGCTCAGCTTGCCTTGTACTCATATATGCTTAGTTGCAATTGGAATAAAACTCGACACGTATATTATTCTACTGTACATGCATTGTTATGTGAGGATTTTTTTGAGTTTGTGATTCATGGACAAAAATGTACTCCATTACCCAACATTCAGTTGGAAACTTTACGAAGAAGCCAATAACGTGTTTTGTTTTAAGAATCCAGGAATAATAATGCATGAATGATCAGTTTCAATCGAGTAGACGTATCAAGTTGAGCAAAATCTACCCATCTGACATCTTAGATAGACTGACCAAGGTATTCGTGCACCACGAAAAAACGACATCCTTATGGTAGAAAATCTGAGCTTATAACAACTCAGACTCGGAGCATTCTTCTTCTTTGTTTTGAAAGCCAGGTGAAAAACTCTAGTGCGCAGATGCGACCTCAAGTAATTAGATAATTGCCCTGGATTTTGTTGTTGTTGTTACAAATACCTTAGGTAATTAGAAAATCTGAGGTTGTTTTGTCTTTTTTTGTAACATTGATAGTTCGCTTTTTCTGTTGCTAGTTGGTTGTTGTGCTGGTTTGTTACATTATTGGTCGTTTGTAAGCAGGGGCATCTCGCCCTTGTTTTTCTCCTTATTAATACATAGTTCTCTTCTTACCGATCAAAAAAAAAAAAAATGTTGGCCCTAACTCTTCCCTTCCAAAAGCTGTCTTCGGGACACGCAGTATTCAGGTCACTAAAGTCAATGAATATTCTTATACCGTTGTTTTTTTTGGGCACTATCACCATGTTCGCGATCCACTCTGGGTACTTTGCTGGTCTTATGATTCCCGAATCCATCATCTTCTGGAGTTATTTGTCAATTTGCTCGTGATAAGTTGTTGCTATTTTCCTTATTCGTTGCCTTACTGGTTTAATCATCGGGTCTAGCTCCAATATTTGGCATGCTACTCGTGGATCAATTCCTGGCACCTCATCCATTCTCCATGCAAACACATCGAAGTATTCCGTTAACAACTCAATCAGCCTTGCCTCTTCCTCATTTTCCATTTTCGTCCCAATTTTTATAATTTTGGGTTCATCGTCATTCCCCAAGTTTATATCCTTCGTTGGTTCTACGGCCGCGAAAGGCGTAATTGGTTCACCAAGTGCAGTCGGTTCCTTCACTGATTTCACTGGTTCACCCTCTTTCTCTGGAATCTCGCTGGGTATCGCCCATCCTTCTTTTGCTTTTGCCAGTATACCATTAATTCTTTTTCCTTCTTTGCCTCCAGCAGACTCTTCCTTCGCCCCTTCTTCCTTTTCAAACTTTCCTCATAATTCTCGATATCCTTCTCGTTGCAGTCCTTCGTGTCTCCATAATTTCCTTTTATCTCGCCAATTCCACTCGGCATTGGGAATCGTATAGCCTGATGATATGTTCACGCAACTCATCTTATCCCATGTATCCATGGTCGGCCTATGAGAGCGTTATATGGAGACTCCACGTCTATCACACAGACAGTAACTTCCGTCTCTAGTTCTCCCGCGAAGATCTTCACACATATTTCGCCATTTGGTTTTGTTGCTGCCCCATTGAACCCGTATAGATTGTATGCTGAAGGCACCATGTCAGAATCCTCATATCCCAAAGCTTTGAATGCTTGATAGAAGAGAATGTCCACTGAGCTTTCCATGTCTACTAAGACCTTGTCCATGTCCCAAATCTTTCCTTTATCGCATTGATCTCCTTTTCCCCGGGAGGGTTTACCGATGGTTAAAGTGATGACCAACGAATCTGTGTGCAAGATCCCTCCTCCTGGTGCATCTTGCGCCGAGAATGATATATCCTTCTTTTCCCAATCCTCTAGGGGCTTCCTATTCACCGCAGGAAATATCCCATTCCCTTCGTAGTCCCTTTTATATACCCTTGAGAGCACGTTATCATGGAAATTCTGGTTGTCTTCCTTCGAGTGCACTATGAAATTACAGCCGGGCCTCCACGTTCCTTTGTTTATTTAAATCTGATACCCCTTTATCTGGCTCCTATGATAATCATGTTGTGGTGGTGATGGTAACCCCTCATCCCCTACGTAGTGTGCAAGCTTTCCTTATTCGATAAGACGAAGTATGGTCCTCCGGACATTCTTGTAATTGTTCGTATGGTGCCCGTGAAAGCGATGGTATTGGCAAAACTTAGGTCTTCTCTTCGCGGGTTGTGGCTCTTTTCCCAATTTTTGTGGTGCTAGGATTTCTTCAGTCAATACTACCTCCTCTCATACTCTTTCTACAGTTCGATTGAGTCGCGAGATTTCTAACTAAGTCCACGCTAACATGTTCGATCCTTGCTTTGTTGCCTTCGGATTCTTCGCCTGACGACATCTCGCCGTATCATCTCGTGGCCTTTGATTTCTTCGTTGTGACTCTCCTTGCCTTGGGCTTTGGTCGTCCCACCTCAGTTCTCCATATGGTGTTGCTTCCCATTCTGCACGAGCTAGAGCGGTTGACACGTCCTCCTTCATTCGTTGCGCTTTCCTATCCCTTTGTGAGCTCCCCATTTCTATTCTCATATCTCGCAACTCATGTAAGATCTTCTGATCTAAAGTTCTTCCTCTTACTTCGTAAATGACTCCTTCTCTCTTATTATGTTTTCTTTCATCCTCACGCCTCCTTCCTTCTTCGTATTTTAGCCTTTGGTTTTCACTCCACGCATCCAATAATAATCTCCTCAGGTCTCTTTCCCGATCGTATCCTTCTCGTAGCTTCATTCTCTGCACTCTTTCTTCTCTATTTCGCCCACCTTCTTCCTCGTAATCTTCATAAGGATCACTCCCTCGATGTGGGGTCCTCTTTTGGGAAGAAACTTTTATCGCTTCCGAACTCGTATTCCCTTATGGCAAGTTTCCAACCGCCATCTCGTTGATACAATCGTAATCTTGTTGTGTCACCCGACCTCTTTGCTTTGCCGTTCCAGCCTGCTTATTAGATTTGTACCTTACTTTCCTTTCCTCCCGACGGGGTGCCTCACTTGTATCTTCCGATGTCATGCTCTTGTTAGAAACATCCTTTCTCGTTTCTTCTCGGATCGTTCCATTTTTCGTGATAGACCTAGCTTTCATGATTTGGACAGGTTCCTTCATAGATTCAGTACCTCCTTTCGCTTTACATTTTCGCCGGCTTGCGATGCTTTCTTCAGCTACAACTGATGTCTTTTCAATCATTTCTTCTGTCCGTGCCTCCAACCGTTTGCTTCTTCTTACCACCGCTGATGGTTTCGTTCGTCATTCTCTTCTCGCCATTATTCGATCCTTATTTAGTACCTACAAACCAATTATCCGCATGCCGCCTCACCAATATTCTCTTTCAGATCTCCGATCCCGGACGTGAACAAACCATAAATCTACGAAACTTTACTATATAAACAACTCGTTTAGATTTCAAACTATCACGATTTTAAAAACGATTTCAACTTTCCTCAAACTCTTAGATGAGGATAAATCCTCAATCTAAGTTCCCTGTTTCTGGACGCCAAAATGTAACTACTGGTAGTACACCCAAGTATGAAACAAAACAAATCTAAGACATAATAAGTGTTTTGGGATAAGAAATTCTTTATTGATTAACCACAAAGTAGTGAAAATACAAGTTCTTGAATACAAGGAAACCCTAATCTCACACTCTAAGCAAAGCTCTCCCCTCTCCAAAGAATCCAACCCTTTCTTTGATGTCCTAAGGTCTCTATTTATAGGCCAACCACTCCCAATGGTGTACAACTCATTTTACTTCATCATGTACTCGTGGAGATGCTTTATACTTCCCCTTATCGTTTTCCATAAAGTTTTCCCCTTTCTTTCGCCGACAACTTTGGGAGTTTGTCGAGACAGCTGTCTCTTTTGTTGTTCCATAATTTACTGACTTCACAAGTTATCTTTCCAGCCAAGTAACCTTACTTCGCCCATCTTTATTTCGTGATTGGTATCTTGCCGGGTACTCCAATTGATCCTTCACAGTTTAGATTATTCTAGTGAGTTACTTCGCCATAAGATGCTATCTCGCGCACGGCTTTTCATTTTGTCAGTCAGTCAACAATGATGACCCTGACTTGATTTGACAAGTCACTGACGAGGATTCCCGGGGAATGGTACAAGATCTTTCGGCAGGATTCCTCAACAATAAATCGTGTCTTCTCATACGTCCACGTGGCGAGTCATATTTTTGGTCGTGGGGGACATCGTGAATCCCCTTAATAAAAGACATTATAGACTTTTAGTAACTAGTTAATAAGCAGCTATACTTGAGTTATTGAGCTTATTCTTATTCCAGTGTCGTCTTCTTTTTGTCTCTAAATTCTCTACTATTTACTCTCTACATATAAGCTCAGCTTGCCTTGTACTCATCTATGCTTAGTTGCAAATGGAATAAAACTTGATCACATAAATTCTATTGTACATCCATTCTTATGTGAGTGATTGATTCATGAACATAAGTGAACTCCATCACCCAACATGTTTTTGTTTGTATGGCAAAATTTCTTCTACCCCAAACATGAAGTTGTATGATGTTTTTTCCGGAAATCGATCACTGCTTCAATCTTCAATTGAACAGAGTAAGGGGTACCTGCAAAAAACCCCCCGATGCCTAAGTTAGCAAGAGATTTTTCACAGGAGTTTTTGTGGAGAAGATTGCATACCTTTTTGGGTGTCAAACCATACATTTATAGGTTATCAATTTCCGTTTTAGATGCAGGCATGAATTGCAGTAAATGGTCCTGCATGCTAGCAGTTATAACTGGCCCTTGCATGCCTCTTGTAGTAACTGGCCCTGCATGCCTCCCTGCCATAATTGACCTTGCATGCCTCCGTGCCATAACTGGCCCTGCATGCATCCCTGTCATAACTGCATCAGAATCATCCAAGGGCCACGGAATTAAGCTGCGTCATGCCACACCAAATCGGGACTACAGATTTAAGTTACATCGTCCTACACTGAAACTTCTCCTCTGGCCGATTAATTACCGATTAATCGCCGTCCCCGATTCCTAGCCGATTAGTTCCCGATTAATCGTCGATTACCGCTCGCTGTAGTCGCCGGCCACATCATTGGCCGTTGATGACGTGGCACACAATTGCTGACGTGGCGGCACCTGCCCCGTAATCTCCCCTGCTGACGTGGCACTTGATTCGCTGACGTGGCGGCTGCCACATCATTACGTTGCTGACGTGTTATTCGATCTGCTGACGTGTCGGCTGCCACGTCATTACTTTGCTGACGTGGTACTATGGGAGCCAGCGTTACACTGACGTGGCACCTGCATTGCTGACGTGGCAGACGCTGTGAGGTGTTGTGGCTTTGCTGACGTGGTGTCTGCCACGTCATCACTCCTGCTGACGTGGCACTGTGAGACGCGGTGCTTTGCTGACGTGGCACCCACTTTGATGACGTGGCACCTGTGATGACGTGACAATGGTGACGTGGAGCTCTTGTGGGGAACTTTTTAGCCCAACTTGGAGTTATGGGCTTGTGAGTTGAGTGTTTTCTAGTGAGGCCTAGCTTAGTTTGTTGCATATGGGCTTGCACATGGGGTGCTTGTTAGGCCTAGTTAGCCATACTTGGGTAAACAAGGGAAGCACCTTAGGCCTAATGAACCCTCCTTTGCTAATAGTAAGAGCTTGGTAGGCCTAGGTTAGCCCATTTATTTGTGTAGAATATTATGGGTACAAACATAGCCTCCTTTTAACCCATAACCTGTTATGGGTTAAGAAGTTCAGGTTCCCCTCTGAATTTGCATTTTTCTGGAGTGTTATATAACTCGTTCCCGAACATGTTGTCCGGAATGCTATGCAACTCGCCCCCACGGATGTGTTGATTGCGCGGGAGTGTTATATATCTCGCCCCCAAATGGTTGAGGTGAAATATAACTCGCCCCAAGTATGTTTTGTGTCATGCTGCTCAATGCTCGCGCAGGGGTGCACCTCCCTGCTGCATTTTGCTCGCGCATGGAATGAAAAGTTGAGTTTTTCTGCTATCTTGAATTCGCGCAGGGGGCCAATTCTGCTATTCAAGATGCGCGCAGAGTTTGAGATGTGTACATTTTCACGTGCCTGGACAGATGAAAAAAGTTCGCCACATCTGTTGTTGCCCGTATGATAGGGATAAAATTGAGATAGGGTAAAAATGCTCGAACTGTGCACTCACCCTATCTCGTGACGTGTCAGAGACGTTGCTGACAATAAACTCGAGTTGTACTGTTTTTCCATACTGACTGCAGATTTGATCATCCGCAGCATCCTATAATTAACACGAATAATTTTGATAAAGTATGGAATACCAAAATAATGATAAATTAAATTTCTGAATAGAAATAACAAGATAAATACCTATTGCTTCAATAACAAACCGCCTCACTAAAACCTTTACGTGGAAAACCCAATAGGATAAAACCATCATAAAGGAAAAGAGTGCAAAGACAAAGAGATTTGAAACTACTTCTAATGATAGAACTTCTTCAAGTGGAACGAATTCCACGGTTTCCATGGCTTTGAATCCTCGGTTCCATCGAGGTTCCTTAAGTAGTAGGATCCACGAGATGCTGGCCTATCGTCTATGTATGGACCTTCCCAGTTTTCCCCGAGCTTCCCACAGTTTGGTTCCATTGTGGCTGCTCGGGTTTTCTTCAAGACATATCCCCCTGGCTTGAATGACCGTTCTATGACTTTACGATCATATCTCAGCTTGATTTCTGCTGGTATCGGACTAACTGCTGCAAGGATGTTTCTCTTTGTTCTTCCAGCAACTCTTTGTCTAAAGCCAGTATGCTGTCGTTTTTCCCAGATTTGACAACACGAGTTTTGGTTGTCTTGAGATGTATCTCGGTGGGTATGACTGCTTCTGTCCCATAAGCCAGTGTAAATGGTGAAAATCCAGTGGATCTTTTTGGGGTTGTTCGATAGGACCACAAGACTCCAGGGAATTCTTCAGTCCACTTTCCTTTCGCCTTCTCCAGCCGTTTCTTGAGATTGTCCATAATAACGCGATTGGTTGCTTCTGCCTGCCCGTTGCTCTGAGCATAGTAAGGAGATGAGAAATTATGGTGAATATTCAGCTTCTTGCAAAAGTCTTTGATCACTCCAGAATCGAACGTCTGCTTCCCATTGTCTGATATTATCGCGCCTGGGATTCCAAATCTGCAGACGATATTCTCCCATATGAATCTTTTCACATCATGTCTGCTGACGTGTGCCAGTGCCACTGCTTCAACCCATTTGGTAAAATAATCCGTAGCGGCTAGTACGAATTTAACGCCTCCAGGAGCTTTGGGAAGTGGTCCGAAGATGTATAGTCCCCACATAGAGAATGGCCAGGGACTAAAAACTGGATGCAATTCGTTGGCGGGCCTTTTTGGAATTGGAGCATGCTCTTGGCATGGTACGCATTTCTGCGCGTATTCTTTAGCATCTTTATGCATGTATGGACAGAAGTATCCCTGGGTTAGTATCCTGTGCGCGAGACTGCGCCTGTAATGGCTGCCACATATTCCTTCATGAGTCTCTCGCCGCATATCGTTGTCCTTCCTGGCTGATATGCATCGCAAAAATAGCTCCAAAGCTACAGGTTTGCGATATAACAGCCCTTCGATCATTCAGTATCTCCATGAATTCTTTTTCACCTTTGCAGCAAGTTTCTCATCTTTTGGGAGTTCGCCGGATGTCAAATACTTTTGGATGTAAGGTTGGCGCCAGTCTGCAACGTTTTCAACATGGTTGCAGAATTATTCGTCATTTGGATTTGGTCAACATCCATATTGTTGTCGATGTTCTCAGTATCCCCCTGCGCTGATGTAGCTGCCCTCTCGCCCCCACTAGCGTGTTCGATAGCCAGAATAAAATTGCTGTCGGAGATGCTAGGTAACTCTTGGAAATCCACTACAACGAAATGGGTGGTATCAGTTTCGACTTCGAAGAAAGATATGCTAAAGCATCTGCGTGTCAGTTTTCCAACCGCGGTCGCTGCCCAATAGAAAATCGATCGAACTCATTTTCCATCTCTCTCATATGATCCAAATACAGGGCCATTCTCTTTTCCTTGGCTCTGTAGGTCCCCAACCGGTTAACTACTAGCATGGAATCGATCCACCAAACATCACGTTCTTCGCATTTAACTCGTTTGTGACTTTTAAACCGATTATTGCGGCTTCATATTCGGCTTCATTGTTTGATGCTTTGAAACCCACACGGTCGCTTTCTCGATCCTCGAACCTTCGGGAGTAAGGAT
Organism: Papaver armeniacum; assembly: GCA_023531295.1. Taxonomy (NCBI): domain Eukaryota; kingdom Viridiplantae; phylum Streptophyta; class Magnoliopsida; order Ranunculales; family Papaveraceae; genus Papaver; species Papaver armeniacum. The sequence goes on from JAJJWW010018775.1 coordinate 393,005, forward strand.
GACGCATCCAACTCTAGCACCACCCACGTTTGATGACCCATCCGTAAATACAGTCCATAATGGTTCTGGTGTATCGATCTCCATTGCGGACTCGCCCCTAGTCTGATCAGTGACTGGCTCTATGGGTTTTAACAGCTCATCTTCTTCGTCAGCAAACGTTTCTATATCGTCCACAGGAAAATATGATAGCAGTGCAGCCAGGGCGTGTCCCTTCTCTGCAAGTCAGGTTTCGTACTTGATCTCATACGCCCTCAGAAAATTTGACCATATGGCTAGTCGACTGTAATCATCAGCACGTTCCAGGATTCTCTTCAGTGGGTATTCTGAGTATACTACGATCTGCCTCCTTTGGAAATAAGGCTTGAGGCGACGAGATGCGTGGAAAAGTGCAAGTGCTATCTTCTCAATTTTCTTATACCGTGTTTCTGCCCCCGTCAAGGATTTACTTACGAAGTAAATAGGTTTTTCATGTGTGTCCGTAACAAACAGCACTGCACTCACAGCGTTCTCCGTTGAAGCCAGATAAACTCCGATAGGTTGTCCAGTTTTTGGACTCACCAAAACTGGGGGAGTTGACAAATACTGCTTGAGCTCATCAAAAGCCTTTTCGCACTCATCCGTCCATCCAAAATTCACTGCTTTCTTCAAAACGTCAAAGAATGGCTTGAATCGATCCGACGAGCGTGAAATGAAACGGTTTAGAGCTGCTAATCGTCCCGCTAGCTTCTGGACCTCCTTCTTCGTCCTTGGGGATGGAATTTCTTTGATGGCTCTGATTTGTTCCGGATTCGCCTCGATTCCTCTGTGCGTCATCAAGTATTCGATGAACTTTCCCGATGACAGCCCGAATGAACATTTTGCCGGATTTAGCTTCATACGATATTGTCTTAAGATATCGAACGTCTTCTGTAGATCAAGAAAATGTGATTCCTTTTGCTCAGATTTCACTACCATATCATCGATATATACTTCCATCGACTTCCCAATTAGATCCTTGAACATGTGGTCTACCAAGTGCTGGTAGGTCGCCCTGCGTTATTTAGCCCGAACGACATCACAGTATAACAGTAAACTCCTCTGTCAGTCACGAATGCAGTATGCTCTTGATCGTCCTAGAACAAAGGTATTTGGTTATACCCATAAAAATCGTCCATGAATGACAGTCTCCCATACCCTGCGGTTATATCCACCAAATCTCTTATCCGTGGCAGCGGGTACGGATCACTCGGACATGCTTTATTCAAATCAGTAAAATCGATACAAACACGAATTTTACCATTCTTCTTCGGAACGGGTACGACATTTGACAGCCAGCGTGGATATTGCGCTGGTCGAATAAAGCCTGCTTCCAATAACTTTTCAACTTCTGCAGTAACTCCATCTTTTTTGCTTTGCGCCATATTCCTTATTTTCTGTCGAACAAGATGGAACTTCTCATCGATATTTAGCCTGTGGCAAGCTACATTCGGATCTATCCCAGGCATCTCAGCAAAACTCTATGCGAAAACATCTGTGTTTGCCCTTAACAATGTAATTAAACCATCACGTTCATGTGCAGGCAGATCTTCCCCAACGAACGTTGTTTTGTGCTCCTCATCTCCAATCTGGACCTCGATCAGTTTTTCAACCATTGGGGGTTCAGCTGCATCCTCTCCCCTATACGATTCTGGAGGGAGAGGATTCTGTAATTGCTATTTCTGCTCGACTCGCATGATCTGGTTCCCGCTGACTCCTGACTTCTTGTACTCATCCATTGCACTCTCATGACACTTGTGGGCGGCCATCTAGTCTCCTCTAACTATTACGATTCCTTCTGGGGTAATAAACTTCAGGCATTGATGATTAGATGATGTGACTGCACCGATCTCATGCAGCCAGTCTCGTCCTACAATTGTATTGTAGGGTGCTCGGTAATCCAGCAACAAGAAGGTTCCCAAAATGGACTTGTCAGCCACTGTTATAGGAATCTTCACCTTTCCAATCGCCTTTGTAACTTCTCCGCTGAAACCGATAATTGGATTTTTATCCTCCTCGATCAAGTCATGCGGAGATTCATAGAGGAATAAGCTCAAAACAAAGACGCTCACCGAGTTTCTGTATCCACTAGAATCCGGTGTACATGAAACATGCCAATCAAGCGGTTATAACGATAGCATCATTGTGTGGAACATATACACCTATGATGTCCGCTTCAGAGAACTTGATCTTTGTGCACCCTAGCTCCCTAGTTTCAGCTCCAATACCGCTGACAAAGTCGACGTGGTTTGTCAAGTACTATTCTTCCAACTGCCTGAGCTTTCTCCTGGTCTTATCTTCTGATGCCCGCCTGGTCATTGAATGGATCCTGGCGAGCGTTAATCACATGTGTTGTGCCAAACTGTCCAGGACCTTTCCCAAAATCCTTTTTCACGTACTCTTTGACTTTCGGCGTCGATCATTCATTTGGACCTCGTCTGTAAGAGCGGCAATTTTCGGTCTTGTGACCATGGTCTTTATGGGACTTTAGTATTTGCTCTGTCACGTTTATCACGTGTCTCTGTTGGAAAAGGAAGAGGGGGCTCAAATCCTTGCCGATTTTCTCATACAACTCGCAAGCTGTATGTTCAATGGCGTCAGCTTCATATCATGAAATTTCTGATATCTAGTTTCCATTTGTTCACTTTGGTTCTTCTCTCGGCCTTCACGTCGATCATTGTGCTGGCCGCTGTAACGGTTCTTCGACTTGTCCTTCCTCCCATCATTTGGATGATTAGATGACTTACTAACATATCTTGTCTCTCGAGCCTTGGAATCATCCTCCACTCGGGCATATTCTTCCACTCGATCATACAGTCCTTCCGAGTCTTTGGTGGTCTCTTGACTAAGGAACCGTACACACCTCTTTGATCGTCTTGGTACGCTTTGCTTGTAAGCTTAGATGTCGATTTGATCATTGGCACCATCTACATCTGCTAACTCTTGCTTGAAGCGTCAAGTAAACTGTCTGATGCTTTCCTCCTTTCGAATTCCTAGAAGGAACAAATCGTGGCATCCCTTCTGATCACGTCTGTTGTACTTGTAGTGGGAGCAGAATTCTCCAACCAATTCTTGGTAAGTACCGATCGACTGTGCCTTGAGTTTATTGAACCACTTTATTGCTCCTCCGGCCAGTGGATTTGTGGAAACATTTTGCACATCAACTCATCACTCGTGCTGCCACGCAGTCATGGCAGTTTCATAGTGCAAAACATGCTGATCTGGCTCACCTATCTTCTCGTCGAACTTCGCAGTTTTGAATTTGAAAATTCATGGCGGTCGGAATTCTCTGATATTCAGATTGAAAGGGGCTCCAGCAGATCGATGCAACCGGTCTATATTTTCTTCTCTGGATTGCTTTTTCGACATTACTTTCTCGATCATCTTGCAAAGGCGAGCTTATGTTATTGCGCCCACATCGCCTTCCGAGGAACTGTCTCCCTGCTCATAATCTTGGTCCTTTGGAATATGAGTTTTAGATCTCACTCTTTTCCTATGGGGTCCAGCAGGTTCTTTTCCAGCTCTGCCTTGCTCCGAACGAGCATTATAATCATGTGAAAATTCTTCATCATCGTGCCAATCTCGAACCGTATCTTCGTCATTCCTGAGACGTTTTGAACGGGTGGTAGTTCTGGCCACACTCTGCAGAGTTATAGATGGCAGGGTCCCTGCTCGACCGGGTCGTAGAGGCCTTCGTTTAGGAAAATCTCCAGTGGGCAGTAGATTTCTCTCTGGTCGATCAAGATCGATTACCTCTCTTTTTGGGTTTGCAGCCTGAGGGCTAATGCGACTTCCAAGCAGCTGCCATACATAACGACCTTTTTGTTTGTTCTCGAGACTGGTTCTCACGATCCAGTCTCAGGAGTGCGTTGTCATTCTCTAACTCGTCCAGCCGATTGTGCAACAATTTTTCCTCAGTACTAGGAGTCGCGGTACGTCCATCTCGCAGGTCCTGTCCATCGTTCTTCCTCCTAGACGGGCTTCCGAACACACGCCCTCTGTTTCCTCGAACTTGTGGGTTATCCCCATCAACATCCATTCCTTCTCTATTGATCACTGGTTGTTTTTCTCTTCTCCGATTTATATCAGTAGTTCTGTCACGGAAACAATCTCGATCTCGTCTTCGATCCAATGATCTGTTATGAGCATGTTCTTGATCTCGATCACGATCCAGGGCTCTGTCATGCGAACGAATTAGACCCTACCATTTTCCAGTAGGTACTGCTGGAGCTGATTGAACCTCGATTTCATGCCTTTCAGCATTGCCTCTCCTATGCTGTTGGGAATCGCTATCAGAATCGGCCCTTCGTGCAGTCTGTCTGATTACTGCCATAACTTGATTTGGTAAAACACGATTATATTTTCTTGAAAACCTTGGTCGGCGCCACTGTTTGTATGGTAAAATTTCTTCTACCCCAAACACGAATTTGTATGATGTTTTTGCTGGAAATCGATCACTGCTTCAATCTTCAATTGAACAGAGTAGGAGGGGTACCTACAAAAAACCCTCAGATGCCTAAGTTAGCAAGAGATTTTTCACAGGAGTTTTTGTGGAGAAGATTGTATACCTTTTTGGTTGTCAAACCATCCATTTATAGGTTATCAATTTCCGTTTTAGATGCAGGAATGAATTGCAGTAAATGGTCCTGCATGCCAGCTGTTATAACTGGCCCTTGCATGCCTCTTGTAGTAACTGGCCCTGCATGCCTCCCTGCCATAATTGACCCTGCATGCCTCCTGCCATAACTGGCCCTGCATGCCTCCCTGTCATAACTGCATCGGAATCATCCAAGGGCCACGGAATTAAGCTACGTCATGCCACACCAAATCGCGACTACAAATTTAAGTTGCATCGTCCTACACCGAAACTTCTCCTCTGGCCGATTAACTACCGATTAATCGCCGATTACCGCTCGCTGTAGCCGCCGGCTTGGTCCGCCGGACACATCATCGGTCGCTGATGACGTGGCACACAATTGCTGACATGACACCTGCCCCGTCATCTCCCCTGCTGACGTGGAACCCGATTTGCTGACGTGGCGGCTGCGACGTCATTACGTTGCTGATGTGTCATTCGATCTGCTGATGTGTCGGCTGCCACTACTTTGCTGACGTGGCACTATGTGAGCCTGCGCTACACTTACGTGGCACACCTGCCACATCATCACATGTGTTGATGTGGCACCTGCATTGCTGACGTGGCGTCTGCCACATCATCGCTCTTGTTGACGTGGCACTGTGAGGTGTTGTGCTTTGCTGACGTGGCGGACGCCACGTCATCACTCCTGCTAACGTGGCACTGTGAGGCGCTGTGTTTTACTGACGTGACGCATGTGATGACGTGGCGCCTGTGATGACGTGACAATGGTGACGTGGAGTGCTTGTGTGGAACTTTTTAGCCCAACTTGGAGTTATGGGCTTGTGAGTTGAGTGTTTGCTAGTGAGGCCTAGCTTAGTTTGTTGCACATGGGCTTGCACATGGGGTGCTTGTTAGGCCTAGTTAGCCATACTTGGGTAAACAAGGGAAGCACCTTAGGCCTAATGAACCCTCCTTTGCTAATAGTAGGAGCTTGGTAGGCCTAGGTTAGCCCATTTATTTGTGTAGAATATTAGGGTACAAACAGTTTTGTTTTAAGAATCCAGGCATAGGAATGTATCCATGATCAGTTTCGATCAAACGTATCAATAACCAAAATCTACTCATCCACATCTAGATAGATTGTGCTCATATTTGCACCTCACTATACTTTCCAGTTCTTACATCATACTACCTCCGTTTCAAGAAAAGTGATATTTCACTTTTCCTAGAATGGAGGAAGTATGTGATATGACCAAGCTATATGTGCACCACGAAAAAACGACATCCTTATGGACGAAAACCTGAGCTTATAACAACTCAGACTCGGAGCATTCTTGTTCTTTCTTTTGACCTCAAGTACAAGAGTGTTCCCCCGGGCCCTAGCCGGACTGGGCTAACCATAGTTGGTTAGTTCTGCCCTATTAGCTTGAAGGTCGCAAGAAAATACCGCAACACAGTCCATATGTGTGCAGGTTTCCTGCTAATTGAACAAAACGCCCAAAAAAACGAAACCCTAGTAAGTATTTCATCCAGAAGATCGATAATGAAGAAGAAGAAGATGACTTCCAGAAAGCTACTCTCTGGTCCAAACACAGTAGCCATGAAGAAATCTAAAGCAACTCCTCTTGTAGATAATCTATTCGAGACCATCAGGTCTCGTAGGAAGTTTGATTTCGTTGGAAAGAAACGAAAAGGTGAAACACAACATATTGGTTTGTCTCGTTATCGCTCTATTGAAAAGGCAAGCAAGTTATCCTTCTCGGCTTCACTTTATGATCACATGAAGTTGTTCTCTGTATAATAATGTTAATGGTGAGTTGATTATGTTTTGTACAGAGAAAGAATACTCTACTGAAAGAATATTTAGAAAGTGGCAAGTCTTTTGTTTTCCTGGATGGACGAATAGGTGAACAAAACAATCAACTTGAGGAGTTTGATAAGGCTATTCTTCGTTACAAGCGCGTGTGTGAGGTATTTGTTGCTTCTTTGTGGTTGAACTGAATTCATGTGTTGCAGTGTTGCTATATATGTTGCTGTTCTCACATCTGTTACTTTTTCCTGGGAATTTTTTAGTTAAAGTCGAACCGCAAGAAAAGAAAATATAACTTGTCTGATGGAGAAGAAAACGATAATGGTGCATTTCTCGAAAGGGATGATTTCGATGATGACATTGCATTAGATGATCATGCAGCAGCAGATGGCACAAGTATGTGGCACTATCTAAATGCATAAATAATTCTTTGATTTGTACATTGTATAAGGCTTCGTCTTTGATTGTGTCGTGTAACTCTATATACAGAGAATATGCACATATTGAAACATCTCGGTTCGCAATTGGAATCTGGAAGTGTAAGAAAATCCATTCTTTGTTTCTAGAATCTGCTACTACTGGAAGCATGTGCAGCTGCCATTTTTTTTTTCTTCTGGATTTATCAAATGCTGCATTAACCTTTTTCAGAAGCCCAAAAGCCATAAAGAAGTAATGGAGGAGGTTATGCTCAAGGGCAAATATTACAGGGTAAGGTAATTCAACAATAATTCTGTCTCATTAAGATTACTCCACCTGATTTTCGACAAATGCGATCATCCTTGCAGGCCCAAAAAGCAAAGGACAAAGAGGAGGATGAGCAGTTGATGAATGAATTAGATAAAAAGTTTGAAGACTGGAAGAGTTCTCAGAGTTTTAATGCCTTATCGAACAAGAGAAGCCCAAAAGAATCACTAGAGGTAAGATATATGCCCATCTAAGGGGTAAAATAGTTCGGTTGTTGAACATAAATTTTTGTTGAGACGAGATTTTAAATTTGGTTATGCATGCTCCTACAGGAAGGACCTGATGCATACGACAAGCAAGTTAAGAGATTGGCTGGGGATATGCGTGCTGCTCCATCAGACAGGACAAAGACTCCTGAAGAGATAGCCCTGGAAGACAAAGAACGGCTTGAGCAATTGGAGGTATCAATACATTACATTGCAACATCTTCTAGCTATATATACTTCTTTCCTTGTGACTTATATGTATGTATTTTCTTCAAAAAATGTTTATTGTACAGGAGGAACGACAAAAACGGATGGATGATGATTCTAGTGATGGAGAGAGTAATGATGACAATGAAGATTCATATGCAACCTCATCCCCGAAAGTACGGTCTGTATCTGGAGATGAGCTTGGGGAATCCCTTTTTCTTGAGGAAGAAGTAGGCCATAAAAAGGGCTGGGTTGATGATATAATTGAAAGGGAAGGTCGCAGTAGTATTGAGGAGGAAGATAATGCATCATTCGAGGAATCAGATGGAGAAGAAAATGGCGAAGAAGATGGAAATGAGGAAGATAGTGTTAAATCTCAGAAGAGAAGTTCCTTAAAGGATTGGGAGCTAAGTGATGACAGTGACGATCTTAGTGTAGATTTAGAGGAAGATAATCATGCAGATGAGCGTAATGAAGCCGAACCAACTATAAAACAGACTACAATCGAACAAGATACTCTTCCCTTTGTGATTGAAGCACCAACAACCTTCTCAGAGCTCTCTAAGTTGCTAGAGAATCGATCAGATGCTGACATCATTGAGGCAATAAATCGGATACGTGCGTGCAATGGAGTCAGGCTTGCTGCAGAAAACCGAGAGAAAATGCAGGTACATTTTCTGAATTGCATATACTAAATGATTCTCGAAAATACTATTCACAGAAATCTTCTGCAATGCGGTGTTTCTAAAGTTTCATTCTGTTCTCAGATCTTCTATGCCAACCTATTGATGTATTTTGCAATCCTAACGACCAAAAAGCCTCTAAATTTCAAGCTATTGAATCTATTGGTGAAACCCCTTGTGGAGATGAGCATGGATATCCCATTTTACGCAGCTGTTTGTGCTCGTGAACGTTTATGCCTTACTCGTGAGCTGTTCTGCAAAGATGTTCATAATCCAGGTGAGCCATTCATACGACTCAATATATATAGTCTTCAAAATTGGTGAAGCATTTTATACACTATCGTGGTTTGTCAAACCGATGCATGAACTTTTGTTAACTTCAGAAGGAAAAAGCTGTTGGCCCTCTATGAAAACATTGTGTCTCTTAAGGCTCTGGTCCATCACATTTCCATGCTCTGACTTCCGTCACGCGGTCTTGACACCAGCAGTGTTGTTAATGTGTGAATATTTGGGGCGCTGTCCTATAGCATCCTGTCGGGATATCGCCGTAGGATCTTTCTTATGCTCCATGGTTCTCTCGGTATGTATGCACATCATAATAGTTCTTTTCATTTGAGCAATGACTGAATTGTATTGTTTATGTTTTCACGATTTGTTGGTTCTCATATATGTGTGATATCTCTATTCTCCAGATCGCCAGACAATCCAAAAAGTTCTACCCAGAAGCCCTAATATTTCTGCGAACTGTGCTAATATCAGCTGTAGAGTCGGGAGAAAAGTTGCCTTCTCATTTGCAGGTTTCTTATCTATCGGAACTTAAAATCCTCAAGCCCTGGTTGGAGCTAAGTGGCAATGTATCTGAGCTACATAGTCTAGATTTTCTCGCAGTTATAGAAAAGCCCGACGAATCTCCGATTTTCAGCTCTGATAATTTCAGGTCAGTTGTTTAACCCTAAATGTCTTCAACATGATTGTTTTTCGACTATTTGGTAGTTCTTCATTGAGATTGATCATTTGTTAATGACAGGGTTAGCGTGCTTGTATCAGTAATGGATATCCTGCGTGGTTTCGTTCAAGTCTACGCAGAATATAAATCTTTTCCCGAGATATCCATGCCAATTTCTACTTTGCTAAATGAAGTGTCAAAACAGAATCATATACCAGATGATTTACAAGAGAAGATAAATGATGTAACTAAGTTGATAGAAATGAAGGTAGCTGAGTATCACTTGGTGCGGCAACCACTTCAGTTGCGGAAGAAAAGGTTTGAGCCGATCAAAATGCTTAATCCCAAATTTGAGGACAAGTATGTGACCGAATCCCACACCTTTATTTTTCCTTAATGTTATGTATGGTGCAAGGAGTTCTTTAATCGAGAAACTTATTGCAGTTTTGTCAAGGGGAGAGATTATGATCCCGACCGTGAACGGTCTGAGGTGAAGAAGTTGAGGAAGCGGTTGAAACGGGAGGAGAAAGGAGCTGCTAGTGAACTGAGGAAGGACAATATATTCTTAGCTCAGGCAAAAATTAAAGCTACAGAAGTGGAGAAAGAAGAAAGAGCTGAGAAAGTAAGAAAGAGTATGGCTTTCCTTCAAGAACAACAACACGCGTTCAACTCTGGAGCGTTAGGTGGAAGAGGGAAGAAAAGGAGATGAGTCTAAACAATCCTGGAGAGCACATGTTTTGAATTTAGAAGGAAGTCATGGCTGGTTCTAACGCCACAAGATTGGTGCTTCTCTTTTGTTTTGAATTTACAAAAGATGTTTTGGAAATATTAAATGATAAATGGTTTAAAATATTAGGAAGACTCTTCATGCATAAGTTGTGCTAGTAGTGGTTTAATTATCAAAGATTGTTGGTGTTGTCAGGCTAAAGATTTAAAGTTTAAACTATAAGTACCGAGCTGGCTGTCTTGCTTAATGCAGTTGGAATTAACATAAGCTGTTATGTTATTCTACTTTTCTTTTAAATATAAGAAGCCCAAACAATAAAAATACAAAGCCCATGAATACAAACTCACGTACAAATGTGAGAGCCCAGAAAATGGAAATCCTATCCCTAAAGAACTATGATATTAGGCATACATAAAACTTTCCGGACATACAAAATGATAGTCCCATCTTGGGTGACCTTATAAGGGGTAAACTATGGGTAGCTCAATTACCTATATACCCTTAATACAAAAATCTAAAATCGGTTTTCTAAAAAATCAAAATCAAACTTCCCCTTAACATCTCTTCTTCTTCCTCCTCTAGCAGAACTCTTCCCCTCCCGAAAAAAAAAATTCATCACCGTGATTAATTGTCGATTCGTAAAAATTTGAGTGTCGATTAAACTGAATTACATAATGACTCGTACAAAGAAAAGCGAGAGACTAGGCAAACCAAATCGTCTTCTAATCCATCAATTGAAGAAGAACCAATTGAAGATGAAGGTGTAGAAACCGAAAATCAACCACCAATTGAACGAGAATTGAACCAATCTGCATCTCCAACTCCGGAAACGAGGATAAGAAAGTAAGTTTTACAAACCCAATCTCCTATTTGTTGTTTTTCATCGATTAAATGACGGTTCTGATGTTGGGTTCGGCTCAAAATTAAGTTGCGTTTTTAGGCGAACTGTTCTTCACAAAAGCTTCCTGTAAGTGTATATGAACAGTTCGGCTTGAAATTTCATGAAATTTCAAGCCGAACCTAGTCACAGAAAGAGATGCACATGGGTTCGGCGTATTCGATAATCATAATATGTGCCGAACCTAGCACATTTACGAGGTTCGGCTATTACGATATTCACAATATGTGCCGAACCAATACAAAATTATTAACCCAGAAATGTACATGATCGAGTTCGGCTTATATTCTACTTATTCAAATAGCCGAACAATGTGTTTCCAAAGTTGGCGCTTACGAATTTCTAAATATAAGCCGAACCCTAAACATTTTTTCTTCCGGACGGTTCCAAGCGTAGGGTTCGGCTTGTTAGGACAATTCGAACCAAGCCGAACTCAGTCTACAAGGTAGGTTCGGCTCTTAATCAACACTTTGACTATGAACTGTTCATCCAGACTTCGCCGAACCTTAGTGAAAAAACACAGACTTTTGATGATTTTAACCTACAAAAGTGAGATTAAACATAAGATATGTTGGAAAATTTCCCCGCGAGACGCCTAAATGACTACAATTCAAGGGTAACTAAATAATCTATACAATTTTTTTTCTCACTTTCCCCTTCTCCTTCTAAAAAAACCTAACTTTTTTTTTTCTTACTCAAATTTTTTATCTACACAAATTAATAACTAAATAATCCTAAAACTAATCACTAATCAGAATTATTTTAACTAATCATTAGTATTAACACTAATCCTAAAAGGGCAGATTTGCCATTACCAAAAATATTTGGTTAAGATGCTTCTGATTTTACTATTTACACTCCTTTTTTGTCTTTACTTGGTATGCCCTAAAAGATTTTTGTATGCCTAAAATCATAGTTCTCCCTAAAAGAGCAAAAGTTGAAAGAGAACCTCTATCACATGAACCCTAATCCATGTGACCAAATCCCATGAGCCCAAGCATTCTTTTAACTCGGTCGCCACTTTCGACCAAATCCCCATTCTGCTCACAAGTTTGATCCACAACCAAATAACCATCACGGAATCCGGCGTTTTATGCTAAAAGAGGAACAAATATTGTGTGGGTTCCGTAAGGGTTTAAGACAATTTTTATGCTAAAAGAATGCTTCAAAGATATCAATAGTAAATTAATTTTTCTTTATGCAAACTTATCAACCAAAAAATAAACAATCTTGGGAAGGAATCATTGTGTAAAAGAATGGAAAAGACTCGTGATACTATTTTAACCAAACCCAAGAAAAGTTAAATAATGAACATCAATGCCACTGTTGAGAATCTAAGACTCTTCTTTCATACGGGAATAACTACGCGGTCTCAATATTTGACACTGCTTCAAAGAAAATTAATGAGTAAATTGCTATAATAAAACAAGGTTAAAAATGGCAGAAGGTTACAATGTGGAAGTATTGTGCACATAAAGCACAAAAACGAGCAAATGATGAAGGCCTTAAAGTAATAAAGGGTCGTCATTTGTTGAACAATATTACATGTTTTTAGGAGTCCATGCTATGGGTTAGGCATAACAAATTCGAGATCACTATGTGGACACAAAATGTCGCATCGCCTACGTGGAATGATTTAAGAACACCTAATAAGTCTGAGAGGAACTCATAGCAAGCTTTATAGTATCACTAGTGGAAAATAGGAGTTTCGCGACCGTCAAAGAAAGTCATAGATACGAGTCAAATGACTTGCTTTGGCGGTCAGGGAAAGGGTCGCTGTTTGAGCGTCTTTTTCATTTATGAGGTGACTACGCGGGTGGCTGAACAACCTATAACAAAAACTGATTTTAATAGTCAAGGGGTTATGACTGACTATCATCAGTCGTAGATATAGATTTCAATATTAAAAAAAAAAAAAAACACCCAGATTCAACCGATTGATTGAATCTGTTTGGCCTGACCGAATCTGACTAAATCTCAAATCAAAATCAAATTCATTGAAATTCAATGAAACTGAAATAAAACTTGTGCTCATAAATTTAAAATGCCTTTTCCATTAATCAGTTAATGTATTCATTACACAATTTATAACTGAATTACACTTAGATTCAAAATCATATAGATTCAAATTCTGAATTCACAATACAAATCCTAATAAGTTCAAGGTTTCTTAAAGAGAAGAGCAACTAGCCCCAATAAGTTCAAAATGTCTTAAAGAAAAGTGCAAACCAGCAAAATGACTAACCGCCTGGTGTTGAACTAACCCCACGCACTTGATACACCTGAAGTAAAATGAACTAACCCAATACTTCATTATTGTGCACCTGAAGCAAAAAAAGTTACAAAAAAATGGATTCAGTTGGCATTTAAGTTACAAAGTTACAAAATAATTAAATTCTGAGTTCTAGCAAAAGACTACTAGTCCAACATGGAACAACAATCACCGTAGATTAAAAATACCCCACAAGTCTACATTTTCTGAAAATTTAGAACTAAAATATCTCTGGAAGTATATACAAATTCCTAGATTTCATACACTCATACAATTGAGCCTGCAATGTAGTTATTTAAGTGGGAAAATTTCTAGTAATCCTCCAACTTAGGCGAATTCTGAATTCACACCAATACAAATCCTAATAAGTTCAACGTTTCTTAAAAAAAAAAAAGAGCAACTAGTCCCAATAAGTTCAAATTGTCTTAAAGAAAAGTGAAAACCAGCAAAATGATAAACTTCCTGGTGTCGAACTAACCTCGCACACTGGATACACCTGCGGTAAAACAAACTAACCCAACACTTCATAATGGTGCACCTGAAGCCAAAAAATTTACACAAAAATGGATTCAGTTGGCACTTAAGTTGGAAAGTTACAGAAATATTAAATTCTGATCAGGATCTAAGCACGTAGCAGACTCAACTTGAACATCAAAGACACATGCCAGATGAGATGATAAATTTTTTGGATACACCAAGCTTTAAACAAGCGTTTCGTTCCATTTGTTGGTAGTTGTATCCACACCATCTTTGGATCAGGTACTCTTCCAGCTTCAAACCATAAAAAACTGAATACCAGAGATCTTTTTTACTTGGGATCAACAACAGTAGTTGATCCATAAAAATTGGGATCAACAACAGTAGTTGATCCATAAAAATTGGGATCAACAACAGTAGTTGATCCATAAAAAATGGATCAACAAAAGCAGTTGATCCATAAAAATGGGATCAACAACAGGAGTTGATCCTACAAAAACTGAATACCAGAGATCTTTTTTACTTGGGATCGATAACAGTAGTTGATCCATAAAAATTGGGATCAACAACAGTAGTTGATCCATAAAAAATGGATCAACAAAAGCAGTTGATCCATAAAAAACGGGATCAACAACAGCAGTTGATCCTACAAAAACTGAATACCAGAGATCTTTTTTAAATTGGGATCAACAAGAGTAGTTGATCCATAAAAAATGGGATCAACAAAAGCAGTTGATCCTTAAAAAATGGGATTAACAACAACAGTTGATCCATACTACTACTGATCACCTCCACCATATCTAGCACATGCTCCTTACTTCTATAAATCACAACCACCACCGCCCTCTCCAATACCTGAACCATACTGCTATAAAAATGTAAAACAACCACCGACACCAATAATTCAAAAACTAATATTTAAGTTTATAAACAACAAAATGTCGCCCACCAACACCACCGACAACACCACCATCACCAAATCGTATCCAAACAATTGTAACAACTCTACTAGAAACCTAAAGCAGATAACAAATGGATATCATCAATACACATTTTAATCAAACTCCGTTTAACTTTAAGCTAATCAAAAACGCGAATATAAAGCAAACGCAAATGCAAAAATGATTCAGGCATGTTTTACCAAAAGAGTAAAACTATACGCTGATGCTGCATAGGACCTAATTGGGTGATATGAGCAAATGTAAATCAATATGTTTATTTCAATCTAGTTCATTGAATCATTTTCAAATTCGAAGTCGGCTGAAATTGTTTCATGGATGCACTAAAATTGTTTATCATTTGAGTCTGTAAACAAACTAAATTGGACTATGAACAAGCTAACAAGTTGGGGAAACAAAACCTCTGGAACTAACCACCGGTAACCATTTGTTTCGTATTCCATCACTTCCCCCATGCTCTGGCAGACTGTAACAATACCCAGATCCCTACACAAGCATTTCCCTGCCAATCTAGAAGGATCCTGTTTGCATTCAAATCTCTATAAGCGACACCGTGATCATTCATAAATTTGACCCCTTCCGCAACATTTGTCGAAATCTTTACAACTTCACTAGCCAAAAGCTTCTTCCTCTTCAGAATTACTTCATGAACCAACCCTTCCTCCATCAATTTAAACACCACACACAACCCATGATTCTCGTCAATGCAAACTCCATGAAACTGCAGAATACACTTATGCCCATATCTCATCAACTCTAACAAGTCTCGCCGAATCTCAAACTTCAATAATAATAAAACAACATATACAGGTCAATAAGAACACATTCAAAAAGCATTAAAAAAAATGGTTAAACATCAACAACACATACCAAAATAAAATATCAAAAACCACAAATTTGAATCATACCTGATCCCATATAATTTGTTGAATCATTTGAAATGAAATTAAATCACCAGAAACCCTCAAAAATTGAAATCAAAATTGTGTGCAACCAAAATGATGAACATATGAACTTAATCGGTCTTGAGTTTTGATGAACCGAATATGAAAAACTTATTCTCTCTTTATCTGCAACTCGAAATTACCAAAATCGAAAAGAAAAAAAAAACAGATCTCTGTATCGGATCTAAAAATAGAGGGATTTTTCTGTATAGTTGCATAGGTGGTGGTGGTTGATGTCGAGAGGAAAGAGAATAGAGGGATTTTTCTGTATCGGATCTAAAAATAAAACGAAGATGTTGATCAACTCTGCTAATAAATATACCTATTGGCGTTTCTAGTTGTGGTGGAGGCGATTGATATGGTGGTGGGGATGGGAACGATGAATATGGTGGTGGTGAGAGCGATGGAGGCGACGGAGCTTTATCTTCTGTGTTATCAGAGATAAAGAAGAAGAAAACATAGAAGGTTAAATATGGAATTACCGATATTCCATTATTAATAAAATTTTCCGTTATACATCTAGGGATATTTGTGAAGTCTGTTAGGGATATTTGTGAAGGCCCATTAGAAGGAGGGACAATAATTCAATTTCCACTTCGCCAAACAATCAAACTTCTTCTTCAAGTGGTAATTAAGAAGAATCGGAGGATATCCACCGAAAAATGAGTTCAATAGAATGCTTATTTTTGTGGGGCTTAATGTTTGTTTTTGAAAGCCTTAAAGCATTTGTTCAATGATTTTGTTCTCTTTCCTTCCTTAATTTGTCGTTGGGTTCACGAAAATCTGCGATGGGTATTTTTCGCACTTTTTGCATCAATAAAAAAGCATGGTCCGATCTTTGATGTCCAATTTTCTATGCAACATCTAGGCCCGTGCGTGAGCCACAACTAGTATAACGTAAACAAACATAATTTTTTAATGTTGTTTCGATACTGTAAGTTTTTAATATCCCGCCTAACACTAAACCTCCCCCCTCTTGTCAGTAATTCTGAAAAATCATAGCCTTTCATTACCATTGCAACAATCAACGGTGGAAGAGTCGATCCGTGAGAAGCAAAGTGCACCAATCAAACTAACCAACGCCCCTATATAAGTAACCCAACCCTCTCCACCCAATTTCACACCAACAACATCTATAATCTCTCCTCTCTCTCTTTTCCGTCTCTCCAAAGCTTTTCAGTTTCCGTCCAAGGAAAGAAAACTGAGAAAGCATCATAAATTAAAATAATTTTAAAGTCATTATATTCCACATTTTTTTTTTTGCTTCTTCATTTTATAGATTCAAATTTCTGCTGAGAAAGCATCATAACTGCTGCAAGTTTATCGATCCTCAACCTTTTTGTGCCGGATATAAATTTCTGTCTCCTTACTAAAGGAGCATGGGTCCAAATCAATGCACAAAACGGTTCAGATGGAAAGGGTTATTAACGAAGAGTACCATATCGGAATGGGCGGAGTCGGAAATTATAGTGGTGCAACCAGATTCAGATCAGTGTGCGGCTTAATGGAGGCTGATAAGATAATCAAGTTGAAGTGCAAGGCATGGATCCACTAATAGATTAGTTATCCAATTTGTTGATAAACTTGAGGAAGGAATCACATGCATCTCATTATCTCCATATATATGTCTTCATTAGAATCATCACCACTGTCCTTAATTCTTCGTCTTGCAGACATGGCAAGTTTATAAAATCACTTTCTCTCATAAACTATGGAGGATGAAGCTACTCTGATCGCAACCCTGGAGAGATTAGACATTCAGTCTAATGAAAAACTAAAGATTGCAATTATTAAAGTTACGAACAGAATGGATGATAAAAAATCTTTAGCTTTTCATTAGACTGAATGTCTAATCTCTCCACCCCGGTTTATTTATGCAAATAGATCTGAGTCAGATGATAAAAAAAAAAAAAGAAAAAAAAAGTGTGTAAGAGAATCATGTGGTTGTTGATAAATCAATTTCAGTGAAATTATTGAGCCAAAGAACTCAAAATCAACTTTGGATTCTTTTTTTTTTTAAATTTTTTGTATTACTCATCATTGAAGGAGACTCTCTTAAGTATAGAAAGTATCAGTATCCTTGGCGCATTCACAACTCCATCAGCAGAATCAGAGATAATCTCCATAAGTTCAACTCTGTGGAGTTCAAGTTCGTCAGAAATACAGCCAACAATGTGGCTCATCAACTCGCAGCTCATAAGATTTCAAACCAATCCTCTGGTATTTGGTTAACCTCCTCTCTTTCTTGTATTACTCATCTCATTGAGATTGAGTCTCTTCAGATTTCTTAGTTTTGTTTTCTCTGTTGTCTTTCTTTGGCCTTTCAAAAAAAAAAAAGACACATGAGGTCAAGATTCAGAAGAATTATGTTGCTTTTTGTAAGTTATCTCCATATTTGTCTTCATTGGAATCATCATGTGTCCTTGTTCTTTGGCTCAGAAATTATTGAGCCAAAGAACTCAAAATTCAACTTTGGATTTTAAAAAAAAAAAAAATTGTATTACTCATTCAAGTCTGTTATAATATGGATTGTAAAATGTTTATGTTGTTGCATGAGGGAATCTTTGAAAAGCCAGATTGCATTGATAACATTGGTGATATTTAAAACTATAGACGATGGATGGGTGTTTCACAAAGCATTTGGGAAAGAGAGAGAGGACCTCATATGCATATGACCATGGCATCATGGGTCACTGCAAACTTAGCCAAAAGAGGACCACCAATTTACAACTACACTAGTTGTCACTTGACAGCACTATAGCAGTAATAATAGAATTCAAGAAAGCAAACGCCAAATGATGTGTGATGATATCATTTTAGCGACTCACTTCAATTTTTAATTTCCATTTCCATCTAGACTTGGAATTTTAGTCCACTTGACTGGTCTTCTTCGATCCAAGATGTATTGTTTCTGCACAGACGTCCAATTCAATTTCCAACCGGACCGATCTTTGGGCTAGTTTAACTATAGATAAGAAGCTAAAGAACATATATAACAAATTTTAAGAAGATTCATTACAGTTAAAATGACTTCGAAATATCGAGAAAGAATGTCATTCTGATTAGAAAGTTGCATACAAATACTAAGAATTTAGTGTTGGTATTGCCATTCATGTTTGCAAAAAGAAGGCCCAATGATCCACATCCGAACTCATTGGCTAAAACATAAACCCTCTACACTCTCGTGCACCACAACAACACCGCATATGTTTGATATTTCCGTTTTTATCTGCCACGCTATCTTTAGTATATCCATAATCATAACATAACTCCTGCAAGAAACATTAAATGGATATTATTAAAATACCAACCAGTGATAAAATGTAAGATAAGCTCTTGAACATGGAAATGACATGGAAAGCTTATTACCTGGTAAGGTGGTATATTGGTATTGGCATATAAAAGAATGCGAGCAAGCCTTGCATCGTGATGGTCGCTCAGTACACATTGAACGAAGAGGTTGGGCGCACAACTGTGATTTATATACCTAGTTACGTTACCGGTAGATCCCGAATCTATACAATATGCAACATCGTCGTCCACATCGTCATCTTCTGCATTTATTAAAGCGCTTGGATTCACTGTTGGATTTCCTAGTCTTTTCTGTAAGACAGACCAAGCAAATCAAATTATTAGAAACACCTACGTGAATTATTTTGTATAACAATTATTTATGCACATAACAGCAAAATCCATATCATTGAGTAGTAGTACCTGTCTTCCATTCAGCCCCTTTATTGTTTGTAAACAATCGATATCCATAATATAGAAATTGTTCTTATCTGCACCAGTTACCTCATCATCCCTCTTGATGACTCCAATGTACTCACAAACGAATGCCCCGATAGGAATGAAATCCCACGACCTTACCCCCATCCTTTATTGGGAGTGCGAAAGACCTTCAAAGAGACAACAAATAACGTACGCTTTAATAAGTCTTCCTCGTGTATAATTTCTTAAAATACAAGATAAATAGGAGAGATTAAGATAAAACTGCAACCTCGAGACGGTATCTCAATCCCCGCTGTGATGCTCTATTTATACATGGCAGTCCACATCCGCAATGTGGTCCACATTCATAAACAACATCTTTTGCTTCCGTCAATCTGAGAACGAAAAAAAAAACGTAAGGTTACTTAGTAAGTCAAGTAAAAATGAATCAAACGTGAACCCATGCTGGGAATCTTATCTACTTTGGAAGAGTGAATCTATTTCTTTTTTACCTGCCATCTTTGGACGCATAGGGAAAATCTGACCCGTTCAGCTTTGCACATGCACATTTGGCCGGATCTTTACAATCCCCTTTGCATTTGCATCCGAAGGCATTTGTATGAATTTCCACATTTGCAGAAAATTGGGATGTGGTGGTATATATCAAACCTGTACAATTGAAACCCGTTAGACTTATAAGATAGAAGTTTCCAGTGGTTGTTCAAATATAAACATTACGCTCCGATAGCTATCCACTGATAAACTGACGATATCTTAATCACCTGTTGGAGGAAAAGGCGGGTCATCGACCAAATTGGTTGCTGGAATAGGAATTCTTTCCCTGCCTCCGCTTATGTCTTTACAGACCAATCTTATAAGAAAAACGATATAACTCTTGTTATAAATCTGTATTAATTAGATAAACTAGAGAAACAATCAAAGTTTGAAGTTAATTACTAGTTAATGCATACCCTGGTAAACCTTCCACGGATTCTGGAGCTCGTAGTGTTCTAGTGAATCGAACTTATATGGAGGATAGTATCAGTAAACAGTCCTAAATTCCTGATCATGGTTACATACGAAAATTACACAACAAACTTTGCATATGTTGATATGTCAAGACAATGATACCTGTTTGGTAGTCAGTGCCGGCTGCCCCTCAAGGCGCTCGAGACGAAACTTGTATACAATGTATCCACGTCGACCTGTTTCTTCTGAACACTTAACAACCTGTAAATTACGATATTCAAAATCAAACAAAAATGTGAGGTTGCAAATATGTCAGTTATTTAACAAAGACATTAAGAAATGAAAATACGCTGCACAGGTGCAATAATATCCTAAAAAATTTTAGGCCTCAAGTACCCACCCTGTATAGGCCGTCATATGTATACACTCTTCCGCACAAACTACCAGCACATTTCTCTCCGCGAATGACTCTGACAGGAATTTTATTATCTATGTTATTCTGCAAGCCAAAAAGGAGTATTGCATTGGCATCAAGTTAAGTTCCCATTTCAGTTGAGTATTTTTCAACATGTAAAGGAAAACAGGAAAGAAACATGAAAAATATGAGATTGTTAACAGATGAAAATCACGTACTGCAAGTGCCAAATTGCCTCGTTTCATCTCTTGATCAGCTGTTTGAAGTTTATCGCCCTTTAAATTATTACCCCCTTGGCCAGTATAAGTTATCACATCAGAATTATCTTCATCATCTTCATATTGTCCGGACAACACAATTGAAACTGCCGTGGGGAATTTATAGTTCGAGTTCTTATATTTTTCCTGCAGGGATTGTAAAGCAAAACTTGATAAGTAGCTAGGATTTTCGAAAGCAAGGATTAATCACATGTACGCAAAACTAAAAGTGACTAGCAAAAAATAAAAAAAGCATTACCAGCTTTTCATATTCGGCACCCATGTAATCAATTCCACCCGACGGCTGCCCGTGAAGGCCCAGGACATACATTTCCGCATGTGAATAAAAATCATCCCCGACATCAATACCTATAGGAAAAGTAGAATCATCCTACGTACTTTAATCAAATTGATTACCAGAGAAACAAATATGTATTAAAAGTAGTAGATTGGGTATTCCATTGACACAAGATAGTAGTAAGAAAGAAATGGTGTTGTGTGTGAGTGGAAGCAAACCTGGAAGATGACCAGGTCTTTTCTGACGGTATATAGTAGTATTGGTGTTTACCATCTGACAAAGAACGAAAATAACAAGTTAAAAGACATTAATTTGGATAGCACAGATTTCCAATGGGGTTGATAATAAACGAAAATCTCGATCAGATGACGTATATATAATATGGGTAATGATAAAATTTATAAAGAAATGATCAGTTATACATACCTTGGTCATTGCCTTCAAATCGGGGCGTTTCGAAGGGTTTTTTGCATCACCTGTCTGCATATTTGCAATATAGTAAAGAAGTTTAAATTAGTAAAGTAGAAGTAACTGATCAGCTGGACTCACTTTTGTAGCGAACTTAATAATAATCTCACAAATTTCCTATTTCAGCAGTTTTAGGAAAAATTTACGCAAAAATGAACCTAAAGGTGCTTGAAACGCGTCCAATGCTCCCTAATAATAATACACCGATCAAAAAAAAAAAAAAAAAAAAGAAAAAAAATGGCTAGCTTGGGGCTAAGCTTTCCAACAACCCTTTTCTTTTGTTTCAATAAATAAAATAAAAATAAAAATAATACCTTGTTCTTTAAAGCCTCCTTGGTTCTTTTGCATCTCAGTTCTTCTTTCTGTGTCAAAAAAAAAAAAAAAAAACGAAAAAGAAAAACATTAGCATAAACATGCTGTACTATTTCTAATGGTCTGATTTATTAGTTTTAGATGGGACGTTTGAATACTTACTTGAATGAAATGCAAATAGTGCTTATTAAAAGCACTAATCGTATCTTGAACTTTAGCATAACCATTATTATTCTTCCGGGAATCAATCTTGTTTGTGGTTTTACTGATTTTGTTTCTCTTAATTGCTCTCTGTTGCTCTTCATAATCATAATCATCATCATCATTATCATATCTGATCTTTTTCTTTGTGGCCAGCATTTCGATCCTCGAACTTCTTCGCCTTCCATCTCCCTCGTTCATTTCCATTGCACTCTTCTGGTCAACAGATTTTGAGCTCTTTTGATTGCCAATCGTCTCTTCAGCAGAAACAACACCATCATCGAGGAGATCCATTGATTTATTTTCCTCTTTTATGATTTTCCTCCTGGAATAAACCTTTATGGTTTTAGAGATTTCCTTATTCTTAACCGCTCTTTCTTCTTCTTCGTTATCATCATCATGTCTGATTTTTTTCTTCTCAGCTAGCATTTGGATCATTCTTTCTCCCATTCTAAAGAATCAGAAAGTTTTTTTTTCCTTCTTTTTTGTGTTTTTTAGGTTAAAAGAAATCAAGAGTCAAAGGGAAAATGATGAGAACATTGGAGATAAATCCTTCCGGTTTATAAAGGCGGGGGAAATTCTTGAAAATCAAAACGCAATTAATTAGGTACACTAGTTGTAATTCCAAAGCATTTTCTATCACAAAATAATTTTAAACAAAGCTTTTGGTTGGCAACCTAGCAACACCTCTTTGAATAGCAATACCTAATCTATGAAAAATAAAGCTACCAAAATCACTACCAAAACGATGAGAACATTGGAGATCAAGAGTCAAAGGGAAAATGATGAGAACATTGGAGATAAATCCTTCCGGTTTATAAAGGCGGGGAAATTTTTGAAAATCAAAACGCAATTTGGGTAAACTTTTGTGTAACTGCTAATAGGATACCAATTTGCTAATGGGGAGTACAAAAATCCATTAAAGAAAAGATTCCCAAGCGTTGGATTGTTACATTCCCAAGGAATTTTGTACCCTTTATTAGCAACGTTGAATTTTTGGGTTGTGTTTATGTATTTTTATTTTGGAAACAAATTAATATTCAAAATTTGGTTTTAAGTATCCGAATAATTTGGTTCTATAAATATATATGAGTCATATGGTAATTCCTGTGATTAAGGTAATTCCAAAGATTAGCATAATCTTTTTTGGCAACGGGTCTTTCGTCTTTGGAGTAGTGGCTAGTGTCAAAAATAATGCATACGTGGTTATTGGTTGCTGTAAACGCTCCTAGTTTATAGGAGTTCAGTGTTTGTTCTAGGTAGTGTTATAGTTGGCGGTAAGCAAGTGGTTGAGTATTGTCAGGAGTGTGAATAGGTCCTTTTTAGTTGTTTAGGAGTTTTAGTTGTTAACCAAGTGGCGAGTTCATTTAGGAGTAAGTCAAGCACTACTTTCTGTTCATATATATATACAGAGTCAATTGTAATATTACAATGTATCTCAAGTTTAATGAAATGTAACCATTAAGGTTCTCTTCGTTTGTCTCCCTCTTTACACTCCTCTATACCTGTTTTGCGACAACTAATGGGTATTGCTACTACCGGAAAATCGTACAGTAGTGGGATAATCGGAAGTTATGCCGTCTAGGTGAAATTTCTTAGAGTTTTTACATGCCCCGTGTAGTGGGAATAGATGATCTTGGCAGGAATAGGCGGGGAAGTTTTTTAAGATTCAAAATGCAATTTGGGCAAATTTTTGCATAACTGCTAACGGGGCAGTATAAAAAAACCATATAAGACAAAGTCCAACCGTTGGATTAGTACATCCCCAAGATAATTTGTACCCTCTATTAGCAAAGTTGAATTTTGGGTTGTATTTGGAAAAAATAATATTCAAAATGTGATTTCAAGTTCCCGAATAATTTGGGATTTCTATTGGTTGAGCTACCGCATTTTTCTATATATGTAGATATGCGTGTCATATGGTAATTCCTATGATTAAGGAAATTCCAAAGATTACCATATCTTCTGTTGGAGTAATGGTGGAATAAGAAGTGGCCAACGGAGTAATGCCACTATCGGAAAATCGTGGAGTAGTGGGGGAAGTCATGAAAATTCCAACTAAAACTAACAGCATAACTTCCGCCCACTTCTTTTTTTTTTTTCACAAAATTGGTAAAAAAGACCAAAATCAATAATTCCTGGGTGAAAAAGACATTTAGATTTTGATACTGTTTAAATGGACAAAAATATAAAAATAGTCAGGATGTAACCAATTTTATCCTACCCATTTTCAAATTCCTTTTCTTATTTTTAATTTACATCAGGATGCATCCAGTTTCATCCTCGCTATTTTTTAAGTTTAAGCCAGGATGAATGGGTTCCATCCTTGCTATTTTTTTTGTGTCCATTTCACCCATAATAATTTTTACTTGTCCATTTGAACCATGTTTTAAATTTTGTTTGACAAATGACCCATTTTCTGTTTTCTTTTTGGAAAAGGAACATTTTTCACCTACATATGTACAGTACATCCTTCAAGTAACTATGGACCTATGAGGTGGCTAATCCAGGCACAAGTACGGCTTAGCCGTCTTGCCCACAAAAGTTACCAACTAAATTTATCCATATTATTCCAGTTCATACACAAAAGTAAATTACAGCAAAAACCTTTTCACTTTTTCTGAGTTGCACTTGAGACTGTTTTGTCTCGGAATCTTGAATGTGTAATTGCAACACTGGTAAGGCCATGCCACTTTTATCTAAGTAAAGGATATTTTTTTTATCTTATTGTCACAGTCTACTACTTAGTTCAGAAATTTCTGGGAAATGTTGATGAGGGTGACTTTTCAGATTCCAGGGAAATGATATCAATATCGTAGATGAATTTGAGTTACGATAACTTGCAAAACGAAAAAAGGGAATTGCTTTTTGTATTGTTGTTTATACCCAGACGACTATCAAATGGATAAGTGAGAAGGGTTATTAGATGAAGTTGATGATGTAGCCGAAGCTCCTGGAGAAGGTCATCCTGTAATGTTTACCGAGAGGAGATACCGTCATGCTTGAAGGAGTTATTACTTTTGTGTTACTCCGCCCGGTTCCCATATAAAACTACTTCTTGTCTATTTATAAGACATTTTGGAAAATTTGTTGCCCTGATTCAGAGAGAAAAATACATGAACATATCAATTTTAAAGATATGGAAAAGAACTTACAGTAACACATACAATGAAAGAGATCCGATGATACATGAATATAAATATTCAATTTCAGAAAAATAAATTTAAATATTACCTTTTTCTTCTTCTTTTTGAGATGATCAGAAGACATTTGTTTGTACTATAAGTAAAAATACCACTTAATGGGCCAAATTGATACTTGAATCATCTTTTGTTCCTCATCCAAACCCGCTAACCAGTCAACCAAGGCATCCCACTAGTCTGCACAGACCGGTCAATGGTCAAAGTCGATCAACTATCAAAGTCAAGGTCAATGGTCAAAGTCAACGGTCGGTCAACAGTCAAAGTCAACCGTCAGTCAACTATCGAAGTCCGTCGCACCCCTAGCCAATTTTCAGTCTTGGAGCCAGCAATGCTGCTAATCAATTCCCATCCAAAAACTCTTCCGCACTGCCAACCAGTCTCCAACCATGCAGCCAGCCAACCTCCATCCACAATGCTAGCCAGCATGCTTGTCAACCATCAAGCCAGTCCCTACCCATGCGATCAATTATTCATGCCAAAGAAGTGTCCACCACAGCCATCATTTATGCGAGAATTTATCATGGAAGCATAAATGTGCGGTTTCATGCGTAATTGAATTCAGCCCGATTTCGGCCATGCGAATTGAATTCAATCAATTTGACCATGGGAATTGAATTATGCCAGTTTCATACATGTAATAATAATTATGCGGAATTCAAGAGGAGGCATAAATGAGCAGTTAATGCCATTTGAGTTATATTGAAATTATACAATTGTATAAAGAGGAGGAGCAGAAATGAGAGAGGGGGTAGCCAATAGGGAAAAAAAATATACAATGTAATTTTACTATCAATACAAAATCACTCCCCAAGGGAATTCGCCCGTGGACGTAGGCAACCTATGCCGAACCACGTTAAATCTCTGTCTTTCATTTTGTTCTTCAAATCGACCCCTAACCCAAAATACTCACCAAAACTATCCATTCATCGTGTTTCGTGCCCAAAAGTAATTTTGGGTACAAACAACATTGTAAATTAACTAACAGAAAAATGCAAAAAAGAAGAACATGTGAGAAAATGAAAAACAGAAATCACGAATCTGGGAGAGTGGGAAGAGAAGAGAGGGTCATTAGATAGATAGGTAGGTTGATGCATCATTCATTTGAAAGCAGGCAACAGTTAAAGATTGATAAACTTGCAGCAGGCATCACATGCCTCTCATTATCTCCATATTTGTTCTTAGTGATTAATCGTGCAGAATGGTGTAAGAGAATCATGTGGTGTTTGATAAATCACTTTCTGTCAGAAATTATAGAGCCAAAGAATTTAAAACCAACTTTGGATTCTTTTTTAAAAAAAAAAAATTCGTATTACTCATTCAAATCTGTATCAGGTCAATGTGTAAACAAACCCATAATCGTCATAAAATAGAGAAAAGGGAACATGTGCACACAAAGCCTTTCACAAGAATACGCAAATGCTATTCAAGTCTGTATCACGTCCATGTGTCTTCACATATGGTATTGAATTCATCGAAACTACACAAACCACGTCACCCTTTCATTTTGGACCAATATTTGGCGGGAAACTTAAAATTTGTAGGGCGGGAAACTTAAAATATTTGGCATCAGACTCGGTCACTTACTCTCACCAGGAATCATCATTAAGAAGACACATTAGGTCAAGATTCAGAAGAATTATGTTGCTTTTGGTAAGGTTGCATATGCATGTGGCCATGGCCTCATGGGTCAGGGTCAGTACTCTTTCACTGTGCATACTTAGCCAAAAGAGCATACAGAGAAAGGACCGAGTACCCATCAGTGATGGACTAGTGTGTCTCTGCGTTTCTGGTGCTTAGATCAAATATTTGGGTGAACTAGAAAGAGGAGAAGAAAACAAGTAGCTAGGTGTTTTTGGGTATACCTTATTTCTTTGCCCGCAAACGTTGGCTTTGACTGGCAAGAGATGAATTTGGCTTTGACTATCTGTTGACTTTGACTGGTTGGCAGAACAGAGTAGCATACTAGGTGACATAACGGTTGGCAGACTGGCTGGATGATGCGTTGGCTGTCGGGATACCTGATAGACTGCATAACAGTCTGGCTAGAACACTGGGAAGATATGAAGGTAATGGTTGAAAGCAGCTTAGATAATAAATTTTTTGAAACTCTGAATTACTAGAACTATACTAACTCATATAACCAGAACATTGAAAAATGGGCTAGCAAGAGATGGCAATTCAGTGATATAACCTAATTGCTTTTAATACTTCACTTGATGTTTTACGTACAGTCATAATCTTATTCCCTGTCTCTCTTGCAGAGTAACACCTAATGTCAAGGAACCACATGCACTACCATCATCTGATCATGGTTGCCTGCACTTAGAGTATCCTTTCATATTATTCAAACAAAAAAAAAAAAAAAATCTTCTTTACGCGTTGATTTTTCTTTGTTACTATATGTTGAGTTCAATATTGAAATCCTTTGTTATTGTTGACTGAGTTGCTCACATATGTTAGGTCTAAATTTAATGAGGAAAGCATAGAAGATCTTAATTTTTTTTCTATGTTATTCCAGTTCATACACAAAAGTAAATTACAACAAAACCTTTCCACTTTCTATGTTTTCTCTCGGAAACTTGAATATGCAAATGCGACACTGCTATGGCCATGCCAGCTTTCATCTGGGTAAAGGAGATCTTAATTTTTTTTCTTTTATCTTATTGTCATAACAGTCCACTACTTAATTTAGAAATTTCTGGGAAATGTTTGTTGGGATCCTAGTCCCACATTGGTTAGATGGGGCTTAATTGGTAGTTTATAAGTTAATGGGTTCCCTCATCTAGTCAACCGGTTTTCGAGTTGAGTTCTACCCATGGGCTTATGACGAGTTTAGGGTCGGTACCCTAACATTTGGTATCAGAGCCAACCACCACGACCCATGCCCCCTCCACGGAAGGGGTGACCTATAGGCTAGATTAAAGTGTTGGGGCACCTATGTATGGGCATAGTTGTCACCCGCATTGAATACTAATAGGGGAGTGAAGCCGCCATAAGAGAAAGGGCTACCTTCGGGTCAGTGTCGATAGAGTGGGCCAACGAGGATGTTGGGTGTGGAAGCGTGGTGGGATGTTGGGATCCTAGTCCCACATTGGTTAGATGGGGCTTAATTGGTAGTTTATAAGTCAATGGGTTCCCTCATCTAGTCAACCGGTTTTCGAGTTGAGTTCTACCCATGGGCTTATGACGAGTTTAGGGTCGGTACCCTAACAATGTTGATGAGGGTGATTTCTAATAATTCAGGGAAATGGCACAATAATTCATATATATACATTTGTCTAGTCTTTTTCCAATAATGAATTCATTGCTCATAAAGTAATAGTAGCTTTTACTTTTCACCTACCCAAACCAATCTCTTCTATATATCATCTGGATCGAAGCTTCACTCCATCTCCATTTACCCCTCATAACCCTAGCTTGTTCCTGTTTTTCTTTTTTCAATTGAGAACTTCTATATATTCCAACCCAAGCTAGATCAGATGAAAACACAATAAGAAAACACTATTTCCTCTACTTAAATCATCCATCAGAACACTTCATCTACACCCAATTTCAGAGAAAACCCCATTGTTGTTCTACTGTTGAGAGAAAACACCACTAAACTCACACTCTTCTTTAATATCACCAATTGATGAGACGGATAACTCTCTTCTTTAATATCGTAGAGATGATATGATGGAAAGGATTATTAGCGAAGATTTGAACCATACACCACCCGAAATCCATGCTCATGAAGTTAGTGGTTGGCTCCAAAGTGTAGAAGACCTAGAACGGAGAGTAGAGAGGTTGTTGCAAGAACAAGAAGGTACCAGGAACATAAGAAACTATTTCTGTTGTGGGGGTCCAAATAGTTGGTACAATGGTTCTAAACATCGCAAGTTCGTCCTTAGATTGCTCGATACTGAGAGGAATTGTTGAGTAGAATCATCTCTCAGAAAGTCGCTAATGATGAATGCAAACAAAATCCTGTTCAAGAGATTCCTATAATGTTTGAAGTGCAATGGATAGATCCACTAATAGATAAGTTATCCATGTTGTTGACTACGGAGGGAAATGATATCAATATTACAAGCAGATCGGAATGGGCGGAGTCGGAAATAATAGGCAGTCGAGCGAAGAATGAAGTGATTGGAGCATCAAATTGCGAGAATCTCTCCACCTTGTTGTTTCAACAGAGTAAGGTCGCCTCTACTGTACTTAATTTTGGATCATTCACATAACCTTGGTTTTCGTAGACTAGGGATATTAGTTTGTCGTACAAAATTGCAGATGCTGGACTTGTTTGGTTCAAAAGTCATCATGTAATTGGGATGCCGAAAATAATCCAAGTCTCGACAAACAGGAAAACTTACAACAACTAGATTATCTCGGAATCACTATAGATACTAGTGGTGCAGTCCAAGTTTATCAATCCTTAAACATTTTGTGCAAGATACAAATTTCTGTCTGCTTACTAAAGGAGCATGGGTCCAGATCAATGCACAAAACGGTTAAGGATTTATAAACTTGCAGCAGACATCACATACATCTCATTATCTCCATATTTGTTTTCATTAGAATCATCATCAGTGTGCTTAGTTCTTAGTCTTGCAGACATGGCAAGTTTAAATTCACTCTCTCAGAAATTATTGAGGCAAATTCTTTTAAAAAAAAAATTGTATTACTCATTCAAGTCTGTTATAATATGGATTCTAAATTGTTTATGTTGTTGCATGAGGGAATCTTTGAAAAGCCAGATTGCATTGATATCATTAATGGCCATGGTCTCATGGGTCACTCTTTCACTGTGCAAACATAGAGAGAGAGGAGCGAGTACCCATCAGTGATGGACCACCAACTAAACTAGGAAATTGATTTTGAGGTATCACCAGCTTGTGAACTGAGCTCCTCCAGTACTAGTCGTGCTCAAATTAGGAAACTGATAAAAATGCAAACATATGTTGTTTGCTACAAAGAACACCAGATCCACTTCAAATGGTTGCCATCCTCCCGTTGGAGATGCTCTAAGTAGTCTCACCTATTAAAATTTGTCATGTGTCTGCGTTTCTGGTGCTTAGGTCAAATATTTGGGTGAACTAGAAAGAGGAGAAGAAGAACAAATAGCCAGGTGTCTCTTTATATACCCCATCTCTGATGAGTTTCAGCCTTGATTTGCTTTTGGTTCTTTTCTTTCAACCATCACTGATTCTTTCTTTTCTCACACTACAAGAAAACATGGCATTAGCGACGAAATTCCTGGCGACATGTCAATTTTGGTCGCTGTATATAATAAATAGCGACCTATAAAAATGTGGTCGCCAAATGATAGTTTTAGCGACATGTTGTGAAAATTGTAGCTAAAATCGTCGGTAAATCATATAATCAGCTACCTAGCTTGACATCGTAGCTAAATCATATAAACAACGACATAAATCAATTATATCGCCAAAATTGCATTTTAGCGACAATATTGATGGTCGTTAAAAACTAAAATTCAGTGACATAATCCAATTTGGTCGCTAAATGGCTTGATTCTAGGATAAATTAGTTTTAAGTAATAAATATATTTGTGGAAAATTATAAAAGCGGAAACTGAGATTATCCGGATAGAGTGAAAATGAATGAGTTGGGTTCGTGTTCTTTTTTAGCCGGATAAACCCTTTTGTGTCCCTATACTCATTAGTATTAGGAGGGTTTATTTCGTAGAGAACGAAATATAATTGGAAGGATAGTTTTCTTATTCAGATGAAAACAAATCTATTACTACTAATAAAGCCAACTACCCTTAGGCACTGTTGGTGAATAGTAACTGAAGCTGCAAATTTCTGAATCCCGAACTTGCCCTTGATTCTACTGCACTATCAAAAATATCAACGAAATGATGTGAGGCTAAAAAGGTAAATACGAAACCAAATCAGAAATTAGGTGAGAACAGAGAGAAAATGGGTTACGTGTTGAGAATGAAGGCGCAAAACGAAATCATGCGCAGAGCGCGTGCGGGCATACTTGTAGGCAAAAAAACTAACCACGTTTACAAGTGGTAGTGTGGTACCTAAAAGAATGAGTCAACAGTAAACACTTCCATTATAAATCATTTATTTTTTAGAATTTTCCGGTCATAAGATTTTTCCTAATCCTACCAGGTGTAATAGACGCGTTTTCGTTGGCTGCTACCTATTTATAAAAATAACGGGCACCTGGCTTAGCTGGTCATCCCCATTTCCCAAAGGCTCGTACGTTCCAGGAGGTCCCAGATTCGAGCCCCCTATGATGCAATATTGCAGGAATTAACATGGAAGGTAGTGTTAGCTTGCCCCCCTTGTGACACAATTTCACTCCCATCCACTTCGACTCCCTTGACTAGGTTACCCATGAAGCTCGCTGGTAGGTTAGCACGCCAACCTGTTTATTTATGTAGTGGTATGTCGTTGGAGATTAGCTTGTTAGGCTTCCAACTAGTTAATGTAACAATCTTTATCCAATATAATAAAAAAAAAATATATTATATCATTAAATCGTGTGAATCTTGATATTTACCTTCAATTTGGATCTCGAGGAAAATACCGACGATCTGGAGTAAAACGTGTCACACGTGGCGACCCTCGAGTGATAATTATCTAACATTTCCCAGAAAATGATATTCTCCCCCTGAATACTCGTTCTCCCCAAAACCAACCATGGCCACTACTAAAACCCACTGAGGGTTTAAACACCTTCTCTTCCACTAACTGGTATTCTCCTTTCTCCATAGATATCATCATAAGTATTATTGTTCAACAAATTCTTCCTAATAATTTGAACAATCAAAAATAAATTATTAAGAATTTTATTAGTTTTTTTTCATTGAAGAGTACTTTCATATTGAGCTGCTACAATTGGAAGTTGCAGGTATTATCTTCATCCTATTTAATTGTAATTTGATTTGGTTTTTTTGATCGATTATGTATTGTTTGAATCTTTTATATTCTTAGTGGACTTCAATAGTGATTCCGAACTCTTCTTCTTTTATTTTCCATTATTCGAAATTTTGTTGTTCTTCAATTTTGGACCCTAAATTGAAATTCCCAATTGAAATTAATTTAGGGATGTTCTGCATCAGAAATCAATTCCCCAATTTTAAAGTTGTCTGCAAAGGTGCAGCATTATTCTATATTTCATTTGAGCATGTAGTTCTGTATTGATTGAGAACTTGAAGCCTTGCTAGTTGTTGCCGTTGAATGCTCTGATGTGCTTTTATTTGAAATGGATTAGAAAAAGACCCCAGCTATACCACCACAACAACTGCAAGAGACGTCACAAGAAGAACCATCACAAGAACAACTAGAAGAACCACCAAAAAATAATCCAATCAAGTTATTCCATGAAAAACACTGGAGTGAGAAGAAAGGGTGGATTAATGAAGTGGCAGAATCGAAATATGTATCTACACTGAAATTCGATGAATTTGCAATTGAATGTAATTTGAAACTGATGCATAATTATCTTGTGCACCCAGGACTGACTTATTATTTTCACTCATGTAGGATGAAATGATGGCTCTCCTAGAGGAACAGGCTAACAAGAAGAATCTGAGCGACTAACCAAGGCACAGATATGTGAACAAGTACTTGGATCCAGATCAGGATATGTCAAAGGACTAGGTTACGGACCAAAGCCTAACAACTCTTCCTCCTCTCGCGGCTTTATTGAGGCGCGAAAATGAAGAATTGCTCTGCAAGGCTCAAGGAAAAGGACATAATGATTGAAACACTTCAAGATCGGAAGGAACGCTTGGAGAAATTAGAGCGTAACAAAGCAGTGCTGGTCAAGATTGGAGGTATTGTTGCGTTCCAAAGGCATCGAAATACCCGTAATGAGTAATGTCGGGTTATAGGTTGTTTTTCCGTTGCTTCCGTGTGAATCTCGTCTCCCTTTTTTCAAACCTTTGCTGTAGGTATTAGAGAACTCTGTTAAATTGGAGCTTTTCTTTCTATGTTTATGTAAACAGTTGTTCTAGTTAATATGTTAAATGAATCCCTGTTACAATTAAGTTTCTTTCAAATGTCTTAATTTATTTGAATTATATCAATGCAAGGCGATCCTTGGGTACTTCTTTGTCGCCAAAAATGGTAGTTGGTGATAACAATAATGGTCGCTGAAATAAAAACATCCTACGACAACTTTTTGTTATGTCGCCAAATTGTTACATTCTCCGACCATTTTTGTTATATCGCCAAATTGTTACATCCTCCGACCATTTTAAATTGGTCGCTGATCTTTTTGGCTGCGAAACTTAGATGTCGCTAAAATGAAATATTTCCCGACGAGATATACTGTCGATGGTAGTTTGCTTTTAGCTGCAACATATTTCGTCGCAAAAAGATCTTATTTACCGACAACATAAATTTGGTAGCAAATTATTTTTATTCTGCGATAAAAAAAATTATCGCCGAAAGTTTCCTATCTGCGACAATTTTTTCCAAGTCGGTAAAACTGTTTTTCAGCTACCAAATCGATTTTTTGTCGCTGAGAAAAATTTAGCGACGAAATTGGAGTTTTGGTCGCTGTTTACATTCTGCGACCTACTATTAGCGACGCTCAAGCCGACGAAAATAATTGGTCGGGAAAAATGCTTAGCGACGAAATTAGGGTATTCTGCGACGAGGGGATTCGTCGCTGATGGCCATTTTTCTTGTAGTGTCACTTAATTTTAGAACACCAATGGTCTTGAATTGAAAAGGTTTTTGGGATGGAAATGTGGCGGTGGACGCTCAGAAAAAAAAAAACGCAGAATCGAATCAGACGTACTATGACATTTTCTCTCAAATAATTAAATTATGCAAATTCATCAACTTCTTGGTCCTAGCAGTCACTACAATAGGGTGGGCTAACTTTTTTTTTTTTTTTTTTTTTTTTTGCTTATCTTTGTGTCTCATACGCGAAACCCCCTCCCTCTTCTTGTTATATGTTTCAGAAAAGAAAAATACTAGTATTATTTCGAATTAACTTTGAAAAGAACATCGGAGGTACATGATCATACAATCTTTTATATTTAGGAGGATATATATTCTCTACAAATTAAACTTAATGCTGTCGGAGTAACATATTAGAAGGTGGTAGAAAATCAAAAAATCAAAGACAAATATGAAAAGTCTAAGACCCACTTTCAGTTTAAATGGAAGAAAGAAATCAAATAAATCACTCCGTATTTTATAAGGCATCAAACACATTGTAATTTACGGTTCTTGCACATTGTAATGCTGCCAACACGTCAATAATGATGATGGCATGATGCTAAGTAATGAAGTGCACCTTTTTCCCTAGTCATATTTATCAAAGCGCGACCTACTTAGATTTGCAATCTGCATCACATAAAAAGTTACTTTACCACGAAGTCAGAACAATCAGAAATAAGCCCTAGGAGCAGAGTTATTTCTGATGTTGTTTTGGCTTTATTTTTGATCTACAACCTCATGCACTTCTTCAACAAGTCTGTCAATAATGAGGGACACCACTTCTCCACGTATGAATACCTATTAGACTTTACAATCTCTACAGGTAAAATATTTAAAGGGTAAGAAAATAATTATTTCACTGAAACTTAGACACACTTGGTAATCCTCATGAAATATATACAATAAATAAATCAACTACTGTATTAAAACACTGAATACAACATTTGCCTCCAAAATTTTTGGGTTTAGCTGCAAAGTCTAGACAGGCCACTTTAAGTTGCAGGCATTGGTGTCGTTCTGCTATGGCCTGTGTATCTGCCACGGTATCTACAGTTAATTCTTCACATAATTTTGCCTCGCACATGAGTTTCAACCGAGCAAAAATCAAAGCGATCTGTTGCAACTAACAAATGTTGCATGATTATAGTTGAAGTGCAAGGAGAATCTGAATCCAAAAGTTCATGTGTTTCGGGAAGTTCGTCTGCATACAAAAATAGCAACATGGCCTGCAACTATAAAAGCAAAAGGGTCAAACTCTTCGATGACTACTGTTTCCATGTTAGATTGCCCACTGGTCCAAAAAATTGTGCTCTAAATACAGGAGATCGAGCTGCAAGAATCCAGTTATGAGCTCTGAAGAACTCATTGCTAACCTGGAAAGTAATATCATAACCAATTTCATATTTCAGAAAACTTTTGAGATGCTGACTCATATTTGATGGAGTTACAGGAATAATGTAATTTTTCCCTCTTCAATTACAGGAATAATATAATGTTTTGCCTCTTCAACACGAGTTCGCAGTACTCCAATTGTACAATGAATGCTAAGACAATCATCCTTGAGATAGGTCTCCACCACCGACTTTTTCTCAATCTTAATCATATCCCCTGAAACTGATCAGGATGGTTATTCACTAGGCCGTCCACAATAGAAGAGTTTCCAAGAATATGCAAGAATTGGGGACTAAATTTATTTTTTTGTGGTTTTTTTTTTTTTTTTTTTTTTGGATTTTCGTTTTTCTCTAACTTCCACATTTTCCCTATCAACCACTGAATACTAATTAAAAAAAAAAATGTGACTAAGGAGGCAGACGAAAGGTGTAAAACATTGTTCCAATTCACGCTGAGTGTTGGGAATTTTAAATTATGATGACAAGAGATGGAAATATATTCATCGTGAGATGCATTCTATCACATGACAGTGATGACACAACTATCTATGTCAAGTGATTCAAGGAATAAATATCTTATGCCAACAAGATCAAGAATTCTTAGAACCACGAAAAAATTGTGCGTAGATCCCTGTTTGTACCATAAGTAAAAATGTCACATGATAGGCCAATTGGTACTTGAATCATCTTTTGTCCCTCATCCAAGCCCGCTAACTAATCAACCGAAGCAGCGCACCAGCCTGTCCAGAATTACATAAATTCAATGACCGGTCCATGGTCAAGGTCAACACCCGGTCAATGGTCAAAGTCAGCGCCCGATCAATGGTCAATGTCAACGGTAAAAGTCAACAACCGGTCAACGATCAAAGTCAGTCATCAGTCAATGTCAAGGTCGTGTTGCCAATGGTGTTGCCATGCAGTTTCCATCCATGTTGCCAATAGTGATGCCATGCAGTTTACACTCATGTTGCCAGCAGCGTTACTAACCAATTCCCAGCTAAGTAATCTGCCGCACTGCCATCCAGTTTCAATCCATGCTGACATATGTGCTGCCAGCCAGTCTCTACCCATGTTGTCACACTTGCCCGGCCAAGATCCATCCACATCGCCAGCCCATTATGCATGTCACGGCTTACCCATCATGTAATTTATTCAAGGAGGCATGCAAAAGCCCGCAAGTACAGAATTAAAAGAGGAGGCATGATGGTGTTGAACCACTCTCTATATTGGGATGTCATCAAAGATATGATTGGTTAAACTAGAAGGGAGAGATTCAGGAAGATTAATAGTTTCTTATAAAATGCATGGTTTTGGTACTGCAACCAGAACGCTCGATAATGTGAGCTACTCTTAACCACGGGTGGGTGTTTGTACTACCAACATTCGATAATGTAACCATAGTGTCTACAGATGTATGTTTATGCATAATGAGAAAAGCAAAGTCAACTAATGGCACAAAGTCTTTTCACAGAAATATGAAACGGATTAGAAACAAATAGATTCTCTGTTATGGATGCAGCTACCTCCTTGGTATTTGTATGACAGTATTTTAAGGACTCGACGTGCGTCTAGTAGATATGGTTACTGCGAATATGTGTGAAAACAAGATACAGATAACCGCAGAAAAATTTACCATGTCATATGTATTCACTCAATAAGGACGAAAATTGTCAGTCGTCTAAGTGAATGCTTATATTATCCAGGAATGTGTGAACCATCTTATATGCCCATATACTATGAATTTACTAGATTTAATGAATACAACATTTACTTTATTGGAACTTCTGAACAGTTCCCCAAAGCACAAAATTGCTTAAAACAGAAGTTCGAGATGAGAATCTCGGAAAAACAATATTGCAGTCTGAACTAGCAGTCTATTAATTCCGTCAACCTTGAAGGTTTAGACATGTTTAAATGGACAAGCTGGCACAATTTCAGCTACGCGATCTCTTACTTTTAAGATTGATCGGATTATATCTCAACAAAGGAGATGTATTACTCCGTGGCTTGTATTGCACAAAAGATGTGTAATCGGTACATTAGCTCAAATATGCTATAGATACCGGATATTAGGTTTGTAGTAAAAATGTAAGCCTGGTTACACTCAGCACCAATATCGAGACATTGGTCCGAAGAAATCTCCTTCATCTTCGTAGTACTAATAAGCTTGACATTTGCATGAAAGATTGTTGAATGTCTCCCACAGAGAAAAGCTAATTAGACTGTTTAAGTTTTGATTTTGGCAAGTTTGTTAAAGTAGCTAAATATTTTCCTAGCTAGTAGTCTGGTAATAGAGGATACTTGTTTTCCTCCAATCTGTTATGATTGTTCAGAGAAAGCTAGTTGAGAATAAATGGCTGGTACGATCAGAAGATCATTAAAGCATTGCACAGGCTAAAATCGGACCAAGTTTCTCAAGTAAAGGAAATTGTTGAAGACATTCAAGGATTGTTCGTGGTCTCTATGCAATATCATCAAACACAATGGTTAACCGAGAAGGCTACTCATCAAGGGGAGTAAAGCCATGGAAGACTATGGATATGGGAACATTGGACATTACGCCATGTACTCTTTTTCCTAAGTCAAAGTTTTGTCCCAATGGGTTTTCCTTGTCAAGGTTCTAACGAGGCATGCGAGTCCAGTGATATCCGCAGTTCGACATGTTGTACTCTTATTCCTTATTCTGGTTTTTGTCCCTTTGGGCTTTTCCAGGCAAGGTTTTAAAGAGGCAACATCTGCGGGTTTATTATTGTTCTGAGAACTCATGTTTTCCTACTCTTAGGTTTTGTCCCTATGGGTTTTCCTGACGAGGTTTTTAATGAGATAACAACTTAGAACGATGAGTATCATTCAAAGAGATGGATATCCATAGAACTTTTGGCAGAATCAGTGATCGGATTATCACACCTTACTCTTAAGTCAGATTTTTACCGTACACGGTTTTTCCTGATAAATATTACACGAAGAAAACGATCTGCACCGACAGTGTTGTTTTAAGCTTCCAGCGTTCAGATATTATCCTAAATGGTTTTCCCGGCCCAACTTTAACAAGAGGAGAAAATTCGTGGCATCTTCATCAACCAAAAGTTTTTGAGAGTTGTACCTATTTCATTCAGCCAATTTTTAACCATTTTTTATCCCGTAGGATTTTTCTGGAAAGGTTTTGACGACGCATCATTTTTGAAATGGTGGTCCAAGGGGGAGTATTGTGTAAACACGTCCTTAATGTCCCACCATTTACATACCATCCTAATATCTTCCGCATGCAACTAGAGATAAGAATAAACTGGATAATTATCCTCCTTTAGTGGATAAATGGCTAGAATGAATAGGTCACGATAAATTATAAGACGTTCGTCATTCACGTTACTAATCTCAATTTTACTTTTTATAGTTTCTTGACTTTCATCGTTGACAGTTGATATGGTAATAAAAATCAAATACTCTTTTAGCCAACCTTTTTTTACCATCTTCATTTTAGCATTAATTGATAATATAATCTTGAAAAAAGAAACAAAGTATTACTATGTTGCGTGTTTATTAACTTTCCATCTTACTAATTAATACTCCCTCCGTCCCACATATATAGGCGGAATTTTGGTTTTTGTTTGTCCCACTAAATAGGCGGACTTTGCTTTCCAAGATGAACTTTTCCATATATACCCATATTTATTGTACATAGGTAATTGTGTTGGAGATAAGACGAAGGGTAAAACAAGAAAAAACATATAAAATTATAAATCCCATGCAATTTTCTTAATATAAGAGAATTGTCTCTCTCCGCCTATATATGTGGGACGGAGGGAGTACTAATTAACAACTAATCCCATCAATCACCTTTATAAACCTTCTATATTCTCATCACCACATACCATCTTCATTTTAGCATTAATTGATAATATAATCTTGAAAAAGGAAACAAAGTATTACTATGTTGCATGTTTATTAAATTTCCATCTTGCTAATTAATACTAATTAACAACTAATCCCATCAATCACGTTTATAAACCTTCTATATTCTCATCACCACATTTGTAATTTAAATTTTTTAAGGAATCAGAGGAAAAAAAGGAAACAAAGTTGTAAAGATGATCACGAGAATATATAGCTAGGTTGGTCGAATTATATGCCTTATTTGGCGCCTAAATTTCCGCGAGACACCAAATGCGCCCGCCTAAGGCGCTGGCGCAGACAGTAGAGAAAAATTTAGTTACTCAGGCGCTGGGCCTACCCTTAGTGCGCCTTTGGCACCCAGGCGAGCTAGGCGGGCGCCTTTTAAAACATAAGTTGTGGCCCGTTTTAGTTAAGTAAGAAACACCTATGCACCATCCATGCATATGGGTCATCACCAAGTGGTCCAAGTCTTTGCATAGATATCATATAGCTTGGTTTCTGCACTTTCCCTGTTATTGCGAGATGAATATGCTTCACGATTACATATAGCAAACAGCCATTATGGAAGTCAAGTAAGCAAAGGATGGATGATGATGTGTTAACATTATAAAGACTTGTAAGGAAGTAGTAATGTGTGGGCAATGTGTTTCTCAAAGTATCCATTATATTGTCTTGTTCTGACAGGAATTGGAGCATATAACCAAAAAATTGTGAATGCGGTTTTTTTTTTTTTAACCTAAAAGACTGTGAATTCCGGTGTTTTTTATTTTTACCCAAAATATAATTTGAAGAGGATATGGGCTAATACTAAGACTAACGGGGAATGCCATTTAAGTAGTCCGACTGTCAAAATTTATTAAGATTTGTTTGTCATTTGTGTGTACAGTGTCGACCCTTCCATAAACGGTGTTAACTTTAATAAATACCGTAATAAACTCAACGTATATATGTTAAGATTTGTTTTTACAATCAATTCTGACTTCAATGGGATTCCAAAAATCGAGGTATATATTTCTTGTCATATATACACGTTCATGCATCATATGAAATTGAAACACTATAAGAAAAACCATCAAATAAAGTAGTAACCATTAGCATTCTTCTACACAGTTTTCTCTCCATCATGATGTCAAAATCATCATTTTTAGTTTCTGTCATCTTCTTCTTCCTCACTCTTCTTAGTTTATCAATAATTTGCCCACAGTTTGTTGATGGAAAAATTAATGTCACTATACAAAATGATATAGATCCAAAAATAGCTTTTGAAATTCATTGCTGGTCAAGTGAAGATGATCTGGGTGAGCATACACTATATTACAAACAAACTTTCCTGTGGAAGTTTTATGTCAATTGGAGTTCTACAACAAAATTTGTATGCGATTCAACTTGGTATTATTTTGAAATACCAGATTCTAATAACACAGTGCACTTTACAGCTTTCAGTGCAGAAAGAGACCCGAAGAATTGTTATGTTGATTGTTCTTGGAGCATTCGTCGAGATGGGGGTTACTTCGGGGATTCTGCTGATTCATCTAAGTTTCCTTATAAACGGATGTTTTCTTATTAATGAATGTACTGAAAATTTTATGCTATTCTTCACTATAATGTAATCGCGCTTGATTCTTTTCTGGATCACCTATTTATTGAATAATTAATAAAATTTATATATATTATATAAAAACAAGACTCTAACCCGGTGCATACACACCCGCAGATAACATAATGTAATGACAATTAAACAAAATGCGGCTCATCATTTGTGTTCATCACTCATCAGCACCGATATGTTTTATAGGCTTTGGTTTTCTCAAATTAAAAAATTTAGGAATAAAGGAATTTTCCGTTTATCTCCATTGCATTCTTTAGAACAATAAATACCCCAAAAGTAAGACTTATGGGGAGTAGTGACTACGTTTCATCAAATTTGTTAATTAGTTCTAAAACAGGCATAAAACATATTTGGGAGTAGAATTCATACAATTTTGACCACTCTTTCCGAATGCACTCGCTCATATAAGACGATCATCATGGTAGGATTCTCCAAAAATTTCATGCCAAATCTCTCGTGACTGTTCCAAGGAAAGTTAATAACAATGTCTTCCAGACGCCTTAAAATTTAGGGGATCGATATCC
Source organism: Papaver armeniacum (assembly GCA_023531295.1). Classification (NCBI taxonomy): domain Eukaryota; kingdom Viridiplantae; phylum Streptophyta; class Magnoliopsida; order Ranunculales; family Papaveraceae; genus Papaver; species Papaver armeniacum. Next base: position 434,417 of record JAJJWW010018775.1, read on the forward strand.
TAAGGTAGAGGTGTAAAACGTGCCGGCCCAGCACATCCCGGCACATGAAGTCGCGTGCTTCACGTGCCATGTGCCGTGCTGTGTTGTGCCAACGATTTAAACGTGTTGTGCCGTGATGTGTTTTACTAGTCAAAAGCTAGGCACAACACAGCCCACGGGCACAACACACGAATAAACGTGCCGTGCTGGCACACGTGTTATAAATAATTTGAAATCACTTAATGTATATATTAAGTCGGACATTATCACAAGAATTTAATTAGACAACATATCATTTGAAATTATTTCAAGTAAAATTAACAAGTTTATTCAATAAAAAGAAATAACCCATCAAATATAAAATTGGATTATTGTCATGTAAATTAATGTTCTAGTTAAATATAGGTGACGACATTATAACAATGATATTGAAATATATTTTCTAAATATTAAGGTATTATATGTGTTGTTATAAATAACCCAACATAAAATGTTAAAAACTAGTTAGAATATTGACTCTTTTGTGAAATATAAAATTGGATTATTGTCACGTAAATTAATGTTCTAGTTAAATATAGGTGACGACATTATAACAATGATATTGAAATATATTTTCTAAATATTAAGGTATTATATGTGTGGGTTATAAATAACCCAACATAAAATGTTAAAAACTAGCTAGAATAGTGACTCTTTTGTGAAATATACAAAAGATGTGATATATTATGCCTTGTTATATGGTGTATTTGTACATGTTATGACGTGCTCTCTTAACGTGCTGTGCTGGGCTGGGCCACGTGCTTATCCGTGCCGCGTGCTGTGCTGTGCTACTGTGCCAATTAGTCAAACCCAGCACGACTCATTTAACAAACGTGCATGCTGTGCCGTGTTGGGCTAAGTCACGTGCTAGGCTGGATTGTGCTCAAATTTTAGCGTGCTGTGTTGGGCTGTGCTCGTGTTGGCACAACCCAATTTACACCTCTATCCTAAGGTGCATGTTCATTACCACTGATGCATTTTGTTAGTTCTCATCCTCAAGTGTACCCAACTTCAAACACGCAAGTTCAAAGGTTTGATGAAGAACTCTATTTATGATCCTTATATCTTCAAATGTAAGTGTTTCTCTTAATATGTTAAGTAATCTAAGTAGGTTGAGGCTCTCTCCCAACCGATCCTGAAATAAAAAACCCCATTTAATTGGAATACTGCATAAGACTTTTGATGTATGTGCATGGTAAAGCCTTCCTATCGTTTCATACTCAGTTAATTGGAAATATATACTGCATAAGGTTTTTGATGGTCAATACTGCGTAAGTTAATCTCCGATGTCTTCCTATGTACTCCTGTCTACACTTTTTAAACTTCGTGTCTTCATGATTTATTTGTATGCTAACATCGCCCACGCCATCATTGTCTGAATCATTCGGTACACATAATCTGATCATGCAATTGTGAGATTTACAAACCGTTATTATCATGTAATTTCATCATAACTTTGACATGCACATTAATCTTTGGGGATTATAGTTATGTTGACCGAACTTTTTGTGACGTAACCGAACGGTTAGGAAAAAAAATTGCGGTTTAACCGAACTTTTTGTGACGTAAACGAACTTTTTTGCGACGTAATGAAACCGAATTTTTTTGCGACGTAACCGAACTAAAAGTTTGGTTGAGAATTTTTTTTTGCGACGTAACCGAACTTTTCTATGAAAAAAAGAAAAACCTCCATTAAAGTTGAGTTCGGTTAGTTCGACAAAGTTTTTCGAACTTCTCTCTGCAACTTCCATTTTCAACTCATTTTGATGATTACTTCTAATTTTTTTTAACCAAAAGCGAATCACAAGTAATGGGTTTGTTATAATTTTGATTTTGATTTTGATTTTGTTTTGTTAATGATTTAAATTAAGCTATATATAGAGGTGGCGGTGGTGGTGGTTTGAGGTGGTCGGTGGTGGTCGATGGTGGTGAGTGGCGGTGGTGATGGGAGGAGGTGGTTATATATACATATATAGGTGGTGGTGATGGGAGGAGATGGTTATATATATATATATATATGTTATGGGTAGGTTAGTCATTTCCACACTTTAGGACACCCCTTATAACTATAGCGTAGATATTCTTATATCACTTAGTAGTCCCCCACCATTTTTGAGTAGAGCCCAAAAAAATCGTTCTTAACCAAGGCTTAAGTATGGCTTAGCCCTCTAGTCCACCAAGTTACCAACTAAATTCATACTTACAGGCTTACCGCTTAGAGATAGAGGTACAGTAGAAACTCTATAAATTAACCTGGCTTGATTAGGGTATACCCAAACTAATTGGGGTATACCCAATTTTAAGTGGACATGTGACCTTACTATGGGGAGGCCAAAATGTGGTAAAGTTACTTTAATACCCCTACACTAATTAACCTAAAACTAAACCCTAAACTTAAAAACTAAAAACTGATTAATCTTCCCCTAATCCTTCTTCTCTAAACCCTCTCCTCTTCTCTTTCATTCTTCTTCTCTAAACCCTCTCCTCTTCTAATTCATTCCAAAAACCTAAAATCAACCAAAATTTTCAATTTTGATTTTCTACAGAAAATGGTTGTTTCTAAACGATCCAGCAGCAAGAGAGATTCAACTGGTAACATGAAAAGATCCAAATCGGAGGAAAAGGTAAGGGAAAGGTTGGAACTAGCAAACTTAGAAAATCCAATCCTTGAAGATCTTTGAAAAAAGAAACTCTAAAAGGCGAAAAAGAAGATTGTAAGTGATTTATAAACTCAAACCCATTATTGTTTTGTTGAATATGATTGTTAGATTAGGTTAGAAATCGAAAATTTTGATTTTTGATTTTTTTGGCCGGCAAGGTCGATAGTTGAACAACACGCCGAGCCATTTGTATTTTCAAAGCGCCGGCATGTTATCAGGATGAATAACATGCCGACTTTTCATCAGATCCATGGCGACTGTTGGACAATAACCAGGGCCGGCAGGGTATAATAACCAACCATGCCGGGTTATATTTGGTCGGCGTGGTTTTTGACTTGTACCATGCCGACGTTAGGCATCAGAAACCTTAATTTCCTAAGTTATTAGTCGGCGTCTTTCATAAATAGAACCATTTCGGCGGTTTATTCGACGGTATGGTAGTTGGTTAACACCTTCCCGACTCTACTGTAGTCGGCAGTGTTTAGTTTATCGGACTTGCCGGCCAGTGGAAGAAGATCAACAGTGTTGTGTTGTTTGTTTTCATATATCTTATTTGTGCATTGTTTAGGTTCCCAGTGGAAACAAAAGAAGAACTACCTTGTCTTGTTAACAATACAGAAGAGCTATTTGAATATTTGAACACAATTTATCCCAATTTAGAAGAACCTAAAAATGAAACTGAAGAGAATTGTCCGTTTAGAAAGTTATGTTTGATGGGTAAGGAAAATCCAGAAGAATTTCTAAGGTTTATGAACAGTACTAGCAATCCCCTCAACTATGAAGAATGCACATCATCAGAGGAGGAAGAAGAGGAGGTTGATCAAAGAACTTTTTTTAGGGCATGTGACTTTTCCGGGAGTGAACCCCTATTACAATGAGGATGGTGACTACATAGGTCCAAAGTGAAGGGAAGGGAAAAGCAAAAGCTGATGCCGGTGAAAAAGCTAGTGATGGGGAGGAAGATAACAACAATGAGAAGGATCCTTGAAATTCTTAAACTTTATTATGTTTACTTGCTTTAGAAACTTTATTGTGGTTTGAACTATTACATTATGTTTTGAACTCTTAGATTGTGGTTTTAGACTTGTTAAACTTATTTTAATTTTCAGTTTTAGTTACTTTAGAAGTTATTACTTTGTTTATGCAGTTTTAGACAAAGTACTTGAGGCCGGCATGGTATGAAATCTATACCTTTCCGACCTAAATGTTAGTTATGAAAGTCTTTAATTTTCATACCATTCCGGCCTCCAGTACTTTGTCTAAAACTGCATAAACAAAATAATAACTTCTAAAGCAACTAAAACTGAAAATTAAAATAAGTTTAAAAAAGTCTAAAACCACAATCTAAGAGTTCAAAACATAATGTAATAGTTCAACCACAGAAAAGTTTCTAAAGCAAGTAAACATAATAAAGTTTAAGAAGTTCAAGGATCCTTCTCATTGTTGTTATCTTCCTCCTCATCACTAGCTTTTTCACCGGCATCAGCTTTTGCTTTTCCCTTCCCCTTCACTGGACCTATGTAGTCACCATCCTCATTGTAATAGGGGTTCACTCCAGAAAAGTCACATGCCCTGAAAAAAGTTCTTGGATCAACCGCCTCTTCATCCTCCTCTGATGATGTGCAATCTTTATAGTTGAGGGGATTGCGAGGACTGTTCACAAACCTTAGAAATTCTTCTAGATTTTCCTTACTCATCAAACATAACTTTCTAAACGGGCAATTCTCTTCAGTTTCATCTTTATGATCTTCTAAATTGAGATAAATTATGTCCAAATATTCAAATAACTCTTCTGCATTGTTAACAAGACAAGGTAGATCTTCTTTTGTTTCCTATGGGAACCTAAACAATGCACAAATAAGATACATGAAAACAAACAACACAACACTGTTGGTCTTCTAACACTGGCCGGCAAGTCCGATAAACTAAACACTGTCGACTACAGTAGAGTCGGGAAGGTGTTAACCAACTACCCTGCCGACGAATAAACCGCCGAAATGGTCCTATTTATGAAAGATGCCGACTAATAACTTAGGAAATTAAGGTTTCTGATGCCTAACGTCGGCATGGTACAAGTCAAAAACCACGCCGACCAAATATAATCCGGCATCGTAGGTTATTATACCCTGCCGGCCCTGGTTATTGTCCAACAGTCGCCATGGCTCTGATGAAAAGTCGGCATGTTATTCATCTTGATACCATGCCGACACTTTGAAAATACAAATGGTCGGCGTGTTGTTCAACTATCGACCTTGCCGGCCAAAAAATCTGAAAATCATAATTTTCGATTTCTAACCTAATCTAACAATCATATGCAACAAAACAATAATGGGTTTGAGTTTATAAATCACTTACAATCTTCTTTTCGCCTTTAGAGGTTTCTTTTCAAAGATCTTCAAGGATTGCATTCTTGGGTTTACTGCTCCAACCTTTCCCTTACCTTTTCCCTCCGATTTGGATCTTTTCATGTTACGATTGAATCTCTCTTGTCATTGGATCATTTAAAATCAACCATTTTTTGTAGAAAATCAAAATTGAAAATTTTGGTTGATTTTAGGTTTTTGGAATGAAAGAGAAGAGGAGAGGGTTTAGAGAATAAGGATTAGAGGAAGATTAATCAATTTTTAGTTTTTAAGTTTAGGGTTTAGTTTTATGTTAATTAGTGTAGGGGTATTAAAGTAACTTTACAACATTTTGGCCCCCTTAGTAAGGGCACATGTCCATTTGAATTTGGGTATACCCTAATTAGTTTGGGTATACTCCAATCAAGCCAGGATCATTAATGTATTGAATATATATATATATGCATTATTAATTTATATTTCATATGGGGTCTACATAGGTAATCAAAAATGTATTATCTTATAATTTTAGCGAATTATTAATTTGGCACGTTGTCCCCGACTCGGGACCGGCCAAAAATATTATTTAAGAGAGTTTATTAAATAATCGAGTATTAATTAAAAGAGTTTCTATTGTAAATGATGGTCTTCATTTTAAAAGCCTAGCATTTATATGGGCGACCCCAAACGAATTAGGGGCGACACAAAAGACAAAATAGGATGAAAATACTTGTATGCCCCTTCATAATCGGTAGTTTAGTTATCTACCGATTGGAAAATCTCATTTTCGGGACAACTCGATATTGGGTAGTTATATGAACTATTTTGACTACCAATTATAGGCACGAGCAAATTAGAAAAATAGAGGATTTTTGCAAAATCTCATTTTGGGGCAACTCTATATTCGGTAGTTATATGAACTATCTTTGACTACCGATTATGCTAGGATTTCGGTAAAGAGGCCCACTGTATAATCGGAAGTCAGGATACCTTCATTTGCTACTGATTATAGGCTCAACCAATGCAGTTGAAAAAGCTCGGTGCGGGCATGGACGTGGTATGAATACAATGCCGGTACGCTACAAAGAGTTATCATGACTTGCGAGACAGCGTCTCGTAGAAAAAAAAAATTCTACGAGAAAATTGAATTTCAGTCTGTTTTGGATTTTTTTTTCTGGTTTTCAGTCCACTGCTGGCACAATCATTTAATTCTCGAGAATAATTGAATCGGGAGTCAAGATAACTTTATTTACTACCGATTATAGGATTTTGGCAAAATCTCATTTTAGGGTTACTCTACATTCGGTAGTTATATGAACTATTTTGACTACCGATTATGATATGAATTCAACAAAAAGACCTAATGTATAATCGGAAGTCATGATAACTCTTCCTTTCTTACCGATTATAGGCTCAACCAAAATTTTAAAAAAGAGGATTTCTTGCAAAATCTCATTTTTAGGCTACTCTATATTCGGTAGTTATATGAACTATCTTGACTACCGATTATGGTAGGATATTTGCAAAAAGAGCCACTGTATAATCCGAAGTCATGATAACTCTTTCTTTCTTACCGATTATATGCTCAACCAAAATTCAAAAAAAGAGGATTCTTTGCAAAATCTCATTTTCGGGCTACTCTATATTCGGTAGTTATATGAACTATCTTGACTACCGATTATGGTAGGATATTTGCAAAGAGAGCCACTGTATAATCGGAAGTCATGATCACTCTTTCTTTCTTACCGATTATATTCTCAACCAAAATTCAAAAAATATAGGATTTTTTTGCAAAATCTCATTTTTGGGCTACTCTATATTCGGTAGTTATATGAACTATCTTGACTACCGATTATGGTAGGATATTTGCAAAGAGAGCCACTGTATAATCCGAAGTCATGATAACTCTTTCTTTCTTACCGATTATATGCTCCACCAAAATTCAAAAAAATAGGATTTTTTTGCAAAATCTCATTCTGGGGCTACTCTATATTCGGTAATTATATGAACTATCTTGACTACCGATTATGGTAGGATATTTGCGAAGAGAGCCACTGTATAATCGGAAGTCATAATAACTCTTCCTTTTTACCGATTATAGGCTCAACCAAAATTCAAAAAAAAAAGGATTTTTGCAAAATCTCATTTTGGGCTACTCTATATTCGGTAGTTATATGAACTATCCTGACTACCGATTATGGTAGGATATTTACCAAAGGTCTACTTTAATCGGAAGTCAAGATAACTTTATTTACTACCGATTATAGGATAATCAAAATTCAAAAGATAGAGGATTTTATTTTGGGAATACTTTATATTCGGAAGCTATATAAACTAAATTGACTCCCGATTGTTGATTAACTACCGATTGTATGGTTATCTACCGATTGCAAAGGGTAGTTTGGCCATTAAAAAAACGGGATTTAAATTAACCTTCCAATTATGAATTAACCTTCCGATTATGACATATTTTGTCCTTTTGTATCGCCCCTAATTTGTTTGGGGTCGCCCCTAAAAATGCTAGGTTTAAAGGGCCTTAAAACAAAAAAAAAACATTCATTTTTTTGATCTAGAATTTGCCTCGTAGCTCAAATACTACTGTAACTCGATATCAACTTCATGCTCGAACATTAATATTTCCAACAATATACAACTTAACAAATACTACTTTCCTTGCACTGTAATCGGTTCATCAACCGAAAAAGACTAGTCAAGTAGACGAAAATTCCAAGTCTGCAAGTCTAGCAAGGGGTCCCTTATACGCATGATGGGAACTTGAAGATCGAAGTGAGTCCACGTACCATTCAGCGTTTGCTAAGACTTAGATAATGACTGACTGCTGCTATTATATTGTAAGAAGAAGAGACTAGGAGACGAGTCAAGAAAAATACGATCCACAAAATATAGAAGTTCAGCTGCAGAATCCAAACTAGCTATATCTATCCAAAGACTTTGGCGATGACCCCATATGCATGGATGACATTAATCGCGTTTACTTATTACTTGACTCGGATCTACGACGGCTACATATATTGACAATTAGACACAGTCTTTCCAGTGGAAAATTATTCACTAAACGTGAAAACAACTTCTGTGATCAGTATAAACCAATTTGCGTAGTTGGGACGTTACCTCGCTTTAGCGTGGTTAGAGGTTCGAATTTCCCGAGTTGGATATAGTTTGAAAAAGAAGATCGTATGGTGTATGTAGAAAGACACTTATAATTATTCTTTTGGCAACATCACTGCCTTGACTGATTGACCCACTTCATGAATCTCGAACCATGTATATAAATAAGTACGTACTGTATCTTTTTAGTACACAAGTTGAGTAAAACACCTACTACTTCTGCAAACCTGTAAGTTCAGCATAGAAAAATCAAGGAGAATGGAGAAGCTTCATGAAGTATCTCTGAAAGGTGATGTTAAGTCTCTTAGGAAAATCTTTAATCAAGATCGTCGGCTTCGTCTTGATGATGCAGGACTAACTAGTTTCCTTAGAACTCCTTTACACATAGCAGCTATGCTTGGTCATATCAAATTTGCGAAAGCAGTTTTGGATATGAACAAAAATAATCTCACAGTAGTAAGAGACTCCCAAGGACTTACTCCTCTTCACCTGGCTTCAGCAGCAGGAGAAACTGAGATGGTGAAGCTGTTGGTAAAGGAAAACATGGATGCTTGCACAATTCAAGATCAAGATGGAAGAACACCTATGCATCTAGCGGCAATGAATGACGAGGTTAGCATCCTGAAAGTGCTAATCGAAGCAAGACCAGAAGCTGTTCACTTAAGGACTGATCGAAATGAGACAGTACTGCACTATTGTGTTAAAAATAGCTGTTTCGAGGCGCTAAAGTTTTTGGTTGAATACCAGATAGGTGGGCAACCATTCTTTTTTCCTCGATTAGGTGCACAACCTACGGACAGGAATGTTATGTCTGTCAACTCTAGGGACGATGGCGGCGACACAATCTTGCACGTTGCTGCGGAAACGAGGAACATGGAGGTATATATATACATCATCATAACTGATCCATTTAGCATTCATGTTCAGAAATTTATCTGACATTAATAATTATTACTTCATTTTTGCAGATTATGAAATACTTAGTAGGAAATAAACATATAAAAGTTGAGATAAATGCCTTGAACAATAACAGCGATAAAGCCTTAGATATGTTATCGCAAACTGAAAGGAATCATCTCGAATTTGGGGTGTCAGGTAGCCATGGAAGCGCTGAGGTAAAGCAGAAAAAAACAGAACTGTCAATAAAAGATAATCGTGAATGGCTAAAAGAGAGAGTGAATGCGCTGATGGTAGTAGCAACATTGATAGCAGGAATTGCTTTTCAAGGTGCTATGAATCCACCAGGGGGTGTTTGGCAAGAGGACTATAAGGTTGAATTTGGTACGGACCCCATGACCTTTGCTTTTTATCTTCATGCCATCTATAATTACTCTGGCATAAAATTATTTAATCAAACTGTTATAATTAATGAAACTGTTATTAAAAAAGACATTTTTTTGAATCATGTAATTAATGAGTTATCAAGCGGAATTGTTCCATATTCCGGTGATGTGATGCCGAAACTGTTGAAAGAGGATGAGACTAGTTATCTTTCGTATTACAATTATTGGGGTGGTTCATATCTATACCTGATGCATTACGCTGGAACCCCTATATTAGCCAGTAAGTACCCAGATCATTACATGACTTACATGAATAGCAACATAGTTGCTTTTCTAATATCTTTGTCCATAATCGTCATGGTCATCTGTGGGTTTGTGAATGATACCAGTCGTACTCAAGTTCGACTTCTAGCTCTCTTGATGTGCATATCAATCGCATGTATCATCACTGGTTATTTAACAGTCCTCTTTGACTTGAGGCCGGCTTTCTTTAAAGATTATCATGCTGGTTCTACAATTATGATATACTTTGCGGTCTGGTGCGTCTTCGCAATCATCTTTTTCCTGTGGACTTTGATACGCAACATAGTTACAGCGCTTAGGAAGCGCCCAAATGGAGTTATTCAATTCCTTAAACGGGTTTTCAATGAAGATGCAAGAGATGTGCTGAAAGGGGTTACATTTGTTTTTGTTTTATTTATAATTTTATTCTCGATAAACTTATAATGAGACGTTTAGTAAAGGTCATTGTAAACCAGCTTGGTTAGCTGGTAAGGGGTCTGATTTCGAGTGATGAAATCAAAAATTTAAGTCATGTTTAGTGATATTATTTGTCTTCCAATGTAAGAGTTGTTCTTAATAGTCTTCAGTTATAAATATTACAAGCTTCTAAACCTGTGCATACGCACCGGCATATCCAAATAGTATGATGATAAAAATCTCATTTTACTGTTGTTGATGGTGGTTTTTAGACAAGGGGTAAAATCGTAAAACCCCATGACCTAGTGTTACCCGCAACACATTGAATAAGAGCATTTAACTCAGGTGTAAATAATTAATAGGGGTATTTTTTCAAAATACCAGATTAGGGTTTTCAACACAGAACCCTAATTCCAAAACCAAGCCGCATACTGCGCACCATGGCAACCATGCCAAACCAAGCCGCATACTGCACACCATGGCAACCATGCCAAACCAAGCCGCATACTGCGCACCATGGCAACCATGCCAAACCAAGCCGCATATCGCGCACCATGGCAACCATGCCAAACCAAGCCACATATTTGCGCACCATGGCAACCATGCCAAACCAAGCCGCATATCGCGCACCATGGCAACAATGCCAAGCTGCCGCATATCGCGCACCATGGCAACAATGCCAAACCAAGCCGCATATCGCGCGCACCATGTCAACAATGCCAAACCAAGCCGCATACTGCGCACCATGGCAACAATGCCAATCCAAGCCGCATACTATGCACCATGGCAACAATGCCAAGCCAAGTCGCATACTGCGCACCATGGCAACCATGCCAAATCAAGCCGCACTCTGCGCACCATGGCAACCATGCCAAAGCAAGCCGCATACTGCGCACCATGGCAACACCGCCAAATTCCGAGCCGCTATGCCTTTGGCCCACGCCCAACATAGCGCCCTAGGTTTGCAAGACTTGCAACTAGGTCAACATGGCCGCACGTGCCATTGGCACATGCCAACACGTGCCGCAAGCCATATTTCCAAGCCGCACTCGCGCACCATGGCAACAACTCCAAATTCCAAGCCGCTATGCCTGGGCCCACGCCAAACATAGCGCCCTAGGTTTGCAAGACTTGCACCTAGGTCAACATGGCCGCACGTGCCATTGGCACATGCCAACACGTGTCGCAAGCCATACTTCCAAGCCGCTATGCCTTTGGCCCACGCCAAACATAGCGCCCTAGGTTTGCAAGACTTGCAACTAGGTCAACATGGCCGCACGTGCCATTGGCACATGCCAACACGTGTCGCAAGCCATACTTCCAAGCCGCTATGCCTTTGGCCCACGCCAAACATAGCGCCCTAGGTTTGCAAGACTTGCAACTAGGTCAACATGGCCGCATGTGCCATTGGCACATGCCAACATGCTCGCTAGCTAGCTTCCCTATCAAGGTCACGGCCCTAATGGCCCCGCATGCCATTGACACATGCCAACATGCTTGCTAGCTAATTTCCCTATCACGGCCCTAACGGCCCCGCATGCCATTGGCACATGTCAACATGCTCGCTAGCTAGTTTCCCTATCAAGGTCACGGCCCTAACGGCCCCGCATGCCGTTGGCACATGTCAACATGCTCGCTAGCTAGTTTCCCTATCAAGGTCACGGCCCTAACGGCCCCGCATGCCGTTGGCACATGCGAACATGCTCGCTAGCTAGTTTCCCTATCAAGGTCACGGCCCTAACGGCCCCGCATGCCATTGGCACATGCCAACATGCTCGCTAGCTAGTTTCCCTATCAAGGTCACGGCCCTAACAGCCATGCATGCCATTGGCACATGCCAACATGCTCGTTAGCTGGTTTCCCTATCAAGGTCACGGCCCTAATGGCCACGCATGCCATTGGCACATGCCCAAACGCACACGCTGGTAGCCTAACTTACAAACCGTGTAACCTACCACCAAGGCATTCCGCACATGCCATTGACACATGACAAACGCACACGCTGGTAGCCAAAACTTGCAAACCGTGCAACCTACCACCAAGGCATTCCGCACATGCCATTGGCACATGCCACACGCGCCACTAGCAGCGCCACTTGAACTCAAGATGCAACCAACACTCGAAACATCAACACAAACTGGGGGATGCTCCTTTAGGGTTTTGGTTTGGCGGTCACAAAGATGCGTACCGTACACTACGCTCACATTAAGAAAGCGTGAAAAGGAATAAAGCGGTCAAATAAAAGAGGAAATAATGGTGAAAAAACGTTTTCACCCATTAAACCATGCGGTTACCACCTCCTCCCATTATTTCACCCTTTACTCTCTTCCTTCATGAGGCCAGGTACGTTTCAATCTCGACTTGTATAAATAGGTCTTACCTATTTCCACCAGACAACAAGTCTCGGTCGAGAAATATACTACACTTACACTCGTAAAGGCAACTTTGCAAGCTCTCTCAAAAGCTTCCATCTCTTGCAATCTTCCTAAGCTTTCACTTTTCGATACAAGTCGAGATACTACTCTCCTCAACACCTTTCTTTGCTTCCCTCCCCAAATCAACCATTCTCCTCCACTTTGTGACCGAAGCAAGTCCGGAACGGCCATTTCTTGGTTTAGGCCGGACTTGTATGCATTGATCTCTCGAATCTATAAAGTGCTCACGTGCAAGACATTTGTTTAGGGTTTGAATCGGTTTCTCACTCACTCACCGAAATTACCGAAATCGGCGTAAACGATTTTTACCCATAAACAATTGGCGACCACAACGGAGGATTGATCTATCGGCTATAATGTCGACTGTCGATCTCGTTTCTCGACCCGGATGTCAAGATGGTAGGGGAAGGCAACTCGATCCGACTCAACTACCAGCGACTCGGTTACCGGTTGTAAAAAACTACACGAGAAAACGGGGACTCGTTGAAGATGCCACCAGCGATTGGGGGACTTGCGACTCGGGTCCGACTCAATCGCGCAGACAACCCGGTTATCGGTTGTTAAAACTACACCCGTAAAACCTGGGACTCGCTGAAGACGCTACAAAGCAATTGGGGACTAATCATGACGCTTACCAAAGCAAAGCCGCCTTTCACTTGGAAGGAGGCGTGTTTGCAAGTGAGTAAATTTAGATCGGGCGAGATATACGATCTGTTTTTTAGGTTCTTAATAAAACCGCCATACTATTGCGTCTTGTGCCTATTGCTAGCACACACTTTCATAAAAGGAATATTCCTTTCCCAAAACATAACCGGAGTTATATTATCAAAACCATTCATCCCAGAAATAATCCAACACTCTAAAAGCTACCAGCTATCTACCAAAGGTTAAGTTTTGAACCAGACATCCAATATGTCTTTCAAAAAAAAAAAAAAAAAAAGAAAGAACCTAAATGAAAGTTTAACAGAAACGTTCAAGGAAAATCGTTCAACAAGTCCGCTCTTCTTGGAGAAAGGCATTGTGTGCGTCTTCAAGAGCCGCTCTTCATAGTCAACATCTTGGAAAGCTTTTCGAGTTCCATCTCCCGTCTGGCGATCTCCTCGGCGGAAAGGCTTTCGACATCGCATCTTTCAACTTTTGGATCTCAAAGAAGGCCTTCGACAAACCACGAAGTATTGAACTCCTTTCCACGCACACGTCGCGATGGTGCTCCCAAATCGGCAATAACGTCTTGAAACGGTGTGACCAAATCACCTCACGCATATCCTCGATGGAAGACAAAGCCTCTTCCACACGCTTAACCAGCGAATCGACTAGTGACTTTCTTGGTTGTAGCCATATGTCCGTGCTTCTCCTGTGATTCGGGTGTACAACGCCTCATGCTTAGCCTAAGCACGCTAAAACCGCCAACCAACACATGACACGGATAAGGAACCAAGTACGGGATCAAAAATGGCGCCTGCAAGTGGTCTCACGACTCGCAAAGGATTTTCTTCCATGTCTACGGCAACAACCATCAGAGATTCATCCACCGTCTGAACCACATTTGTGCCCGGCAATTGGCTAACTCCCATCTCCAAGTCACCGGCGGTGGTCACCAAAGGCAAGTTTTCGTGTGACTCCATCCCAGAATCATCCTCCGAACCGCTTCTCGAAGAAGAACCAGTGTTGCCATAGGAATCACTCTCGCTTGTTGAACTTTCTTCTTTCTCTGACTCATCACCACTATGAGTAGGCTCAGTGCCGCCGGAACTCCTTGAAGAAACTGCCGTCTCCTGGCAACGTGCAAGGGCAGCGAAAGTGTTAACACTGCCGAACCCCTGAAGGAAACAAGACACATACTCTCAGCCGAAATTTACGTGTGTTTTGAGACAAACCCATGAAGAGGCGACACATACCCCGGTTATTGGAAGAACCGAAAGACACAAGAGCCGTGGGAGGACCTTGTGAAACCGTCCGAAACCCGCCAAAGACGATTCTTCGTTCTCCGTTCCTTGGCCTAGGGGCTTTCCAATTGCTAGGCAACTTTCGCTTGGGATCTCTCAACATTGGATACTCCTTCGTAATCGGGCCGGAGAAGGTTTGCAACGAACGTTTTCCATCGCATTATTCACAAAATCGCGGATCATAGTAAACTCGTCGCACCAAAACTCATTATAGACGAAGGTCGTCGAAGTTACTCTTCCCATCTAAAAAAAGGAAAGACGGATACCCGGCTTAAGGACACTGGCGTCAAGGGCAACACGCAACGAATCCTTAGGGATCACTGGCTGGTAAACGAGAGGCACCCCTTGATCGAAACCCATGTGACGAGCAAAGACGGCCAATATTGTAAGCGGCTATCTCGGAAAGACCCCACGAAGAAAGACGGCATATAACCGGCAAAGCAGCTTTGAATGAACAGGAGTTTTCACCAACGCTCAAATCGTCATCAAGACAAAGACATGAGCGGAGCGAAGCAAAGTGCCAACTGAGTCATCGAATTATGGACTGCCCCCCATGGACGAAAATTGATTTCATGCAACTTATCAAGAAAACTAACCAAGCTCACGCCAACTCTTGGACGCCCGTTCACCCATCGAAGAATTCCGGAGCCACCCCAACTCACGGGAAGCGAAGGCAACGGTTTCGGAGCATACTTCTCAAAGTGCTCCCATAGCCGACTTGCGTAAAAGCAATGTGCACATATGAATCCACTTTCATGAAACCATTCGAAACTCGCATGTTCGCAACCAGTGATCCAGGATGTACGAGACAGTGGAACCAAGGAACAACTTGCCAATGGGAAGAACTTCACCCTTTGCCAATTTCACAAAGAATCGCCAACAACTCTGGTCTTATTCCCTTCTTGCCGTAACGTCATCGAAAATGTCTCTAGACAACCAGAGAGCCAAAAATGCCGCGACATGAAGATCGGCCGCTTTCTGCCTGTGCTCCAACTCGTCCAGGAAACCATTGAGATATCCACCAACCGTAAGGGCACCTTTCATCCTCTTTCCGGCGAGTCCTTCGACTTCGCAATGGAGTCTTTCCGAGCGAAATCCCCCAACTTAGCGGCCAAGTCATCCCGCATCTTCGCCTCACTTTCGAGATAATTGGATTCTCGAGATTCCTGATTCTAGGAAGATTCAAGAAGAGAGCCACACTCTCCAAGGAGAAAGTTATCTCACCCCATCTACATATGATTGTATGGGTGTCCGAACACCATCTGGAGATGAAAGCAACTAAGCCCGGGATGTCCTTCCTAATCAAGATTTATCAAGTCTTGACAAAGCATCAATGACCTGCGCTTGAGTCAAGATGGTATTTATACGCTCCTCGCTCACCATGAATTCAACCCATATGTCAAAAGAACGCAATGGACTTTGACACATCCTAAAGTCAATGTTGGAAGAAGAATATACCCCTCTATGAAGACAAAACCGAATGGTGCTCTTTGGGCGAACCGAACGTGTTTTCCTGTCATCCTCACCACCGGTTAGCAAAATTGGCACGAAACCTGGGTGATTCTTCCGAGCAGGGGCGAGGGCTCTAGTGAAGAATTCATCATCCGTGTTCGGTTTGGAATTATGAGCATCCTTCGACGAAGTGAAATGTGGTTCAAGTAACATCTTATCAAATTCCTTCGTAACGATTTGGTAATAAGATATCTGCACAAAACAAATGGAGAAAGACGAAGTTATCTCCCTGGCACATAATCGTACCCAACAAATTCGGTTTCAAGACTATATACACAGTATTTTATTCGGGTTCAAGACTATATACACGGTATTTTATTCGGGTTCAAGACTATATACGCAGAATTTTTCTTCGGGTTCGAAACTATATACGCGGCATTCTATGCGGGTACAAGTGTGTCTACAGTATCCTTCTTCGGGTTCAAAAATATATATGGAGCATTTTTCTATTGGTCCAAAACTACGCACGTGATACTTGTTTCAAAAAGCAAAATCATATATACAATATTTCTGCGGGTTCAAGTCATATGAAGCATATACACGTATTCTTCTTCGGGATTCATACAGGGTTCTCTACGGTTTCGAAGTACACACGTAGTATTTTCCTCAGAGGCACGCCAAGGAATCATATGCAAAGATTGTGGAAGCGCCTACTTTTAAGGTTTATACCTATGAAAGAAAAAATAGAGAAAGAAGAGTACTCGAAGACATACCTGGAAGCCGGTCTCTCTTTGCCGCTAGTATGAAAAGAAGAAAGAATAAAGCGCAGAATGGGGAAAAGGGGCTTTATATATATATAGGCGTGAAAGACTTTGAAATAGGGAAGGATTTCCCTTTTACCAAAATCACGCCTGCAAGCATGGTTTCCAAGATTGGACCGGCCCCACCAATTGCGACTTCCCAATGCCTCCCAAGTCACGCCTGCAAGCATGGTTTCCAAGATTGGACCGGCCCACCAATTGCGACTTCCTCACGCCCGCAAGCATGGTTTCCGAGATTGACCGGCCCCACCAATTGCGCCGACCTCCCAATGCCGCCCAAGTCACGTCCCCGCAAGCACGAACGGCTTCTACACTTCGCGCCGGTCCCACCAGCCTAGCATACTCGGTTTCCCAACTCACGCCAACTTCCCAACGTCGCCCAAGCTGCACCGGGCCCACCAATTGTGCCAGCCTCCCGATTTGTGCAAAACTACCGTGAGGCAAGGATTCCAAATCCTATTTATAAAAGGTCAGACAAGCCTCCTTCAATTTTCTTTACGGGTTGTTGTTAATGATTTGTCACCATCTTATGCTTACCTCGCAACAAAGCCCCTGTTCCGAGCTAAGCGCGGGGACTTAATGTTGATGGTGGTTTTTAGACAAGGGGTAAAATCAGAAACCCCATGACCTAGTGTTACCCGCAACACATTGAATAAGAGCATTTAACTCAGTGTAAATAATTAATAGGGGTATTTTTTCAAAATACCAGATTAGGGTTTTCAACACGTAACCCTAATTCCAAAACTGAGCCGCATATCGCGCACCATGGCAACCATGCCAAACCAAGCCGCATACCGCGCACAATGGCAACCATGCCAAACCAAGCCGCATCTCGCGCACCATGGCAACCATGCCAAAACCAAGCCGCATATCGCGCACCATGGCAACCATGCTAAAACCAAGCCGCATACCGCGCATCATGGCAACAATGCAAGCCAAGCCGCATATCGCGCACCATGGCAACAATGCCAAGCTGCCGCATATCGCGCACCATGGCAACAATGCCAAAACCAAGCCGCATATCGCGCACCATGGCAACAATGCCAAAACCAAGCCGCATACTGCGCACCATGGCAACAATGCCAAGCCAAGCCGCATACTGCGCACCATGGCAACCATGCCAAACCAAGCCGCACTATGCGCACCATGGAAACCATGCCAAAGCAAGCCGCATACTGCGCACCATGGCAACAATGCCAAATTCCGAGCCGCTATGCCTTTGGCCCACGCCCAACATAGCGCCCTAGGTTTGCAAGACTTGCAACTAGGTCAACATGGCTGCATGTGCCATTGGCACATGCCAACACATGCCGCAAGCCATATTTCCAAGCCGCACCCTGCGCACCATGGCAACAACGCCAAATTCCAAGCCGCTATGCCTTGGGCCCACGCCCAACATAGCGCCCTAGGTTTGCAAGACTTGCAACTAGGTCAACATGGCCGTACGTGCCATTGGCACATGCCAACACGTGTCGCAAGCCATACTTCCAAGCCGCTATGCCTTTGGCCCACGCCAAACATAACGCCCTAGGTTTGCAAGACTTGCAACTAGGTCAACATGGCCGCATGTGCCATTGGCACATGCCAACACATGCCAACATGCTCGCTAGCTAGCTTCCCTATCAAGGTCACGGCCCTAATGGCCCCGCATGCCATTGACACATGCCAACATGCTTGCTAGCTAGTTTCCCTATCACGGCCCTAACGGGTGGCACACGTCAACATGCTCGCTAGCTAGTTTCCCTACCAAGGTCACGGCCCTAACGGCCCCGCATGCCGTTGGCACATGTCAACATGCTCGCTACCTAGTTTCCCTATCAAGGTCACGGCCCTAACGGCCCCGCATGCCGTTGGCACATGCCAACATGCTCGCTAGCTAGTTTCCCTATCAAGGTCACGGCCCTAACGGCCCCGCATGCCATTGGCACATGCCAATGCTCGCTAGCTAGTTTCCCTATCAAGGTCACGGCCCTAACAGCCACGCATGCCATTGGCACATGCCAACATGATCGTTAGCTGGTTTCCCTATCAAGGTCACGGCCCTAATGGCCACGCATGCCATTGGCACATGCCCAAACGCACACGCTGGTAGCCTAACTTACAAACCGTGTAACCTACCACCAAGGCATTCCGCACATGCCATTGGCACATGCCAAACGCACACGCTGGTAGCCAAAACTTGCAAACCGTGCAACCTACCACCAAGGCATTCCGCACATGCCACACGCGCCACTAGCAGTGCCACTTGAACTCAAGATGCAACCAACACTCGAGACATCAACACAAACTGGGGGATGCTTCTTTAGGGTTTTGGTTTGGCGGTCACAGCATGCAGCGTACACTACGCTCACATTAAGAAAGCGTGAAAAGGAATAAAGCGGTCAAATAAAAGAGGAAATAATGGTGAAAACGTTTTCACCCATTAAACCATGCGGTTACCACCTCCTCCCATTATTTCACCCTTTACTCTCTTCCTTCATGAGGCCAGGGTACGTTTCAATCTCGACTTGTATAAATAGGTCTTACCTATTTCCACCGCACAACAAGTCTTTGGTCAGAGAAATATACTACACTTACACTCTCGTAAAGGCAACTTTGCAAGCTCTCTCAAAAGCTTCCATCTCTTGCAAGCTTCCTAAGTTTGTCACTTTCTCGATACAAGTCGAGATACTACTCTCCTCAACACCTTTCTTTGCTTTCCTCCCCAAATCAACCCTTCTCCTCCACTTTGTGACCGAAGCAAGTCCGGAACGGCCATTTCTTGGTTTAGGGCCGGACTTGCATGCGCATTGATCTCGAATCTATAAAGTGCTCACGTGCAGCACATTTGTTTAGGGTTTGAATCAGTTTCTCACTCACTCACCGAAGTTACCGAAATCAGCAGAAACGATTTTCACCCATAAACAACTGTACAATTTAGTTTAAAGTTATCCAAATCGTTTATCGTTCACCAAATTGCAGATTGTTTCAGTTGGGATGTTTCATATGTATTTGTAAGTTGGTGCATTATTTACCTGAGTAATTGAAACGCTTACATGCATTAGTCTCATCAACATAAGATATCTCCAAAACGGTTTTTTATGTGAATAAAATTTTTATTATAAAACGGTTTTTCAAAATAATTAAAATACCTTCCAAAATTATCTCTTAGTTTTATTCGGTAAGTTTTTATCTTACATATATATATGGAATTGCACTAGGGTTTTTACATGTATAGAATAGAGAAAACTTATCTCTTGTATCCACCGGTGTTGTGTACTTCTTCTTCGTTTTCTTTGTTTGATACGAGGGTTTTAAGTGCTAACGAATCGTGAGTTTTTACCGCTGCCAAGTTCTAAAAGGACAAGTTTGAATGTGCTATTCAAACTTGTTAAGATTGTTGTATCTTGGAGGCAGATGTACCCGTAGGGCTATAGCATCATCTTTTCAGAGTGTAGCCAGGGCATTCTTGTCTTAAGGACAGTATGTTGAACATGCGCCTCAATCTACCATTACAAGTTTCTTCTCTCTATGTTGTTTAACAGGGATGTTCAATACATCAACAATTGCAGGAGACGACACAAAAATCAGATAAGTGCCTCTTATATTAATTAGTTGTTTGATTTGTTGAATTTTAATTGTTATTCTCCAACATTTATAATTTTATTCTCGATAAACTTATAATGAGACGTTTAGTAAAGGTCATTGTAAACCAGCTTGGTTAGCTGGTAAGGGGTCTGAGTTCGAGTGATGAAATCAAAAATTTAAGTCAGGTTTAGTGATATTATTTGTCTTCCAATGTAAGAGTTGTTCTTAATAGTCTTCAGTTATAAATATTACAAGCTTCTAAACCTGTGCATACGCACCGGCATATCCAAATAGTATGATGATAAAAATCTCATTTTACTGTACAATTTAGTTTAAAGTTATCCAAATCGTTAATCGTTCACCAAATTGCAGATTGTTTCAGTTGGGATGTTTCATATGTATTTGTAAGTTGGTGCATTATTTACCTGAGTAATTGAAACGCTTACATGCATTAGTCTCATCAACATAAGATATCTCCTTCTATTTGCCTATAAACAATAAGGTCAAATAGTTTTGCCATCACTCACATAAAAAAAAGAAGTTATAGCTAATACATGTGCAGAACTCTTTACACACCATTCAAATTCCTTACTCATGGACCATAGTCTCCTATATTATGCAATTCCTTTTTTTCCACATATTCTTTGTTCAAGTTCCTCTTTAGAAGAGAATTCTTAATGCACTTAATTAAGTATTTCCGTAAACTATACTGTAATTGCAGGTTTCCCTACAATCACACCCTAATGAGATTACACAAAGATCAATTCTAACTTCAAGAACAATCAACAAATCTTCATTAATTTCCCTTACGGATCTTACAAGAATATTAAGAATACAAGGAAATAAGAGTTGTTCTGGACTTTCTCTCTCTTATTTGCTTTCTCACTATTCTAAAAAGGTCTCCCCCTCTCAAGTCTATTTTGTCCTTTATATAGGATAATACATGGTGGATGATAGCTAAGACAACATTTATTTTCGTATCTAGACCGCGTCATTCTCGCAAGCTTACAAGGATTTTCTTCGCACGTGTCCTTCAATTTCGCAAGGTCTTCAAACTTTCCTCATGACTAGGCTGATGTCATCTGCTACGTCACACTTCAAATAGTCTGTGATGATTGTCGAAAATACTTATTGGTCATATTTTCGCTGGAACCTTGTTGTTACGAGATTTTACTCCTACATCTTGCCTCTTCTCATGTCTTCTCTGCGAAGAAGAGAATGATATGAGAACCTCTATTTCGAAACACTGCATCTATTCATCTTTCTATATATTTCTTTACTACAACCTTCTGTGAATTAGGTGTAACCGTCTACACGTGTTTATCCTTCTCCTTGTTTACCGGCACGTTCAATTTCAACCGGTCATCCTTTTTTGTCTATTTAAGGAGAGACCTGGTGGAAAAATAATTTTCTTCTTTTACTTCATCTTCCTCTTCTCCAAATTCTCTGTAAATCTTCATCCTCTGCAATTTTCTTCATCCTTGATTTTCATAAATTCATCTACCTGCTACTGCTTTCATGAAGTCACCAAGGTTAGTTTTGCTTCCCTTCTCTGATTTTGGTGGAACTGATCTTATTTTGTTGATTTCCTTGATTAATTTTACTATTTTATGTGATTCCCATACTGATTATGTTACAGCAAAAGCACCTCTAGTACCAAATTCACAGTCCCAAACCCTAATGTTTCCAAAAGCTCGCATCACAAGACTGTTGTAGCGAAAAGGAAGCCTGCGAATAGCAAGGTAGTAAGAAACATTATATTTTCTAATAACAATATTGTGGCTCTGTTTCTTATCTATGTTGATATTCGCAGGATTCTGTAGATGGTGACAAACCCACCAAGAAATCTCTCCCAACAAAGACTATTAAATCTTCCATTGCATTTCCTGATTTTAAGCCTGTAACAACTCCCACCACCTATTCATTAGTTTCGCCTTTATTGCTTACTGCTCCTGTTCATGGAGAAATCGCTGCGAATGATACTCCTTCGAGTGACCTTACCACGAATGAAATCCTCTCTTCTCCCTTTATTGATGCCTCAAAGGTTGACCCCACTTCAACTTTACTTGCTAATCCCCTTCATAGTTCGCCTATAGAAGATACATCTTCTGCGAAAAATGATTCTATTCCCACATCTTCAATTGTTGCTACTTCTTCATCCGAGTCTCTCCCTGTCAATAGGGAAATTTTGGAAGGAGTGGACATTGCCTTCAAGGTTTTGTCTAATGTTCTTGATGATGCTCAAAGATCTTCCGCTGACCTCATCAAACTTAGTGTCTGCGAAACTCTAAGCAAGTATTTCAATTCTGGAAAAGAAACTTCGCAAACATCTTTGGAGAAAGAAATTTGAAACCTTGAAGGAGAGTCTCCAAGCTATGACTTTGGAGTGTGGGAATCTTCGCCTCAAGAATCAAAAGCTTGAGAATGTTTCGCTGGACTGCAATAATCTTCGCAAGAAGAATGATGAGATAAAAGGTATGAACTTATTTTCTTCGCTGATAGCTTACCCTCTTTGGTGATTTTATCTCTTTCATATTCACCTTTATTAAAATCCTTTATTTGTACATTAAGTTTTAATTCAGAAACGAATAATGGAGAGATACGACTTTCAATATGCTGCTGAAGAGGCCCGTGCTGACAAAGAAGCCTTTTTGGACAAATATAATCAATTAGACAATCTTCATTCATATTCTATTGACCAAATTGACAATCTTACCAATGAGAACGCTCAATTAGTTCAAGAGCAAGAAATATTAAATAGTGAAATATCCCACCTCTCTTACTCATTAACTAAAGCTAACTTGGAGATTGAAACTTTGTCAAATGAAAATGAAACCTTGTCCCAAGAGAAACAGATTCTTCTAAACAAAGTGGTGATATCTTCGCAACAAATTAGTATACACCAAAAAATATGTGATGATCATGAGCGAACTCTTCGCTCGTTAAAAAGTGCACTTAAGGAAGTAACCGAGTCATCTACTGCTGAGAAGAATAAAATCATCCAAGGTAGAATAACTTTGAGTATAAAGGCGAGTCGACTTAAAGAACAACACACTCAATTAGAAGCTTCCTACGCCTCTCTAGTGAAGGAAAATGATTTACTTATTTCTAATGAGAAGACTTTTCGATCTCGACTGAAAGGTTTGGTTGGAGACAATTTTGATGATGCAATGAATCACTTGAAGAATAATAACTTGGCTTTAGTTCAATATCTTATTTCGCAGAAGGAAGGTATTTATAAGAATCTTACTGCCTCAACCTCCTTTTCTTATGTAATTATTTTCGCAATATTCCTCTTACTAAAATTTCGCTATAACAACCCTTTGTATCTTTGTTGTTCGCAGAGTCTGAGAGAAATCTTCATTCTTCCATTTCTACTTTAGAATCTAAATTAGCCAAGGTTCGCAAGAAGAATGCGATGCTTACTACTGCCCTTGCATGTTCTCGCGATCGTGCCGAAAGAAGATTTGACTACCTTCAACATTTCAAGGATATTGAGAGCAGAAATTGTCAGAGGGCTTATGGTTCGTTACAAAATTCCCGTTACAATGCAACTCTTTTTACATTTGAACTTTTTATTTTCTTTGACACAATACCTTTTAAGATGCTTTTTAAAAAGTTGCTTGTTTTGAAAGGAACACTTTACCAGCATCTTACCAAGGTCCACTACTGGTATATCATCCTCTTCAGGGAATATATTTGGATCAACTTCCTCTCCAATGTTGTTCATATCTGGTAAGTATCTCTTGTGCCAAACAGGTTTGCCAACAGCCTTATCAATCACTACTTCAGGACCACCATCATTTTTATCTTCAACTTCAGCACCACTACCATCTTCATCTGCAAGTTATAAATATGAAAGTTATAAACTTAAAAATAGGAATAACATTTAAAAATTTACTACCTCAATGTAAGTTTAATAAATTTTAATACCTTCAGTACTGCTACTTGATTCTTCATTGTGAACTGGAACTTTATATGTCTCTACATATTCATCATAACCTATTTCATTCTCGTAATCACTATCAAATATCATAGGTCATCTGGATCTTCAACTGGGTTACAATCATCTTCAGACTCATTCTCTAGATGCACAATTTCCTCATCTTCAGACTCATTCCCATCATTTTCCACAGTGCTACCTTGTGTTGCATTATGAGCAGTGCTTCCTTGTATTCTATCAAACCAATAATCATGATTAAAAGTCTCTTGACTTGGTTGACTGCTACCTTGTGCTGTAATGGTACTATTTCAACCACCTTGACTCTCCACTTCATTCAACAAATCCACAAAAAATAATTTCCTTGATGGACCTCCTTGTTGATGTGAGCTTTGCACTTCAGAAGAGTCTTGAAACCTTGGTGACCTTCTAGGTGGCTTTGGCTTTTCCTTAGACACTGGCTTCTTATTTGTCTTACAAATCTTCTTAGGAGTCTCATGAATGGTTGTCACTGGCGGTGGTTCCACATTTAAAAACTCATCATCTCCAAAATTAGAATTCAGTATATAAAGAGTAAGACATATACAATCTCTATCATCAGCCACAACTAATTCCTAAAACTTGTAAAAATCACCATCTGTCATCAAACTTTGAGGCAGACTTGGCTTAACCATCCAAACTAAGTTAACAATTTCATTCTCAGCCAGACCTAACCTTACACGCAACAATTGCTCAAACATCTTCAAATCAGATTTATCAATGTCCATGTGAGGGAATTCCAATGTCAGTTTACTCATATCAACATACACACTTATATGGATAATTGACATGTCCACTGCAACATAACAAATATATATAACAAGAATTAGTATACTTTAAATTTCAGCAACAAAAAATCCCCAATTTAAACCCTAATTACAAAAATTGAACAATTCATATACAAATTTAAACCCTAATTCTAGAAATGAAACCCATCTTCAGAAAATCCCCAATTTGAAACCCTAACAGAAAAAATTCCAAAAACAAATACCTAATTACATAAAATCATCAAATTAAAACCCTAAACACTTACAAAATTGGACAACATATGTAAGAACAAAACTGGATAATATTGTTTTTTCTTCCGGATTATTAAGTTTTGTTTTTAAACAAAAAAAAAACAAAAACAAAAAAAATCAAATAATAACTATTCACAGTACCCATCATGGATTCGATTACCTATTCAAACATATAAAAGGAATAATTCTAAACAAATGAACGGTTCTAATCAAATAAAAATTAGGGTTTATCGATCTTACCATTTTGAAACTGCTGACTTTTGTTTTTTCTTCTTCATCTTCACGTTAAGAGAGGAAAGGAGATGTTTATAAAAAGAACCCTAACCATCAAACAAGTTTCTTCTCTGAATCATAAGTTCTTTAGAGACAAATTTTTCAGAGAGTAAGTGTGGCGGAGCGGACGAAAGTGAAGAAGATAAAATAAGAAAACAAAACCCTAACCTGTTTTCTTTTGTTAATTGATTTCATTCACACGTGTTCGCCTGTGATGTATTTGATCTTTAGCCGTCAATTAATAAATACAACAGGCATGGACGGCTACAGATGAATGAAACATTAGTCGTCGATTGAGAGAACATGTGGACGGTAGGAGCTTAACTCAACCATTTCTAGGCCAAAGGTTACATTTGTAATTACGCCCACCAATTTCTCATCTCGTTTGACGATAAATTGACAAAGTAAACGGTATTTTACCAAAATGGTGGGTCCGGACGGAATTGGTAACGGCATAGGCATTTAATTAATTTTGAAAAAAACGTAGGCATTTTCTTAAATACATTTGCTCACATGATCACTTTATAAAAAATCCCAATCTTTTTTGCACCTAGTTTAATGATCCCTCACCGAGTAAAGAAAAATTGGCCCGTGAAGGGTTCACTGTGCTAACTTGTTTTCACTTACAAGAGCTCAATCAAGAAAATGTCTACTATTGGCTTAAGCTAACACACAACTAAAGGGGTTGTCCACACACTCAAGACGGGATTCAAACCCATGGTCTCTGACCAACGTTATGAGAAGTTCAATCTATGATTCTATGATGGAACATGATTTAAAAAAAAAATGACCGCCGAAGAAGGATATCTACCGGCCATATACCCGATCAAGAAACAAACTAATCCCGATAAAACAAGTGATGAGGAAGATCAAAGACATCTTCTTATTCTGGTCGGGTTTCTCCACATTCATTCTCATCCGTGACTTAGCCGACGGTACTTCTAGAGCAGGAGGACGAGTAGGTACCAGACTACCAGTACCATATATATATGTCTAATTGACATTCTGTAGATTTTGATGATGGGATAAATTCGAAGAAACAAGGATGAAAAACTTTGAAATTCTCTTATATTATAGGTATCAAGTTGTTGCTTCTTATGATATACGCTTGCTGAAAACTCTCCGGTCGTCTCTCTTCATGTATCTTTGGAGGGTGCTATCTTTGCACTCTTTCTCCTTTCCTTTTATATAAACTTTCCTTTTTCGAGAACTGTCATATATACTTGCCTGAGGGATGCAGAATGTGGTTAGTTTTCTATTCATAGCAGCTCCTTGCTCGACTAAGAAAGAAATCATCTGTACGAATACAACAGAGAAGAAAATGGTACATAGACAAATTGGTATTAATCTCAACACACATTTGACCTCTTCCACTTGAGTAACAGTGCAAAGTTCCCACCCGTTTGAAGGATCACTCTTGTTTGATGTACTTGTGGTTATCATCTCTGACGGTGTAATGCTAAAAAAAACGAGAGACATCTAATGTAAGACTGTACGCAAGTGTAATATGATTTGATCACTCCACAATCACTACGACACTTTAGAAGAAGTGAGATACCTAAATCAGAGATATTTCCTTGATTTAGGAAGCCCTAAAATGTAAGGTTTGAGAACATATGTTTTTTTTTCTTTTTATTTCACTCTACACAATTGGTCTTCACGTTTCATTCTAATACTAATTTTGTAGGATAGTAAGAAATATACTTGGCAAACTGAGCAGTTTATATGAACTGAACTTGACTTCTGACAAAGGGTGTTGGAAACTAGAATTTTCAGCTAAAAATGGTTATCCTTCGAAAGAAAGCTAACATAAAACAACTAATCAAAAGCGGTACATAAAAATAAGAAAATAACGCCTTGTAGGCTGAGTTTCTGATAGTGAATGTGGAATGGAGAAGTACCCATCAAAGATAAACTTACGAAAATAAAATTGGATGCATGGACTAAAACATAACAGCAGAGGAATTCCATGCAAGTGGAAGTATGAAAATTCCAAGTTTCTTAACAGATACGCAGGAAAGAAGGCTTTTCACCAAGAGACTGGTGGAAGTATTGTCGGCCTTGGTTCCAAAGCAAATGTTAGGATGCCCCAGTAAGGACCTGAAAGATTGCTCCCCAAGGGAGACGGATGAGAGAGTTGTTCATATCCCCCGTTTCTGATGTTGTAAGCAAAAATGTGATTCTTGTAGCTAATCATAACCACATTTTTGTCAACCGGATTGAAACCTATAACCTGAACATCTCTAATCAAATCAACCGTGCTTTCTACTCCAATCAACGAAGACTCCATTTGTGCTAGCATGTCACAAAATTCGATATCCTTGTGCAACAGATACCAGTTTTCTTCAAGAACCCAAACACTCAAACTCCTCTCCATTTGTTTGAAAATAGCGAAACAAATCGTTCCTTCCGAGTCCCCTAGACATTGATGAACCCTGTGCTCATTATTAATCTGTCGATCAGGCAATTCAATCAATCTATTTTCATTGCCACAAGTTTGATGGTTGTTTATTCTATCAACACTGAAAGCTAGAACATTGTTGTACACTTTTTGGTACCAGTAAAAAACGCCTTTACAGGTAGCATAATTGTCATAAACGGAGCATCCACTACGTACACCAGGAGGACAGAGAACATCATAGAAATTCCATTCACCCAAATCAGAAGTAAATATATCAATTTTGAATGAGCCTTCATCTTGAGAAACACGAATAACCCTAAAACTCGTAGAAATTAGTGATGATTCACATGTGAAACCAGTGTGAGCAATGATCTGTTTTCTTGGTGGTGGTGGGAGTGAAACCCATCTCTTAGTCAGTGGATTACAAACATAATAATTGTTCTGCCTAGAATGTTCAGTTGTGCATAGAACCAATCCATTACTAGACCCAATAATGTATAAATTCGTATTCGTCAGCTCATGTTTTTGATTTACGAATCTAAAAGATAACCCGCTAACACTTAGATGAAATATAAACTGTGAATTCAATTCAGGATATGGTATCCCTGCAGTAGGGTTTTGTTTTGCTACACTACTACCAAGAATCAATGTCCATAACGAAGAATTGAGTTTATACCACTTGTTCATGAAAATAGAGTTGGAGAGAATAGATAACCATATCTTTGAAACACATCTGAATTTGAAGATTGAATAAAGAGGAAGATAAAGAAAGATCTCATGCCATATATCATCTGTTAGATACGTTTCATTAAGTTCTTGAACAGATGAAGAATGTGTGTTTGAAAAAGGAAAACCCGTTAACCTAATTTTCTTCATTGTTATTCGTTTTCCAGGAGAAACCTAGGGCTGCCTTCTGCTATGAACTGGCTTAGGGTTTTAATATATAGATTGTAGGAATTAACGTTTAGTCCCAATGTTATTGGGCTTTAGACTCTCTAGTCATGCCCTCTCAAGCCGAGTATTAGCGAATCCCAGATTTACCAAATTTGGTACAGGTTAATCCTTTGTTGAACGATTCAGTCCAAAACCAATTTTCCGAGGCCAAAAATACCCCTCAGCTAAATGTAGGCCTAGTTTGGTATTGCTGCGGCTTTTGCAAAAGCACTTTTCTGTTATGCGTTGCTGTGCTATGAGAAAAAAGCAGTTAGACATTTGGTAAAATATTAATTAAAGTTAAAGTTGATTAACAAAAGCAATCAAAGTGTGTTTGGTAAAATATCATGTTCAACCATTGTTGTTGTAGCAAATGACAAAAACAGACATATATCTGAAAATAATTTTGTTTCAATTTTATTGGGTTTAAAAATAATTAAATTTTTTACTATTAAATATAAACATATATAATTGTAGTTGCATATCTTCTGCTACTACACCCAAGGTGATCTAAACCATTAAAACACATCAAACATTCATAAAAGAAAGATAAAGAACAGGAAAGTAAAGTGGACACAGATCTTTTACGTAGTTCGGTCAATGGTGACCTACATCCACGGGGTATCACTATGATATGAGGTGTTACAAGATCTCCATTGGAGGAGGCTCTCATGGAGATCTAAGGAAGAAGAAGGAGGCTAGCCTTAGCTAGAGAACATCCCCCTACCATGTTTCTCTTTCTCTTAATTTTATAGGGTAGATGGTTACATTAATTACAAATACACCCTTAGGGCTGACTAGATAGGATAAGACTAAGTGGTTGGGTGTACATAGTGTATTTGGTTGTATTGTAGTAACATATTTCGGCTCTTAATCTTGCGCCACGTAGCGATCTCATCTTTTGCCTTCACATTTTGCTTCTTTGGTTGAGGGTTGTTGGAACAATAATCCTTAAGCAAATCAACATCGGTGTGGCTTTCAAGGCGAGAGGAGTGGCTAAGCGAGATTTCAGAACATGCTTGATTCTGATCTGGCTTGTAAATAGACTTCACTTCTGTAAAGTGTTTAGTTGGAGTAGTCCGAGTTGGGCTGCTGCGATGCTTGTGCTTCACGATCCATGATATGTGCTGCACGATGTAAATGTGCGAGTTGCAATTCTAAGTAACAGTGCGAGGTCGCTCTGAATTCTTGGTCATTGATTCTTTGTTGAAGTTAGTTCATGACTTCAGTTGGTGTAGTACCAAGCTTCGTGGCTCGTTGTTGTTGCTGAAGGAACTTCGCAGAAGAATATAACCAGCTTTTAAAGTATTAATACTTGCCCCTATTCTTGTGTGAAGTTCTGAGGCAGTCCTTATGTTTATGATCGTTGTGCTTGCTCCTTGGCGGTTTGTGCTCTAGCTCTGTCTGGCTTGGTTGACATCAGTTCCTGACAAAATGTCGTGGCTGTGCTTCTCGGGACCATCATGGGTACCTGCTGCTCAAGGGAGAGTAGTAATTACTATATCGCAACAATGTAAATTCAAGATTTTACTTTGCTTCACAAGCATAAACATTATAGTAATCAAGTACTACAGTTGTAAGGGTATAAGAACAGTCAAAGTATAGCATTTGCAAAGATAAAATAAGATATTGGATATCATTAAGCATGCTTATGGTATGAGTAGTTTTCTATTAAGGAATTTAGGCACATGCAAGTTATTTATGCTGCGCATTAAGCTATTAAGCATTGTGGAAGTCAAGTAAGCAAACGATGATTGATGATGTGCCAACATTGAAGAGACTTGTTAGCAAATAATAATGTGTGTGACCAAAAAAAAAATGTGAATTTGATTATGATTCTTTCCCCCAAATATTTATGTCAAGTCAACTTCTACTTTGCTAACGGAAATGTCAAACAGAAACGAAAGTACATGACCAAAAGTCAGACTGTGCTAATATTTATGTCAACTTCAGTCGTGCAACCTCGAGTTACTCAACTGTGCTAAATCCCAAATTTTAGGGCAAGTATGCATCACTCAGTCAAAAGGACAACAGAAAGAAATGACCGTTAAAGAAAAGCAAATAATCCTAGCTAGTACATGAACTCTTTGCAGTCAGGTGCATCACAAGAGCACCGCATATGCTTTTTGTATAGCTTTCCATTTTTGTGCACCACACTGTTAGCCCTATAGCCATAGTCATATGATAATTCCTGCAAAAAAAACCATAAAATGGATATTGGTAAGATAGCAATGATAAATGTTAGAATAATCTCTTGAAAATTGGTGAACATTATATAGACAAAGCAAGCATATTACCTGGTAAGGAGCTATATTGTCAGTTGCAAAAAGTACAATCCGAGCAAGTCTTGGATCATGATGGTCGCTCAACACACACTGAACATAGAGATTAGGCGCGCAACTGTGATTTATATACCGGGTAATGTTGCCGGTAGTTCTGGAATCTATACAATACTCTACTTTGTCATCTTCTTTGTCCAACAAAACAGATGCACTTATGTCTACGTCTGCGAATCTCTTCTGTAATACAGGATAAGGAAATTAAATTAACGTATAAACATATAAAATGCTAACAGTATAAACGAAATAGCAATGTATTGCTTGCATTAACATTGTACCTCTCTTCCTCCAAGTCCCTTCATTGTTTGAAGGCAATCAATATCCATAATATAAAAATTCTTTGGGTCACGAGCCTTATCGCTCCTCTTGATTTCCCCAATGTACTCGCACACGAAAGCCCCAATAGGAATGAAATCTCGCGACCTTACACCCCATCCTTTGTTGGGGGTACGAAATACCTTCAAATAGACACGAAATGACACCATTGTAAGGGTTCCTCATATATAATTCCATAATTATAAAGATGATTAAGAGAAAATTGCATCAAAGAGGCAATAATAAGGCAACCTCAAGATTGTATTTTAGTCCACCCTGAGATGCTCGGTTTACACAAGCAGCTCCGCATCCACAATTTGGTCCACACTCGTATACAATATCCTTTGTTTCGGTCAATCTGAGAACGCAAAGGTTCATGATCAAATAAAAATGATTCAAACATAAGCTCATATTAGTAAGCAAAGTGAATTTTTTTTTTTTTTACCTGCCGCCATCTTTAAAAGATTCATAGGGGAAGTCTGAACCATTAAGCCTTGCGCAGGCACATGTCCTTGGATCCGTACATGCCCCTTTGCACTTGCATCCGGGGGCATCTTTAGGCAGTGTCACACTTGAAGAAACTTTGTTAGTAGTGACATATGTCAAACCTACACAATTGAAACCCATTAGATTCAAGATAGAAGGGCATAGTGGTTACTCAATATCCTGCCCAAATAATCATTACACTTCAGATAACCATGCAAACTTGATCTTACCTGCCGGAGCGAAAGGCGGGTTATCAACCAAATTAATGGCTCGGATAGGAATGTTTTCTATTCCACCACTTATGTCTTCACAGACCAACCTTTTAAAAAACAACAACAATAAACTCATGTTATAAAGCTCTGTACGTTAGATAAAATTAAAGTATCAAGTTATAGCAAAGAAAAAGTCAGTACTAGTTCATACCCAGGTACAGGTTTGCGACCCCGTGCTCTACTAAATCGAACCTATAGAGGATAATAGCAATAAACAATCGTAAATTTCTAATCATGGTTGCATACAAAAATAACGCAATTTTGCATGTTTATCTGTCAGGATTAAGATACCTGATTGGTCGCCAGTGGTGGCTGACCCTCAAGGCGCTTAAGTGTATACTTATAAATTCTATATCCAGAATCACCTGTGTCAAGCAAACACTCAATAACCTGCAAATTCCATTCAGAATCAACAGAAGTGTGAGATTAATAGCATTCAGTGGGTTTCTGTCATATTGAGTCAACTAATTTCTTAGACCAGTATTGCAGTACATTTGACAAAACAACATCAAATAGAAATCGACGATTAGAAAAGTATTCATGAGCCTATAAAGGTGGTTCAATGTTAAGCCAGCAGCACCCACATTGTAGAGCCCAGAGTAGGTATACACCTTCCCGCAGTAACTGCCAGGACATTTCTCTCCACGAATGAGTCTAACAGGAACTTTCTGCTCTATATTATTCTGCAATGCAACAGCAGCATTTTTTAAGATGCGCAACAGAAAAGAAAATATGAGATAAAGTTTCGTTTTTGTTAAAAGAAGAAAATCACGAACCTTAAGAGCCAAATTGCCGCGTTTCATTTGCTGATGAGCTTTTTGACGTTTATTGCCAAGCAAATCGTTACCTCCTTGTCCAGTATAAGTAATCACATCATAATTATCTTCATCATCTTCGTATTCTCCTGACAACACAATTGAAACTGCAATGGGGAAGTCGGTGTACTTCTTATATTTTGCCTGCACGCAGCAATTGAAAAGCAAAACTGGATCACATATTATATCCACTACAGCATAGATACGCAAAAAGTGATCACTAACCAAAACTTATAATGCTTTACCATTTTTCTGAACTTTTCACCCACATAATCAATTCCATTTAGCCAATGGCTGTGAAGTCCCACGACAACCATTTCAGCACGTGAAAAGAATTTTTGCCCCACTGCAACACCTGTGATATGAATGAAAAACAAAATCATCTTACTTTGATCTAATTGATTACCAGATATAAAAATGAATTAAAGGAAGTACTTATTCAACTGACACAAAAAAGTAGGACAGGGAATAGTTTGCGTATGATGGGAAGCAAACCTGGAAGAGGACCAGGTCTTTTTTCAGGGTATAAGATGGTTTTTGTGTCTGACATCTGACAAAGAAAAGAAAATAACAAGTTATAGCACTTATTTCCAGTATGGAGTTGATAATCAATGAATAACTCAGATGGCAATTGAAATGAGAGTTACATACCTTGGTAACTGCCTTCAAATCCGGACGTTTTGAAGGTTTTTTTCCAGCTTTCTGCACATTTGCCATTATAGTAAATTAGTTTAATCATAGGGGGATGTACAAAGTAGAAGTAAAAGCAACTAATTTGATATATATTATCAAGTATAAGATCCAACTAATTTACTAATAAATATTATCAAACATAAGATCCCACAAACATAAGATCTCATAGGATTGCTCACTTCGGGAAACCTAAACGTCTTGCAGAGGTATCAATCCCTCCAGAGGGATATGTAACATGAATATGCACTCTCATGAGACACAATCAGGATGGCATGCTTATGCAATGGATTCACTTAGATATCTACGGCAACAAGCTTGTATGACTGCAGTCTAGCTAAAGTATGTAATTGCAAAAAGCAAATTGTGTAAAACTAATGACCAAATCATGAGTTCATCTGCATCCAACGATTAAAAATGAACAAATGATATAAATAATGTATACCTTGTTCTTTGAACTATTTTTGATATTCCGAACTCTGATTTTTTCTTTCTGCAGAACAATAATAACATATATGATCAGCAAAAACGTATTTCTTAATCCGACTTAAAAGTGTTAATATTGGATGTGTGATATATTACCTTAACAAAGTAACGATAGTGTCTATTAAAAGCCCTGATGGTTTCACGAACTTTTTCATAATCATTCTTCTTCCCAACGGATTTTAAACCATTTTCATTATCACCAATCTTCACTTCATTTTCAGTATCAGCAGCGTTAATAGCTTCATCACCTAAATCACCATCGAGGAGATCTACATATTTCATCTTCTCCTTGGAATCTTTTTTTACTTTACCGTTCGTTGTTGTTTTAGAAATGCAGGTTTTCTTCTTCTTTTTGAAAACCCTTTGTTCATCTTCTTCATCATAAAAATCATCTCTATAGTTTTTTTTTCTTAACTTGATTTTTTATTCTACTACTTCTCCTTCTAGATCCCTCTTCCATTTCCATTTCCATTTCCATGGCTATTTTTGAGTTTTTTTTTTTTTTGATTGAAAGTAAAGCAGAAGAGGAAAATGATACGGAGTAGAGGGGCGATAAGTTCTAAAGGGATTATAAAGGTTTTACCGTTTTAGTTACCTTAAACACGCCGTTCTTTAACCGAAATTATAGGTAAGTGGGCAGGATTCGCAGGAATACTTGGGGAAATTAAAAAATTCAAACTTAATTTTGGTGAAAATAGAAAAAAAAAATATTTACTTATTTTTGGAAGTATTTGAGTAGTGGGGAAGTATTTAAGTTTTTGGACTATTATCCTCAACACGCCCCCTCACGTGAAAGCCTCGCGGATTTTTTCTAACACGTGGACCTACGTTGTGTGGTGACCGTTGGGCCTACTACACACGGGCCTAGCTTTGATACCAAATTAAAGTCTACGGGCATCCAACTCAAAACCAATTGGCAACAAGTGGAGTAGCTCCACACAACATCATATGTTTTACCGTATGGTTGCCCTGCCTTCTTGGGTCTTACTGGGTCTCACGTCTCATACAGGGCTTGGCTCTGAAATACGGGCATCCAACTCATAACCAATTGGCAATGAGTGGAGAGGCCCTTCTATATTATATTTTAAGTTTATTAAGGGGACATTAACAGTGTGGGACTATTATCCTCAACAGTTACTGTTCGTAGGTCGTGGCAAATTTCTTTGTTGGAAAGAGCTATGTAGTTAGTGGGCAACTATGAATTTAGGGTTTTCAAGTTACGAGAACCGTTGATCTTTGTTTGGTTATGGATCTAGGCATCTGACTTACGCTGCAGAATGGTTACCCATTTCTCCAAGGAAACTGACTTACGCTTTTCCAAGTTTTAGTAAGAATCGGTACCAGTAGCCTATATAAGCACAGGCCTAGGCTCCAAACACACATCTAGTAATTTTTACACAAGCAAAGTAAGAGTTTTTCTTTTTCTATCCAGAGAGAGTGACCAGAGAAAATTGTAGAAGAAAAATAATATATCTGAGAGTTTTGAGAATAATGGCAAGAAGGAAGTCAAGGTCGAAACCAGCACCAAAGAAGAGATTGGAGAAGCTTGATAAAGTATTCAGTTGTCCGTTCTGCAATCATATGTATGGTGTTGAATGTGTCACTGATATGAAGCTTAGAATTGGTTCAGCAGTATGTTGTATCTGTGATGCGCATTACAGCACCAAAATCAATAGGTTAACTGAGCCTATTGACATCTACAGCGAATGGATTGATGAATGTGAGCGTGTTAATAATGCCGAAGAAGAAGAAGTGTTCTGATTGATTAGCAATAAGAGATCAGAAGATGAGAACTTCTTTTATGTTTTTTGAGAACTTGTTTTACTTGTACTTAAGTTGTAAAGATTCTTTTCTAGTGTTTAGCATTAAGAATTTTTGTTTCATGGTGTTTTGTTACAATTTTAAATTCCAATTTCAAATATAAGTATTACTTTACATTAACTAGACCTATGAGTTTATAGTTAATTAAAAAAAAAAAATTGGTATAATCTTGTATATGGCAATATCTTAATTCATCTGGTGCTAAGAGTTTGGGGTCATCTGATAAAATTAGAGTGCACAACAAGCCTGGGAAACAATTACTTAGTTACGGTCACAGATGTTCATATTAGTAGAAGGATGAATGTAACCAAAACTGGTAATCCTTCTTTGGGTAATGATATATATGTTTTCCTTAGCAAAAAGTAAAATAAAATTAAGCGGGCCAAAATCAGGGACAAGCTTGTATAGCCCTCCGCAGAGTACTAAAAAGAATTCAAGCTGATCTTTGGAACTATAGATTTAAAGCTAAAGAACACTTCTTGGTGAAAGATGGAAAATTCGTCTTGCTTTTTGAAGCTATACCCTACAAAAGAAAGAACATATATATATGCATTTCATTAGAGCCAGTTGTTCTAACGTGTACGTATTTTGGAGTTTTTGAGTACACACCTTCTTCTGTTTCATGGTTGAGCGAATTCCCATAAATCTTTTGTAATCAATACTTATCTGGCAATCAAGGGCAACCTGCATGGTCGAACGCATATAATAACGTAAGTTCGTCTTAATCAAATGCTAACTAACCATTTGAGAACAACATGTCAGTCATGACTCATGAACTATAAAGTGGAGATTAAACCTTAATCTTCGGCAGTGTAATGTGCCAGAGGTGCACATGAGCAGCAATATCACCAACAATTCGTAACTCAATGATGCTCCTGCGCAACTTAACAAGGCTACCAATCCAACTGCTGTTTTTCTTGGACGAACTGATCTTACTTAAAGGGAGAAGATTAGCGATTATATGCGTAACGTTAACGTGATCGAACAAAACATGCATCTCCACACTCACATTTGTACTACGAGGAGGTTGGTAAAATTTTGAAACCTCGATGTTTCCTATAGGAATTCCCTCGTAAAGAACATCAAAACTCGAACGTTGATAGCTCAAACCCATGATCTTATTCGGGTTTTGAGCTCTTAAAATCAGTGAAACATTTGATGATGCGTAAATAATGTTGGAGCTGCTAGAATTGAAATCGAGCGTATCCAATCTTATGGAGCGGAGAGCGAAAATGGGTTTTTTAGGCTTTACAACAAAGATAACAACGAGGGCAACAACTCCTGTCAGAACTGTACATAGAAGAAAGAACACAAGAAGAAAGAACAACACCTGATAAGTGAAAAATATTGACACAAGTTTAAGCCGTCGGAATCCCGTTCCACGTCATCCATTTCCGATTTCGTGTGGTGCTCTTCATATTTGATAGATAATGATCATAAACAGTAGTCGCTTAATTACATATGAAGCAAACAAGATACGTACATACAATAGTTAATCAAAGAATATGATGTTTTTCTTGACAACAAGAGCAATCTATTAGCATCTCCAATGGTAACTTGGTGTGAGTCGTAGGTGTAATCATTTTTTTTACCGATGTGAGACCGAATTTCCATAATTTATGGAGGTGAAAAAAAAATTCATCTCCAACCATAATATTTTGTAAACATTTTACACCATTGATTTAAAACTTTAATAATTAACTCCTTAATTAGTTACCCTAGATTTTGATGATTAGGATGTTTAAATCTTCTAAGTGAACCTCTAAAACCAGAGGATGGGTTAGTGGATGTTTAAATAACTACCTCACACGTCATCCTCACATTCATCTTTGAGGTTTCCATTGAGAAGGTTTTTGTGTTAAAACCTTGAAAATCCTATGTGGCCTTGAATATAGGAATTTTCCAAAGTCTCATTGGAGATCTAAAAGGTTCTCACTTCCTCGTGCTGTTTCAAAACCAAAAAAAAAAAAAAAAAAAAAAAAAAAAAAAAAAAAAATTCTCACTTTTTAAACACCTTTAACTTTTTTAAGTACTTTAATTAGTTATATTATTTTCTGAAAAAAACCACACAAAAACCACCCATCACATGGGGTGGGCTCAGCCCATACGAAGTTATCAGGGGGGCATTTTTGGGCCCCACATGTAAGAGAACTGTAAGGAGACGGTTTTTTTGGTAGTTTTTTACACGGTCTCACTAGTGGAAAATGGGGTTTTATCAACCCACATCCACGACCCTCATACACGGTCAATTGACCTTGGACCGGTCAAGACCGTCTGGGATATAGAAAAAACACGGAGAATATATTTGACCGATTAACTTTGTTTTTCCCTATGGGACCCACACCCACTTTAATATGAGGTCTTTATCTCTCTTCACCATCGTTCAAAGCCTCACTATTTCTCTCTCCCTTATCTTCCTGTGCCTCTTTTCTCTTCGGTCTCCAGTACCACACAAGAAAATGAGAAGAAAAAAAAAACAGATAAAAATCACTTGAATCATTGCTCTTACACTCAACCCCTTTCTCCATATTCTTCATCTTCTCCATAAAATCATCAAGTTCTCCAGTAAACCTCATTCTAAAGAGCAAAAGATGAAGACAACCATTTTTCTTGAGTCATTTTCTTCTTTTCATCTTTTCAGTCGAGGTTGTTACTAACCGATCTTTTTTTATTTTGTTTGGAGGGTTTCTTTTTATACAACTGCTGCTCAGATATGAAATGAAATTGGGGTTTCGTTAGGGTTTCTGTAAAATTAGGGTTTTGATTTGTAGAAAATTCCATCGATTTTTCTTTTAATTCGTTGAAATTCATTGGGTTGGGTTTCTTTATATTTAACTGTTTAATTTAGTATCTCTCTGAATCCTACAAGTTTGAGTTTCTTCTTTGATAAACTTATTTTTACATTGAAATTTCTTCGATTGTCTTACTGTATGACCTAATTTGATAAATACTGAAATTTCTTTCTACAAATTTCTTTTCTAAGACCTGACTTAGGTTCGTAACATTCTTTCTCTTTACAAAACTCGCGCAATCTGTTTCATAGATTAGAATAAACTCACTCAATTTTTATTTGATGATTTTTTTATAATTGCATTTTGGTTTTATTTTATTTTGTTTCTTTGATCTTAGGGCTTTTGATTTCAGGGTTTGTTGTTGAGGCCTTTCTCCTTCTCTACGGCAAAGATGGAAAATTATTTCACTCAATCTTTTCTTGAATTTTCTTTTCATCATTTTTTTTTTTGGTTCAACTGCGTGTTTAGGGGTTTTTGATTTTGAGGCTTTTTGATTTCAGGGTTGTTGTTAAGGTCTTTCTTTATATCTATTACAAAAGGGTAAAATTCTTTCACTCAACCTCATCTAATTTTTTTCTTTCATCGTGAATATCATGTTAATTTGATAAAAAGTCAGTTGAAACCAACAACTTGGTCTTACAAATAATAAGATCAAATTTGATTTTTGCCAATTGCTTATCTTTCTCATTGACTTAGAGGAAACAAGAAGAATCTTTGGATGAGTTGAGTGGAAATGTGCAAAGAACTTGAGGTGTGGGGCTCACTTTACTCGAAGAACTTAGTTAATAGGTAGCATTTCTGATTGTCATTCCTTAAAGGTTGAAGTGCTGTCTTGGTTATAATTTCATATGTTTGTTAAGTATATTAGTGTTCTTGTATGGAATTATTTTAATTTATGGTGTTGTGTGTGTTGATGTAGGATTAAGGACATGTACAAGCATGTGAATGATGGTTCTTGGTGAAGGCTCCTCTTATTTCAAAGTGATATTTGTGAGATAATTATGAAGGTGATAGTCCGATGAGACTTGTAGTCCTGTTTTTTTTTTTTTTTTTGTCAATTTAGTATAGTATATGTGGTTTATGTTCATTCAATTTATATGTATAAGCATTACAAGTGAATTAAAAAATTATCTGTCTCTGTAGGTCTTGGTTTTCCTATATATGATTCTAAATTGGTTTCATTTTGATTCATAATTTGGAAACTGAACAAGACTTGAATTGAAAGAGTATTTGGAAGCGTTTAATCACCTGTAGGCTCCAAGTCAAGACAGGATTTAATGGTGTCGTGTTGACCTCACCTGGTATTTTCTGACCTATATTTATGTTGATAGATCCGCTCCTCTCATTGCAGGAAATAACTAGTTCTCTGCAGCCTCTTGACAAAAGTGAATCAGTTCCCAGTATGCTCAAACTGAAAGTATTTCACTTTTACTATCTCATTTGATGTCATTTGATGATTTGTCTTATCATTTCGTTGTAGTACATACTTAGTGGAGTTGTTTCTTTCTTACGCTAATATCTTTTCAATTTGTAGGCAGAATATTGCCACCCAGTTCAATCTCAAAACATGGTTACTTTCCTCTGATTTCACCCACCGAGTACAAAAGCAAAGAAGAGAGGTTAGAGAGCAACAACTGTAAATGGCTCAACTCAAGGTGGTTTACACAGGTAGATCTCTGGAGTGATGGTGCTGTTCTATTTCAGTTTCGGTAACATTTCAATATTCACGTCTTCTTGTTAATTGAATGTAACTCCACACCAAAACAATTGATATGGTACCCCAGATGACTTGCAGGCTATAGAAGGTATGTTCATCATCCCACATGTGACTTCAACGACCTTACCCTCTACCAAGGAAAATCATGCGTTGTTACAGTTAGAGTGACTAGGAAATGGGAAGAGTTTGACTTTGTGTCCACCAAAGATGTCCCATTCCCATTGTTGTTCAATTCTATCTTTTTTTGTTCTTTTGGAAAATTTTCACGTGCTAACACGTTCGCTTATACAGGGAGAGGAGATACACTCCGCCATCCAGAAAAATCTGATCTGGAAGTTGATAAACTCATCTAAATGGGCAGTTCTCTATTTGTAATGTTCACATTTCTCGAAATGTAACTCCCTTCGTGGTGTATGAATGAAATCTGATATGTCAGCATTATAGAAAGAGAACAACATTTTCTTAATTCAGTGTTAGAAGATGAGCATGGGAATGAGTAGAGGAGTAGAAAAGCACAACATAATTATAAACTAGGTATTAAATTTTCTTCCTTGGTTTACTTCTTAAAAGATTTTTATCCATGTTCTTTTTCTTCTTATTTTTGTAAGTCCCTCTAACCAAGTAGTATTCCTTTTTCTTTGAAACCAAGACCTTGGAAGAGTCGCCAAAACATTGAACTACCCCTCCTGAAGTCAATAAGCTCTTTGTCTCTTGCTTCACTCTCTCATCCGTATTGACAATTCGAGGGTTAGTAAATCGTAATCTTTGTTCTTATAATATGTTTTCGTATTGTTGTTAATTTATTGTTTTGATTTGTCATTCAGGTTCCACTTCATAGTAATTGCTCAACTTTTTTCTTAGAGGGAATTAGATTAGTCTTGCACGTTTTAGGGATTAATTTGTAATCTTGTATACTTATATCCACCTTATATTGTTTGTTCAAAGTTTCACAAATCTGATCCTTGTCTCATTATCTTGCTTTCAACATCATATCAACAGCTAGCAACTGCGTAACATTATCAGCATCTAAACTGTGTAGGACAACTACATTAAAGTTTGGCAAGGCTATTTGCAGATGATACAGACCATACCATTTGTCTCCGAGAAAAGCAATTTGGTGCTCTTCCAGGTTGGTTAATTGAACTTGTTCTGCTGTATGAGTATTCATGGGCACTTTGAATGCTAATTGAATCTTCTAATCTATTCATATTCTTCAGGTGTTGAGGTAGGGCAGCAGTTTGCAGGGCCATGGGGATGGTATTGTTGCTGCTTATACTCCAGCTAAATAAGCATTGATACTTGTTAGACCTGACAAACTCCAAGAAACTCCTACACAATTTCCCTCATAGGTTATGCCTGATGTTCGCGCACAACCCAATATTATGGAAACTGCAGTTGTAATTACACCACCGTCATCAGTCACCTCCTCAAATTAACTTCAACTTTAGGTATTCAGGTTGGGCAACAGTTCATAGAGCTGTGTGGATGTTGTTCTGACATGCGAATCTCATGAATTAAAATACCCACAGTGAACAAGTTCCACGATATTGAGTGCTCTACTTCAACAAGGTACTTGGACTTTGTAGTTGTTTCGTAGAGTTTATGTACCGAACCGCGACTACAATTTGTTGTTAAAATGGTTAATTAGAGTAATTGATGATGAACATAGATCTTAGTATCTTAGTCTTGAAGTTGTAACTTATTAGATTTTAATAAAGTTCTCTGAGTTTAATTTTCAGCTTTAATTTGAATTTCATTTGAGTTTGAATTCTGATTTGAGTTTTATTTCAGTTTCATTTCGGTTTATTCAAATTATTTCAGCCCAGACAGATTCAGTGCAGGCAAGTCAGCCAATCTGAATCCTTTTTTTTATTATATTAAAAGTATATCTATGACCGATGAGAGTCAGTCCTAATTCATTGACTATCATAAATCGGTCGTTGATATAAGTGATTCAACGACCTGCATAGCCACGTCAAAGATAAAAAAGACGCTCAAACAGCGACCCTTTCCCAGACCGCCAAAGCAAGTCGTTGAATTCGTATCTATGACTTGCTTTGACG
The DNA here is from genome assembly GCA_023531295.1 of Papaver armeniacum. Classification (NCBI taxonomy): domain Eukaryota; kingdom Viridiplantae; phylum Streptophyta; class Magnoliopsida; order Ranunculales; family Papaveraceae; genus Papaver; species Papaver armeniacum. Next base: position 477,170 of record JAJJWW010018775.1, read on the forward strand.
GTCGCGAAACTGCTATTTTCCACTAGTGTCTGTATCTGTCCTTGCTTAATCTTAAGAAATTGATTCAAGCAAGAATCAAAACCAAATTTGTGATGGAATGAATTGTTGTTAAAGTTTATGATGTCTTGTAGCTAGAGTTTTGAACTCTTTGGGTAAAGGCTTTTCACAACTGCACAAAGAACGAGAGTCTGTTGGCGAACCAGACGCAGAGATAGTTCTCGAAGTACTAAGCCAAATCAGGGACGGGCCTAGCAAAAGGCTAACTTAGGCTATAGCCGGTTCCTATTTTTGGAACCGTTTTTTGGGTACCAGACTTTTTTGGGGGACCATTGTTTTATAAGGCCCCCTACCCTATAATGTTAAGGGATGTCCAAAAAATCATGAGATTACCAATTTCCCCATTACCCTAATTAAAATTAACCCTAACCTAATAACTGCCTCTAACTTAATCTAAAACAAAACCTAAACCTAAAAAAAAAAAAAAAAAAAAAAAATTGAGGAGAAAACTGTTCTCCCTCTTGTTCTTCTCTTCTTCCCCATTTCAACATCGTCTTCATCGATTAATCGTCGATTCATAAAATTTTCATCGTTGATTAATCAATCGACTATAAGAATGGTTCTTTGAAAGCAAACCAAAAGACTTCAAGGATAAGGTCCTCGATTGGGACATCTAGCAAATCAGCCAAGTGATTTTCAGATTCATAAAGTGGTGGAACAACCAAGTGAAGCCATAATACAGTATAATAGACGCTTGCAGAAGCCTGATTCTGCCATGGGACCGATTCGCAAGTATTTTGCAACAAACCCATTACTTTTAATTTGATTTTGATTCGTTTAATTGAATATAAATCATCAAAATAGGGTTCAAATGGAAGTTACAGTGCATAGTTCGGTTAGGTCGAGTTTCTAAAAAACCCAATTTTGTTAACCGAACTTCCGAAAAGGAAGAACACGAAGAACAGTTCGGTTCTCTAAGTATCAAAACTAGGTCACCGAACTGCCAGTCCGGTTAGATCGCAAAAAAGCCTAAAAAAAATTTCTAATCGAACTTAACAAATTTTACAACAATTTGTTTTTTCACATGTAACCGAACTCCGCTATTTTGCCTGCTAATTTGAGTTTTTATGTAACCGAACTGTGCTATTGTGTTCGGTTTTTTCGCATAAAAATCTAAAACTATTCAGTAACCTAACTTTACCAGAAAAAAAAAATGTAACCGAACTCTTGACAAAAAATCTTGACAAACCGAACTCTTTAGTAGTTGCAAACATGTTGAGTTCGGTTTGTTCGCCAAAAATTTTGACAAACCGAACTCTTCATTAACATTTACCAATGTTGAGATCGGTTTGTTCTCAAAAATCTTTGGTAACCGAACTATACTATGGTACCCAAAATTAGAGTTGGCCTATTTTTCGTGAACTTTTGCTATTAACCAAACCTTACGCTGAGAACCTTTATGTTGCATCTGATTTAGTGAATCATTTAGCGGTTAAGCTAATATCTTTTGTTTTCTTGATTAGTGGAAGAGGCAAAAAATCAAACAAACCTTTACTGGAAGATCTTAAAACTCCCACCCTTCGAGGAAAAGTATATTGTGATGTCGGTCACCGTGGAACCAAAAATGCATGCTAAATATAGAGGTGGGTCATTACCGGGTGTTGTCATCCAAGATGGTATTAATAGAGATAATGTTGACAACGTAATCCAAAAATTTAATGAAGAGATCGTGGAAGTGATGGGCAATGAAGAACAACATCAAGGTGGAGAAGGTGAACCAGCTGAAAGAGGAGGAAATCAGGGTGCCAATGATGGTGAACTAGCTGAAGGAGGAAGAAATGAGGGTGCCAATGATGGTGAACCATGTGAAGGAGGAGGAAATGAGGATGAAAATGATGATGGTGAACCAAATGAGGGTGACAAAGATGAGGAAGATGGAGATAAGGATGATGCTGAATCAGAGGAGGAGTTGGATGAAGAGGAAGAGGCACAAGTAGAAATAGTTCAAAAGAAACCTAGAAAGAAACCTAAAAGGCCTTGTGCTAGATATTCTTACATTCCTGATGACAATTTGTGTTTGCCTCCAAAGAATCCAACTTTTAGTACTCCAAGAGATAGAGGGGAGGTATTGATGGGCTATAAAAACTCATGGGATGCCAAGATCTTTGCGACAAAGGTATGGTTCAATCTTAACCATCAAGATTTCTCAGTCATCTTATTATATTTTGACATATATTGTTCTTTTCTATATATTAGTATATATAAGATATGATGTTGCTTTTGTAGGATCATAATAATGATGTTCGTGTTTTGAAACGTCAAAAGAACAAGATATGGAATATAGAAAATGAGTGTGATGAGGTCCGCCAGCGGTATTTGATGTTGTGTACTACGGAACTAGGATACAACATGCGCACCAAAAATTTGATGTTGTCCTTTATTCGCATTTGCCGAGAGATCTTATCTAGAGACGGATACCTTTCATCTACCTTTTGGTCAGATGGCAATTACTCCGGATGATTGTTTTAGAATCATAGCCCTACCAATTACAGGAACAAGTGTTCGAGATGGCTACGATCCCTCAATGAGTTATGAACTTCTTGAAAAGCTAGTCGAAAGGTGTCTAGGATGGAGCGATAAAAAGGCACAATGTGAGTTTAGACGAGCTAAAAAAGACCCTAAGGAAGGTGACGAGTATAATGAGTTTGAGGAAGACCGCACGTACAAGAAGAAGTTGAAAAAGATCAATCTCAAAACCTTGTTTGATGAGTTTTCAGGGACCAAAGAATTGGTTGCTCGAGGAAAGTTGGTGATGACAGAAGAGAAGATTAAGCACCATGTGACTGCTTATTTTTTATATCAACTAGGAACCATTTTCTTCCCTGACACTTCAGGTCACGTGGCGAATGCTCATTACCTCAAGCTATTGGAACCCCTGAATGAGGTGAACAACTACTGTTGGGGCATTGCGGTTCTTTCATTCGTTCAAGAAGAACTCAGAAAAGCTTCGAGGCTTACGAGTCTACATATTTTGGAGGCTTATACACCCTTGTCCAGGTACCCCATTAAATTATCATTTGTGTGTTTCAATATATAAGTGAATGAATGTGTATTGTTACTAATCATATTGCGAATGTATTATTTGTTTCCTCTTCTTATAGGTTTGGGTGTACGACCACTTCCCTGAACTGAAATTGTGTCATGCTCACACTCCTTGGCCTTATGGGAAGCCTACAGCTGGTAAATATGAATTTTTGAACTCACATGAAAAGAATAAGAAAAAAAGGTGTTGGAGTTGAGGGAGAAATTAGATAAGTTAACAGTGGAAGATGTGGTTTTCCATCCTTACACCATTCCATCAGATGAAGACGAGGAGGATGTTGAGGTTATTGATTTCTCACCTGTTCGTATAATGGACCGTTGTTTCATCCTGGAGGTTGTACAATGTATAATCCTCGAAGAGTATTAAGACAAGTTTCTTGTGTCCAAAGTGTCCCACAAGTGGAAAACTTCAACTTCAAGGTGAAGAAGCAGGTAACTAAGAACATCGAGATGAATTTCACCCCCAAATACGATCCTGCTCCATTAGTGGACCACTGGAAGAACTTTGGGGATTATCTTGTTTCAGTTGCAGAGTTACAAGATTCGTTTGATGAGCCAAATGCCGCTGACGAGGGATATATGGAATGGTATGAACATTTTTCTCATCCTCGTGTAATAAACACTGTCCAACAAGCCCGTGCCAAGAAAACAAAAGCGAAGGCAGTAGAGAAAGATGCTATGAAAATTATGAAGCATACCCCTATGTGTGGTGATGAGGCCTTGATCTTGTGGAATTCGGCGGTAAGAAATTTTCTTTTATTTTTTGTTTTTCAGATTGTTATGAAGTATTGAAAAATAATAGTTACTTATGTTTTTGATGATAATAGGTGAAGGCAAATGGTAAATTGTTGAAGAAAATGATGGAAAAAATCCGGAGTGGAGAGCCGATGGATACTCGAGAACAAACAGACATCTACAACCAAATAACTAATGTTTTTAATCCCAACCTTGTCGATACAAGCCAGGTTGATCCAAGCCAGACCATGCCGTCGAAGAGGAGTTGCCGAGAAGGGGAAGGTTCAAGTCGGATGGTTGAACAACAAAATAGTGGAGATGACACTCCTTGTAACGAAGGACTACCTAAAGCTCCTAAACGCAAGAGTAGAAAAGTTTCTGGTAGTGGTCGTGGTAAATGAGTGATTGCAACAATTATTACTTTAGTTTCTTACATTTGGAAGACTTTTTAATTGCGGATTTGGTACTTTGGTTCCTTATATTTGGAATACTTTTTTATGGCGGATTTGGTAGTTTGTTTCCTTATGTCTGTATGCTTCCAATATTTAGTGATGTGGATTAGTAAATAAATTTCATAATTTGGTTTTTAATTTGTGTTCTAAGGGATTACTTTGGCTATTTGACGGTTAAGTGTTTCATTACATTCAAATTTTTAAGAAACAATTAGGTAGTTCGGTTAAGAGACTAAATCTCGTAAACAACCGAACTCTGTAGTCGGTTACCTGCAATGTTTCTGAGGCAACCGAACTCCAATGTTCGGTTACCTGCAGAAAAGGCAATATAACCGAACTCATAACAAGAAAATTTCAAAAGTTACAGTGTAATGTTCGGTTACCTGGTATTATTTTGCAAGTAACCGAACTCCAATGTCCGGTTACCTGCAGAAAAGGCAATATAACCGAACTCATAACAAGAAAATTTCAAAAGTTACAGTGTAATGTTCGGTTACCTGGTATTATTTTGTGGGTAACCGAACTCCAATGTTCGGTTACCTGCAGAAAAGGCAATATAACCGAACTCATAACAAGAAAATTTCAAAAGTTACAATGTAATGTTCGGTTACCTGGTATTATTTTGCAGGTAACCGAACTCCAATGTTTGGTTACCTGCAGAAAAGGCAATATAACCGAACTCATAACAAGAAAATTTCAAAAGTTACAGTGTAATGTTCGGTTACCTGGTATTATTTTGCGGGTAACCGAACTCCAATGTTCGGTTACCCGCAGAAAAGGCAATCTAACCTGGCAATGTTCGGTTACCTGGTATTATTTTGCAGGTAACCGAATTCCAATGTTCGGTTACCCGCAGAAAAGGCAATCTAATCGAACTCATAACAAGAAAATTTCAAAAGTTAGAGTGTAATGTTCGGTTACCTGGTATTATTTTGCAGGTAACCGAACTTTGTGGTCCAAAAGTTCGGTTGGTTCGCTGATTTTGCAATCTAACCGAACATTCGATGTAACTTTTGAAATTTGATGGTTTGCACTGTTCGGTTACCTATGATTTACAGAACCAACCGAACCTTTGAGTTCGGTATTCTCGATGCATTTGTTATGTAACCGAACTATGTATTTTGAAATTTGAATGACACTAATTTCAAGTAACGGCTATTTTCATAGCCGTTATACACCCTGATGGTATAAATATGTGTCTCATAGTTAACATTTTGTCTCAAAATCTTCTAAAAATGGCAGCCACTACTCCTAAATTTACTCTAGATGAAGATTTATGTCTTTGCAGAAACTACATAATATACTATCCAAAGAGGGGTGAAGAACGAAGAATGAATGGTATTATGAGTCAAATATATTGGGGGAAAATTCATGAGAAATTCTCTCGACACAACAAACCCTCATAATCGTGATCAAATAGCCTTGTTCATTCGATTCGACAAGATTAGAGCTAGAGTTGTGGAATTTATGGCTTTATTTCGTATTGTAAGGCGGTATCGACTTAGGGGTGAAGGATTCTCAAATCATTTTAACATCAAAAAACGAATGGTGAAGATGGAAGAGAAAGGATTTCAAATATGAATATCATTTCCGCCTCCTTAAAGACTTTTCATAACGCGTTTTGGATATTAAATGTTATGTAGCTTTAGTTTTAGTTGGCAATGTCCTCTAATTTCATTTCCTAACTTGAACTTAAGTCTTGATGTCTCACTGTTCGGCGATGTCATGTAATTAAGTTCCAATATTAAAAAAAAAAAAAAAAAAAAAAAAAGTTCCAAAATAACAGTCTCGTCTCTTATTCTTATGAAATGTTCAAAGCATAACCCAAAAATAAAACCTAATTCCAAAAAACACAACCTTTGATTCTTATGTTAATGTTCAAAGCATACTTAGTTTAATTAATGGTACATTTAATCATCCGCAAGGGAAACTGCACCCTCTTGTAAAAGGGGTCATTTCACTTTTCCTCTTAGCCAACACCTTTGCATATTCTCTTACTTGTTTTTTTGTTTCTTTGGTGATTGGCATACCTTTTCCCTTGCCTTTTTTCGGTTCGTGCACATTCTCCAAAGTGTTTGGATAAACAATTGGCCGCATGTCATCCCAAAAGATTTGCTTTTCGAGTTTGTTCATGTTCCGTTACATCTCGATAACGATTCTTCCCATCTCATTGTCACCAAACTCTTCTCCGACATAGCCCTTTGGAGGAGGGACACTAGTAGAAATCAGCAGTTCCGCGAGCGATGAAGCAAGTCATTTAACTCGTATATATGACTTGCTTTGTCAGTCGCGGAAATGGTCGCAGTCTGAGCGTCTTTTTCATATATGATGTGGCTCTGCATGTCAGCGGTGCAACTCATATCAACGACCGACTGTAACAGTCAATGTGTTAAGACTGACCACAGTCGGTCCTAGATTTGGATTTTAATATAAAAAAAAATCAGATTCAGATTGCCTGACTGAATCTGCCTGAGCTGACTAAATCTGAGTACTCACCAAATGGAACTCAAATTAAACTCAAATGAAAATTCAAATGAAAACCAAAATAAACTCAAATGAAAATTCAAATGAAAACCAAAATAAACTCAAATGACAATCAAACTCAAATGAGAACCAAATTGAAATTAAATTTGCACACAAATAGTCTTTCAATTCAACATTCACTAGGTTCAAATTACAGAAAAAAGGTATAAAATCTAACTTCAGACCAATTTAAGTTTCTACAACCATAAAGGTAATTAAGTTCTAAGATTCAGTTACAAAATGATAAACTAATAAAGATTGGCTAAACAGCAAAAGAATAAACTCAGTTGATGATGAACTTAGCCCATATTTTAAAATGAATTTCCCCCATTTTACACTGCAGCCTTGGAAAAGTCACCAATAACTGCAAATGAAAACAAAAAAAATCAATAAATCATTTTACACTTCATAAAAAATGTCAGAACCTAGATTATGCACAAGCAGTTAAGATCAAACGCTGCACTAACAAAATACATAACCCAAATAGAAGATGCATAACAAAGATATCTGAAAGAGATGAAATTTAAGAGGGTCAGATCTTAGTATAGTGGACGAACTTTGATGTATTGACACTTGGTAATTAGATAGAATATCATCAATCACTTGCAACATCAGTATAATGCCTGAGCTACCTGTTATCTTATGATACATGTTTAAGAATTAGATGTTGTTGCAAGACAGTCCATGTAATGACAATTAAAAGAACCAAATACGAAACTCCTAAGACTGAAACCGAGCTTGAGGCTCGTAACGAAGCATTACGGGATATAATAAATAACTTAAAAGATAAACCACATCGCATAGATGCGAGAGATGTCGGAAATAAATGATCAACCTTGGATGGGTCATGTTATTACTTATTAGCAACTAATAAATTTGATTACCTAGAGAGCTAGTAGTCCAAGAGCAAAAGCCCTTGCTTTTTCAACCTCGTGTTTGATAGGCTTAAGTAGGAAGATGATTCAAAACATAGAGTGTAATGGAAACTGGTCTTCTTTTATTGATTGTGGATCTATAGAAGATGAGCTGCATGACAAGTTATGTTCAAATGATGTACATGACAGTTACAGGAATTGAGAATAATTCTCAAAGAACCTCGAAAACTCTAACTTGATGTCATTCCAATAGTGTTTCCAGCAAAACTTTAAAATTTTAAAAATAACCTTGATTGATGACTCCAATTTCATAAGACTCTATCATTAACTTCCTAAGTGATGCTAAAGTTCGACCATTAGCTGATTAATATGGGGAGGTCAGAATACTCAATAAAATGCTTATAAAAAAACAACCACATGCTTTCATTCATCAACTGATAATATGAAACATCAATGAATCATACTTATGAGAATAGATAAAAAGTCGTACTACAATTCTGAAGTAATCTTTATGTGTGGCAGCCTTGGTAAAGCAGGACGCTAGTAATCGTAAAACAAATAAACACCAATAAGTCATATTCAAATTCACAAACAAACGTAAAAACCTAGATTATGCACCAGCAGTTCACAAACAAACGTCAAAACCTAAATTGACATGGTCTAAACTGCTTTGTGGCAGATGCGGCAATGAGAGGATCAAAAACTAGTTGCTTTAACAAGCATGAAAGGGGGGCTTCAGCAAAACTGCAGAGAGAAGCAAGAGAAGTTTACCTTAGCTTTGTTAAATCAAATATAGATCCATAACTCCATTCTTGTTAACACCATCAACAGCAAACCTGCGGCCACAACAATTAACTAAATTAGAGAGCAGAAGACCAAGGTATTTTACATGCTAATCGTGGTTTCTCCCGAAGTATACACTTACCAAGTTGTTAAAGGGTTGAACAATTCATTTCCAGTTCCATCTCCTCACCCCAAAAACGCGATAAAATTTTGAATCATAATGGCCAACACATGACAATATTGGAGGATGGATGGTCTTGTTCTCAGATTTAGAAGTAGTTGGTGGTGTAGAACTTTTTAAGGAAGTCAGAGACACCTTGATCTTTGGTCCCAACATCCTGCACAAGTCCTTCGTTCCCCACCACATACTGCACAAGGAAACGAACCAAAGTTGAGCTAACAAACAAATATTGTGAAGAAAATGAAGTGCTCTCCACGAAATTTAGAATGCATAAGGTGGTAATAATTGTATCAGCACCTATGATTCAGCAACAACCTTATCCATTCTCTGAAAAATAATTTAGTTTCAGTCGAGCTGTTGCTTTGAGATTTAACATGTTCAACCTAGAAAACAATAACTTATCAGATAACCATACCATTCAATTGAATCAGTAAGAATGAATCTTATATTTCTAAGCTTAAGAAGTACATACTGTTTTCATACCATGTAATTGTTAAGAGACCACCACCACCACCACCACCACCACCACCTTGTAGCAGCAGCAGCACCTCCAAACCACTAACAGCACCAGCATACTTCACCACCAACAACAAATCCATCAGCAATCATTCAAGCCATGAAAATAGTATAGAATACATTAGAATCCAAACAAGAAGATGCAAAAAATCGAAAATGTCAATAAAAGAATGAACTCAAATTTGAACTCTACAATGGTACCAAACACTTCAAAATCAAATTCTATCAATTCGTATTCTATCACAACAAGAATCATTCAAAAACAAAACTGATCCCATAAAACTTAAAATCATGAAAAATTCGTAGTTACAAAATTATCCATTACAGCACCATAAACACTATTAATGACATGAGTCAGATACCTCTACAACCCCCAATTTAAGAAAACCCCAATTAAAAAAAACTAGGGTTTCATTTTCATGAAAACCCCTGATTTCTATCAAAGAACAAATCGATCAAATTTAAAACATAATTTTAACAATAACTCGAAATTAGAAGTAATAAAATCAATACCAATAAGAAATGTGTTGGTTGTCCAAGTAAACCAACTGCTCCTGATGTTGATTGTTGTTGGAGTTGTGCGTGAATCAACTGGTGACTATTTTTAGGGTTTCAAAGAAACATAAGAAGAAGGTGTTGGTATTGGTGGTAGAATTAGAGCTCGATCGAGATAATTTTAGGGTTTCAGTTAACATTAGAGTTTAGTATCCCAATAAACATAAAACTTAGACATGTCAATGGAGAAAAAGAAGATGAGGAAGGTCTTCTTGAGGTGATGGAAGTAGTGGATGGCGGTGGTAGATCTGTGGTGGTGATGGAAGTGGCGTGGTGGTGATGAAGGAAAAAAAAATGAGTTGCAGTCTCTCTCTCTCTCTCTCGAATAGAAGAGAAAATGATAAGAGGGGATGAAGAGATAAGGTGAAGGAGATATGTATGGATGATAACGAGGTGGGAGATGGAGGGACCCGCCTAAGAAAAGTATCACTTATTCAGCTATGTCCAGCGGTCACGATGTGGGTTGATGATTCTGGGATATAATTGTAATTAAAAAAATTGTAGAACGACCGTTTTTAACGCTTTTATCTGTGCTCCGGAAATTTACTATATCTATGACTGTTTTGACCGGTCCACGGTCCATTGACCGCTATTGAGGGTCGAGGATGTGGGTCAATAAAACCCCACTCTCCACTAGTGGGACAAAACTTAATTGTTGCCAATATGGATCTATATCGCTTAGAGGGATTATGCCATGTTCATACTTAACTATCATATGGCGACAAGGGAGTCACATAGACTTCATCATTTGGCAAACACACACCTCGTCCGGCTTGGTTCCCCATATGTCAATCAAATTCACCTCTACCATTAACCTCTTAATGCAAGCACGTGAAACATTATAATGGAGTTCCTTGAACAACCGAAGGTCCGCCATATTCTTGATGTTACCACCTTTGTCTACAATCTTTTTGTACTTCATGATGCGGCTTTTGTGGAACTTCCCTTTAATTCTATCAATCTCGCGGTTGAAGTAATTCTCCATTGCGTTAAACACAATCACAAAATTATCGACACATCCAAAAATATTTTTCTTCAACCGGTGGTGAGCCGATTGTACCAAACTTGTCGCTTGATTCCCAAAGTGTTTATGGTGGTTGGTAAATGCATAAACGAATCACTCTTTGTGCGGTTCCAACTATTGCTTAACCACATACGTTACAATATCCTCGGGATATTAGGGGCTAGACCAATGTTCGATAAATGCCACAAGATTTAGATTATACTCTTCTTCGGTAAGAGACCAAGTCAATGACTCACATTCACCAGAGAAAGCAACCCATTTAGTGTGATTTATAGTTTATTGTATATCGAATTCCTCTTTTGCATCCGCTTGTTCATCTTAGGTAGCTTACTAATCTCTTCAAATGCTTTCCTCTTTGGTGGACAAATTTGAGGCTTGCACCTATTCATCACATTACACCATATATGGAACGTACAAAGCATATTATGTGCTAATGGGAAGACTCTCTCTATTGCGTTCATTAATGCTACATCGTTGTCCGTCACTATAACCTTGGGGATATCATCATCTCGTATATGGCCTTCACTTTTTGTAGCGCCCAAGTGTAACTTGGTTCTTGCTCATCTTCTAAAAACAAAAAGCAACGGTAAAGGGTGGACTCGTCGAGGTATGACCAACAATGTTCAACAATGGCATCTCGTATTTGTTAGTCTTGTAAGTGCAATCCATTATCAGAACTTGATGGAAGGATTGCGCCAATTGAACACTCTTCGGATACGCAATGAAGAGATGCGTTATTTCATCTTCCGTACCTACCTTCTTTTGAACCGCGTAGCCTTTCTCTTTAGCGCAAAAAAATAATTATTGCATCACTTGTCTATCCTTCCATTCGTTCCTTTTAATTGTCTCAATTGCATTGTAAATGGTCGTCAAAGATGATACATTATCCTTGTTATCATCCTTTAGTAAGCGAAGCATGTTAAGTGGTGAAATTCCCATTCTCCTAAATTTAGCTATTTTCTCCATTTCTTGAGGAGTGAGCTTTGCGGCCATTGCATGTCCTTCAAGATCATCCGGACGAGGGTGGTTATGATGACCTACCACCTTATCCATAGATAGAACCCATCCATTATTTTATTTTTTGCACTTACTAAATACTAGCTTGAACATTTAATTTTCTTTGAGCACGCTGTGTTCTTCCTCGTCGTCTTTCCTTTATACACATAACCCTTCTTCTTGTGACTAACATCCGGATCTCCACTTCTCTCACAAACCATTTCAAAACGAGTTTTGCTTTCTTTTCCATTCAAAACTAATACGAACATGGCTTTCTTTTCATGGTTTCTAGCACAATTCTTCGCATCAATAGTTTCATCAAAAACCAAATTATTAACATAGTGATTAGATGTATCTTCAAACAGCATGCCAACTGGAGAAGGTTGATTATCCATTGGTATAGGTTGACATTCAATCTACAAGAAATGGAACAACATCAATTGCAATCGGAAATAAGTTGGATTTACATGATAATTTTATCGGGAAAACCGAACTCAAAGTTCGGTTTGTCAAGCAAGTTGACAACTAACCGAACTTTACGTACACTAAATCAAAATTTTATTGTACGTAAGTTCGGTTATATAGTGGGTTGGTATGAAGTTTGCGAACCAACCGAACTTATGGACCCTAAAGTTCGGTTACATGATAATTTTATCGGGATAACCGAACTCAGAGTTCGGTTTGTGAAGCATGTTGACAACTAACCGAACTTTACATACACTCACTACACCAAATTCCCGGATTCGTAACAGGAATTCGTAACGGCTTTGTGGCCGTTACAAAATTCCCGTTACAAATGACCGTTACAAAATATTAATAATAAAAGTTGAAGCCGTTACTAAAAGTTTTAAAAATTAGTACGTGAGTCAAGCCGTTACGAATTATTTTATAAGCGTGCCAGTCACATGCTTGGTCACACCTGGGTCGTAACACCCTGAGTTTGTGTGTGTGCCAATAACACGCATACTATTATAATTCCACCCAAGACGAATGACACCATAGGATATTTCCTCCCATGCGTGTGTCAATCACATGCGTGATTTTGAGGACATAACTCTAGTGTGAATTCGAGTTTCATTATTTTTTTTCTCTCTTCTCTTCTGCCTCTCTTCTCTTCCTAGCAGCAGATGAAACCCTAGTGAAATCTCTTGAATCTGTTCAATAATTGAACCCTAGTGAGTGTTTTTCAATCTTCAATCATCGAACCGTAATGAATCGATGAAACCATAGTAAGGGTTTTTTAATCTGTTTTTTCAATTTTTAGGGTTTCTTTTGGTTTTCAATTTTCAAGTGAGAGTGGTGGAGCTTTCATTTTCTCTGCAAAATCTCGTCAGGGGAAATCTAGGGTTTCAAAAATCAAATCAATCCTTAGCTTAGATTAGCTCAAGATTTAGAATCATCCATACATGTTATGTAATGAGTTTGATTTAGGGTTCATCCTTGAATCGATGAAGAAAACAATTATGGTTTTTTTTCTTTGGGTGTTTTCGTGTTAAAGATAAGAACCAAAATCATCATATTATCTCCGATTCTTCCAACAAAGTCCGTAAATCGCCTTTACATCTCGGATTTTTCATTTTTTTTTTCCGATTTTTTGAGATTGTGAGTAACTTTTTGTTTAATTTAAAAATCCTTTGGTATCTAGGAATCGTTTAGCAGCAAGTTACTCTTATCTGAATCTCAAGGTGTTGACTCTGATTCTCATACTCTTTTTGCACTTTTTTTTTATTTTGATTCTGTCTTTTTCAATTTGGTTATTACTTTATAGATTAAAAATTTTATATATATTGGAGTAGAAATTTCAATGTGTGACCTAATGTTTCTCAAATAGAACAGTGTGGGTTGCAGCTGTAATGATGGAGGTAAATTGGTAGTTTGTCCTAATTCTGTTATGAAGAATCTGAAGTGTTGATTTGGGTTGCAGTGAATTATATCTTAGATGAGGATGATTATGAGTTACCGTGGGATACAACTCGTAATCTTTCGATCCTTGGTGCAACTCATGATCAGCCATGATATTTATGAAAACTTGAAACCTATTCTTAAGATCCAGAGGAAATTCGGGAAGAGTCGTATCCTACATCGGATTCTATTGCTTCGTTTTGGTTTTGACTTGTGCTTACACAAGCAACACGTGAATGGTTCTGCTTTTTGGTTACTTTGCTTTAGTGTGAAGAGAAACTTTTCATGAGATTCTAGCTATTTACATCTGGTGATTTTCTTTTGCAGGACAAGGGCAGGTGTCCCTAGAGTTGACCAGTTTTATGCATCTTATCCCGCGGGGACAAAACTACTAACTGACACCTCTAAGGTATGATAGGCAGCTGCTTATTTATTTGTAAATTTGTTCTTTCTCTGGTTCTTTAAAATATTATTGTTTGTTTGCCAGTTATATAAATCTTCTTTGGGCAATTATTTTGAACTGGAAGAGTGGGGTCCCATAGAGTTTGCTATCATGTCTAAACACTTTGATCGCCAAGGAAAACCACCTTATGCATACCATGCCGTAAGTATAAATCTTCGTTTTTCAACCAAATATAAAACAAGCACCTTCTCTTCTACATCTTAGACTTATGAAATATGCATTTGCTAATTGATCTAGTAAAATGGCCTTGTTAAGATAACCCATATGCTTATTTAAATATATAGACAAATGCAAATGTTCCCTAATCCTATTAGAATAGTGGAACTTAGTATTTGGATTCAGGATAGAATCAAAGTAGGTATGGACAAAAGAAATCAGTGATGAGCTCCTCTGTGATGCCTACTTGATTGTTTTCTTTTCTTTTTTCTGAAATGAGGTCAGTTTACATGTCGAACTTGTAGCGTGGAGAATCCATATAAATATAAATGGTCATATCTTCATCCTAGCGGTCTTGTATGCTTATGTTGTGCTACTTAGGCATGTAGGCAATGACTAGTGTATGGATATGTTTGAGAGCAGTAAGTTTTACATAATCAAAGATTCCGGGGATGAACTTCATAGCTGCATTTGAATTATCTGGAAAAAGCATGATTTCATCAATATGGCAAAGACAGTAAGACTAAATGGATAATCTTCTTTCAGAGCTCTGAATGGGGTCTTTGTTATTTGATAATTATGGCAGAACTTTTGTTTGAATAAGATCATTCTAGTTAACACTATAAATTGGAGTCAAAGTGTCAAGTGACATTACTGACAACACGAGGATTTGCTTGGTGCTTCCCTTTTGTTCTGGTTTCATTTGCCAAATAATGTCTTATTATGGTTCTTTACTTTTAAGTTACATAATATATACGGAACATTGTGACGTTTGATGGTTCTGTTTATCAATGTGGGTTGCAGCAATATATGGCACACCTCCTCTCTCAGGGGCAGCTCGATGGAAGTGGTGATTAGAGTTGAGTATTAAAGCTCCAGAGCAAAATGATCGGTTTGTAAATGTAACCAATTTTTTTATATGTGCAATGCTTGGTATTTTATATCGCCATCTGGTATTTTACTCTCTCTCTCTCTTTTTTTTTTTTTTTGAAGTTCTTGATATGGATTTATGAGCTTCTTACTTTTTGCTTATGTGAATAAATGGTTTCAGAGAAAACGCATCAAATATTTTGTTTAAAATTGCAGGCTTATATTCTGGCAAAGGCTTTTTAGAATTTTTGATGACTTGTATGCATCTAAATCACGAGATGAAGTTGTGTGGTTCTTGCTCAATGATTTGTTTGCATTCGCAAGTTTATTTCTATTCGTTTTAAGCAAATTTCAATGTCTAATTGGTGGAATTTCTAGGTTGCCTTTCTCAAGCGTCTGCAAAGAGGGCCAAGAGTTGCCGCAGCCTATGCACATGCATCATTAGCGGAATTGTCCAAGGAGAAAAAACCAGCTAGTTGCTTCGGGTAACAAGATCCAAACAGATGGCTCGGAGATAGGTGTGAACGCAATCCATAATTGGCTCTAATTATTTATTTATTTTACTGGTAAAAATGTTGTCTAGTGATTGATTCTTCTTTAAGGTATTTCGTATTATCATTTTGCTGCAAATATTTGTATGAGTCTTTTTTTACACTGTTTAAGGGTTTGAAGCACAAAGAGGCACTTCCTTATTTTAGATATTTTCATTGGCATCAAGATGTCTCATTTAGAGCCCCTTAATTTGGATCTCTTTATTTATTTGTCAATTTGTTACATTTGTAGGATAAGCAGAGACTATTGAGTAGAGAAGGTGGACATCATGGATCACCCACAAGTTAAAGTCACCAAAAAGGTTGGTGTTATAGCTGCATTTGGTCATTTCTTTGTTATTTTATAGATATTATGAGCCTTATGAGACTTAGTATTCCACCCGACAAGGAAATTTATTGATGCAAGTGTTTATCTTATCCATTGAAATGAGATGTTCTTAGGCATTTGAAAATTGAGTTTTATGAATTGCAGAAAATCAGGTTGTACAAGATGGAATTAATGCTCTTTCCGCTGCTCCTTTGTCCACTCAAAGTCTAAAAGTTGCTGCAAAAGTTGGCCTAGCTGCAGTGCAATGAAAGCAAAGCTGTTTGCGAGATCATGAGGAGCGAAATAGAGAATGGCACTAAAGTATAATTAATCATCGGGTAAAGTAGTTTGATTCTCGGCCTCTTTGGTGGAAATGATTAATGGGAGTCTTTGCTAGAATCAACATTACCTCTCGGTCTAGGGAGTACTAGAACATTGTGCTAGATGGAAGTTAACTCTTCTTGTGGTTAAATGGGGACAATGTCAAGTGCGTTAAGAAGCTGGGTTGATTCATACTTTTTGTTGGTTGTTGTGTATTTAGTTCAATTATCTTTCTCAAATTAAAGATTTAATTTGCATCTTTTCTATTGATGATTTTTTCTTCAACTGTGTTAAGGCATATATAGTCGGTGTAATCCGGCCTTTTAGGTGTTGCACGGTCAAACCCTTTTTTACCACATCACACTTTCGAGATAGTGGTATCTCGATATTATGTGCATCCTCGTTTAGGTGTCTCAATAGTTGGGTGTAGTCCAGACCTACATCACACTCTCATCCAATTAGTATGTGGTATTTGATATTTTGTGCATCCTCATCTAGGGTTAAGGTGTGTGGTGCACCTCGTTTAAGGTTTGTGCATATTATAGCATGTCGTGGTATCTGTGGACAATTTACCTTGTTCATCTGTCGGCTTATTATGGAACAACGAAGGAATAGTTCTAGCTTACCCAATTTCATTTGAACTATAATGTGTTTGGACTGAGTATCCGTTTTAAGATTTCTTTCATTTCCTTGTTAGAACTATTTTATGAGTTTTGGTTGTTGGTGACTAACTCGCTTGCTATATTCACGCGGCTAAAGAGGCTCGAATCGAATCGAAGCGGTTTGCGGAAGTGGAGACCTTTGATGAAAGAAGGCGAGCATGTAGAAAAGGCAAGGCGGCGACTAGAAACTGAAAGAGTCCATATCATATCAACGCGTTCTATGTGTTTCCTTGGAAATTTGGAACCTAGTAGGTTTCCATGTATTCCCTTAGAAATTTGACACTTAGCAAAAAAAAAGGTTGGTACTCTTGGATAAATTTCAGTTATTTGATTATATGAATGTGATATGATATGAATGAATGTGATATGAATAGATTGAAGACATTGTTGTTGAGTGTGGTTACGAAGTATTGAAATGCGTACGTTGAGGTATTGAATTTATAATTCCTACTTATTTTAAATTTGAAAATGAATCATTGGTCAGTGATTGCTATTGAAGTCAATGTTGTTGGCGGTAATTTTTCTGTTATTACAAAAAAAGTTAAGTAACGGCTCGAGGACGTTACGACAGCGTTGTTACAAAAACATTCGTAACGGCCTTGAAGTGTTACCACGTGGCAAACTAGTAACTCTCACAACTGCAGAGGGCATTACAACCAAAATTTGTAATGACCCATTGCCGTTATTACAAAAAAATATAACACCCACTTTTGCAACAGGCAAGAGCCGTTACAACCCGTTTTAGTAACGACTCGGTTCGTTACGAGGATCCCAGAATTTGTTGTAGTGACTAAATCAAAATTTTATTGTACGTATGTTCGGTTAGATAGTGGGTTGGTATGAAGTTTGCGAACCAACCGAACTTTATATACAAATGTGAAATATTATTTTACATAAGTTCGGTTACCTACCGGTTGCAAACTAACCGAACTTATAGACCCTAAAGTTTGGTTACATTTCGGTCAAACCGAACATAACACTGTAATCCTATTTACGAGTTCTATGAATGTCCGTTAACCGAACTTCAAAACCTCCATTAATGGAGAGTTCGGTAACCTGCGTGTTCATAAAAAGTAACCGAACTACACTTTCAGATGAGTTCGGTTACATGTCCTTCACACAAGGTAACCGAACAAGCCCAAATATACTCTAAAAATCCACATTTTTTTGAAAATTTGGACCAATTCAACCAACATTATCTAAGTTTAGAGCATACCTGGGTACCCAAATAGTCTTCCTCCGGTTGTGGTTGCTAAAATCCATCGTTTTCAGCATCTTGATATTGGCTTTGGGGAAGAATACATTCACCATCTAAGAAATAATCCATATCCGGATCATTGTGAAGATTGACATATCCTCTAGGAGAGGAAGGAGATGAAGATTCAGATGAGCTATCATCAATTGAATCATCACTTGAATGGTCTAGATTAGTGAACTCAAAAAAAGCTTTATTTTCCATGTTTGTGTTGTTCATCTTCTCTAACTTTTATCTCTCAATAATTCTACTTCTTTTTTAAAAATCTGATTTTTTAATCTCAAATATTTATTCAAAATCATTCCACTAATCACATTAACTATTATTAACACTAACTAATCATTACCCAAAATTAATCAGGAGGGTAATTTAGGCATTAATATAAATATCTAGATAAGGGGTGACCTAGATTTACTTCTAATGTCTTACCCAGTAACTGCAGAAATGTGAAGAAAATTATATTCAGAATGATTGATCAGGAGAAACCAAATCATTTTCTAGTACAACCGCTGAATTTACCACCACCACCAGAAAAGCACGCACCAGGAATGGAGATTGATAAAAATACATATTTAATTGAAGTGGGTGCGAAGTCTAAGAATCTATATTGTAATTCAATAATACATTCATTTAGAAGTATAGATGACTTTCATGACAATGTTCTAAGTTGAGTCTATGCGAGAGATAGTGATGTAAGATCATACTCAACTTGGCAAAGATATCGCTGCTCAAAGATTGGCAGAAACATCCCATCTCCTTCAAAGCGGAAGAGGTACCAGGAGTTGGATAATTGCATGAGAACCCACTGATGGTAAAACTGGAAATTAATCCAAGAGCAAAGATTGAAGAAGAAGAAGAAGAAGAAGAAGAAGAAGAAGAAGAAGAAGAAGAAGATGATGATGCAGACACATGGGAAATAAGTAGAATATTAATAGATCTTGGCAGCTCAGTTGACATATTGTTCTATCATACTTATAAGACTATGGGTGGAAGAGATGATGAGCTTATACCATCAACATATAAAATTTATGGTTTCAACGGCTCAGCAAATAAACCAAAAGGAGAAATAACCATGAGAATCCCTCTCAAAACCATAACCACAGAAGTGGTATTCTGTGTGGTCGATGTGGAATCTCCATACAATGCCTTAATAGGCAAACCATGGTTACATAGTATCCTGGGAGTAGCTTCAACTTTTCATCAATGCATCAAGTTTCCCCTACCTCAAGGCGTCGGAGTAATAAGAGGAGATCCAGCAGAGGCAAGAACTTGTAATGAGATCGATATTGATAAAAATGAAGAATGCGCAGGTAAGCGAAAGATTGGAAAAATGGGGTGCAAGACAACAAGCAGAGAGAAAGATTGGAAAATAAGGTTCCTGTGACATAAAGTCGGAACGGTACAATTTTAAGAATATGCCGATTAAAAGGAAGTCGGCAGGGTTGGTTATTGATTACCATGCCGGCTCTGGTTAATGTTTCACAGTCGCCATGGCTGTTATGAAAAGTCGGCATGATTTTCGTGTTACGACCTTGACGACTAACACTAAAATCTTAAGGCCGACATCCTATTTTTCAAAAACCCTGCCGACTTAAAACCCTGAAAATCATAGTTTTCGGTTTCTAACCTAATATAACAATAAAAAAAAACACAAAACAATGATGGGTTTGAGTTTAAAAATCACTTACAGTCTTCTTTTTGCCGGTGGAAGGTTCTTCACAGGATTGCATTCTCGGGGTTTACTCATTCCAACTTTTTCCTTACCTTTTTCTCCTGATTTGGATCTTTTGATGTTACCTGTTGAATCTCCATTGCTACTTGATCGTTTAGAATCAACCATTTTTTGTAGAAGTCAAAATTGAAATTTTTGGTTGATGGAATAAGATGAAGGAAGGAGAAGAGGATAGGGATTAGAGAAGATAGATTAGAAGAAGATTAAACGGTTTTTAGTTTTTAAGTTTAGGGTTTAGTTTTTAGGTTAATTAGTGCTGGGGTACTAAAGTAACTTCACCAAGTTTTGACCTCCCCTTAGTAAGGGAACTATGTCCATTTAAATCTGGGTATACCCAATTAATCTGGGTATACCACAATCAATCCAGGTATTTTATCTCACATAAATATTATATTTTATATTTTATCTTTATCCCACAAAAGATTTTATATCAAAATAAAATATTAGTGGGGCCCTGGAAACCAAATCTGTTCATTTTGCTCTAGTTTTCCATAGTGGAAAACACAGTTTGTTCATCCCCGTGGCTCAACAAAAAAACAAAAATTGTTCATTGCCATAGGAAATGCCCTTATGGGTCAAAAAAAAACTAGTTAGTTTATTAATTTGCGCTTATAAAAATTGTTAGATTGTAAAAACTAATAATACTAAACTTGATTGCCCAGCAGATTTGAAAAATCAAATCTAATCCGGACAAATCAAGGATTTTAAACTAAGAAATAAGTAGTGCTACTGTGTTTTTTTTTTTTTTTTTTTTTTTTTATGTGTTTTGAAGAGAAGACAGGAAAGAAAAGAAAGCAAATTTCAGATTAGATTGGTTTCTTTTTCAGTAGCCAACTTTAGATTGATTTCTTCTTTTTTAGTCGACAGTAAATTTCAGATTGATTAGCAACGAGAAATTTGTCATGTGAACCGAAATATGATAGTGATTTCACAAATTTAGGCCCCTTGCCCGTGCAAATGCACGGGAATAAAAAGATCTTGTTTGTACATAATTCCGCTAAATTGTTCTTTCAAAAACTTGCATCAAGGCTATATATCCTACCTTCGATTACGCCATCGTTGATTCATTGCCGCTTATATTTGGTCAATAACATTGACTTGGGTCAATATAATATGGAAATTCTCAATTTACATTTTCTTCTGAGAAACTACCGACACAAAATTGACACCAATATACGAACATTTGTACGACACTCACAAAGATTACATGACACTTGCGGATACACATTTATAAATAAATTTGTCCGAGAGAACAACCTGATCAACGCTCTTTCAAGATTCAGTTCTGTTTTTGTTTCTTGATGTTATACTGCTTAACACTACGCCGTTGGTTCTGTTCGCCAATTCTGATTGGCCAATAAGTATGACGTACCATTTCCACAAACAACGGCAGCTCCATAAAAACGAACAAGAGCACCGGAACACCAGCCAACAATGATACAGGAATCGGAGCCCACGGGTATCGTTCTCCAACAACGATACTAAATGCTGCAACAAATGCAATAAGTATAGTGGCCATAGATATAAACAATGTTGCAAGACCAAGAATCAGTTTCTGTGGTAAGGATTTTAGAAAATCCACTTCAGAATACCGTGATGTAACTACCGCTAAAAACATGAGCACCGATGTGATGGAAGAGAAGAGAGCCAACGCATCTGCTACTGCAAATACCACGAATGAAGTGCTTTTCAGAAACACCGGATTACCGTTATTGCTGCTATTATTATCACTAATATTACCACCAGGCACGGTAAATGCAGTGGCAAATGCTACAGTAGCTATAAGGGTAGCTACTAGCATACATGATTCCGATGTAGATTTCATCCATTTTTCACCTTTCTCCATCAAATCCTTGTGCTTCTCTGCGAACAGAAATTGTGCTGTATCTCCATCCTTGTTTCTTGCAAACCTATGTTGATAAAGAATCATGTTTTCGAGTGCCTGGAGAAAATATATAGCCAAGATTATCTCTAAAAGTATTTCTAATGAATGATCACATGGATTAATAGAATTACCTTAAACCATTGAATTTCTCTTTGCATTTGGAGTGCGGCGCCAGATATAGTATTGAGCTGACGACTTGGAGCTAGCTCAGCAGCCCGATGTAAGATTGTGTTTTTATTTTCATCGAGCATTCTGGGAAGAATTATGTTGTTGCTACTCGCTCTCTGTCCGCATATGAAATTAAGTATCTTCTCATTTCTCTCGCTGATAACCATTTCTATCAATGTCTCTTCCGCCTCCTCATTACTAGCTAGGAAAGGAAATAACCGAAGACACTCCAATACGAATTCTGTGGTTCCGAACTGTACAGCTGTCTTCAAAATGTCCTTAGTGCGAAAAAGTTTATTACATTAACCCTTTTGGGCATTGTTTTTTAAGGTGTGCTAACACACATTTAACCAAAGCAACGGCTTCTTCATGCATCTGTTTTTGATTGCGTAACTGCTTCATACGAGGCACTGACAAAACAATGAAATTACTAAATAGATTAGAAGCGTATGATCCCTGAGTTTTGAAGCGTATCAAGACGTTTATGATAGCAAATGTTAAGATTTGAAAGGATCATAAGTGACTAGATTTGAGGTTCCTTTTCACGTAGCAGTCTATTCGTGTATAATATTTGCTTAACAAAACCAAGTTGTAGCTGTATCACCGCTGAATCAACTATTGAGAACTTTCAATAATGTTCTTGTTTGATAACAAATTTGTGGCTGCAACAGCAGGAAAAACCCTGGATACAATATAAATAAACACACTGAAGCTAACTGAGTTTCACCATGATATATAACAGTTGTCTCCATTCATTAATTCCGTCAGTCATTGAGAAAAATACCTGGCATTATGTAACGCATCAGGTAGACCAAGATGGTCGTGATCATAGTTCTTTTACTAGTTGAGGAGCCTGTGGAAGCCTCTGAAGTTCTGTTTGTTGAGGTATGTTGAGGGTTCTCCTCGTCATTTTCGGCCCCTCTGTCACCTTGGATGACATAGTCATATGAATCCATCTCAATTACTGTACACAACCACATTTGCAGTTACAAATAACATGGTAATTAAAAAAACTGTCTAATTATGCATGAACATGCGGCATTGAATAGAATGGGGGGGGGGACTAACTTGAGTAGATGAAGCTTTCCCACCATACTAGATTCGCTCCACTACGGAACGAAAACGGCCTCGAAACAAGTATTTCTAGTGGGGTTACTTTTGCAGTAAGCATTTCTGGAAAGCGTTCCATGATAGATAATGCCATACCTACAAATAGAATAGCAATGTAACTATGTTATTAGCTAGTAAACCCAAACCGATTAAAAAAATGGGAACATGTGGCGCCTTGACAGAATTTTGTAATACAATGCAGTTTAGTAATTTTGTAAAACTATGATATAGTTTTGCTACGCACCATATAAATGTCCTTCCATTAACCGTGACACTAGCGCATCACCTTCACCACCGGAGAATGGACTTGAGTCCTCGAATTTAGTTACCCCATAAAGATACTTCAAGACCTCGTTTTCTCCATCTGACGGATTAACAGCGCAATAAAACGGGAGTGCACCATTATGCGAACTTATTTGGGTTAACTTTGGGTTTTTTCTTACCGCCAACTTGACAGTTTCAACATTTCCCCACATCGCAAGCATGTGCAATATTGTAAAACCAGATTTTGGTTCCCTAAAGTCTAGTGCTTCTGGAGGAGCTAGTTTAACAATATCTTCTGCAAACGCCAGCTGATTGCTACGTAAAGCATTTTTCGTTAAATGTAAAATTTCTTTTCCTGATGGCCTAGATGTGAAGATTTTATTGATTACTTTCTGGTTGTCCTTGAGCCATTTGTGAGCCCCTTCCCAGTCTCCTGCTTTTACTGCCTCCCTTAGGGACTCATACCCATTGAAGTTATAATTTTTGTCTTGCTCATCATCTTCTTCTTTAACCTCCACATCGTCTTCTTAATTCCACAAATTAGTTGGAGCAAAAAGAATGAAATTAAATTAAAACCTTCGTTCATAATTTTAACATGTCAACAGAAGATATTTCTAAAAGAATTGTTAATTTGGAAAACTATATATATGTTCGGTACCTGCTGCTGGATCTCCGTTTTGTAATAACGTGTACAAATGATGGATTCGATCATTGTATGATTCAAAAATCTTCAACTTACTGCAACCATCTTGTATATTGACAATTGATATATAGGAGCATAAACGGAAACACATCAATAGATAACCTACTACCGTCCGTAAAACATATATTTTATTTTATTTTATTTTATTTTATACTAATATAAAGAAAATAACTCTTTTTGGTAGACCCCATAAATTACTAAGCTGTCCTCGTTTAAATTACCAAGCTTTATTAGATAATTTTAATAAAAATTAAGTGTATAAACGTATATCAATAATACTGGATTAAAAAAGCCACTAAAAACGTACATATTTATAAAAATGCCATTGCTTTGAAAATAGATCAAAAATTTTAAAACCTTAATATTTTTTAAAATATACATTACATTTTTGTAAAATTTATATATTTAAAAATTTCTTTGAATTATCTATATAAAGAGTATAAATAAGAATAATAAATTTTTATTTTAAGTAAAAAATTGTATTGCTTTCAAATCTAATATTGCGGAATGAGTCAAATTCAAGCATGTGCATCGCACATGTGTTCTCATTAATTAAACATAAGATTATGGACTCAAAATGTTTTTTCCATTGTTTCTCTCTAATCCAAATTGTGTTCTTATGTATATAAATGTCCGTACCTGGTGATGCATTAGAATATGATAAATCCCGGCGTCTGTTGGATACTAGCTTTTCAAAATCTGATTCAAAAGAAGAATGGTGAACCTTTTCTTGATTGACATAAGAGCATATATATATATATGATTGTGGAAATTTCTGAGGAACCCAAGTTTGGTTCCTCTCTCTTTTAGAAACCCATCATTAAGATTGTATATATGTATGGCCCAAAACATTAGATCTACGGTTAAGATTAGAAGTATTAGATTGGATACAGATTTTCAAAATTTTATTAGGACTAAATTAACCTTTATAAATTACGTATTTTTAACGAGAATAATAATACTAAAAATTTCATTAATAATCAGTCAAACCGTCAGTCGTGGTCGTTTTTTGGGGCGTTTTTTTGGGGCGTTTTATGGGGCCGATTATTTCTCTTTTTGTATTTATCTTTCCATAATCATAGACTTTTATCATTAATGTCAATCTTTATTGTTACTCATCTTTTATTAGTTTGTTTTCCTTTTTATATTATCTTCATTATCTTCTGCATCCCAATCTACGTAATTTCCTACTCTGTTGAAGTTCAAATTTTTTCTTACCTTTAAAAGTTTATGGTATATCAATTTGTTACCATTATTCACGCGACGTTATTTTTTTCTTTTTCTTCTCCGTCACAGAGACATCCATATTTCCTCTCTCTTAGGTTTTTGGCTCAATATGAATTTTTTCCTCATGAGGTTTAGGTTCTGATTCCTTGTAAGTGGATTAGTATAAGTTTCTGATTTCATTGAGTTTTTTTTTTTTTTTTTTTGTTTAATCAATTAGCTATTAGGGTTTGGAACATAATAAGAAGAAGAACCATGGGTGTATGATGGTAGATCGATGTTAATGCCAATGGGATTTTACTATTAGAAATATTAATCCACTCACCAGATTTTTACGGGTTCTCAATCTTAATATGTTACTGTATAGGAAGCTTTCAATTGATTTGTTATAGTTTTGATTTCATTTTTTCAGTTACAAAGCATTAATTTGGACATGAAATGCAACAGTTTCGTCCTTTTATCAATAGTTTTTTAGGAGTTGATGACTATTTGTGTTCTCGTTATATCATCATCGCTAGTCAATTCAATTTTTGGTTACGTCCTAGTTGTTATTAATGGTGACTGTAAATTCTACTATGGTTTATGCGTTTATTGCGATTAATATATTGACAGTAATTTGCGTTATCGTTTAATGTGATAATTAAAGTCATCATTGTATTGTGAAAATTATTGTTATGGGCAATTGTCGTTGAAGTGTTGTTATCGTTTATGCGATTAGTGCAAAGTGATAATTTTAATTATCATCAAATGTGATAAGCTTAGGAATATTTTTGGGACGTTTTTTTTTTTGAATTTTTTCTTTTTAAATAAAATATTTTTAACTGGTTTTAATTGAAATGAAAGGTTATTTTTGTAATGAATTACTTTTTATAACTAATTTTGGGCTATATATATAAGGAATCTTATTGGTGGGTTTTAGATATGAAATATAAAATAATTTTTTTCAAAAAATCAAATCAACATATTTACTATTCAATATTTCCATTCAAATTACAGAGCCTTTGGTTGGCAGCCGATTATATTCCAACTCGGTCCTGGCTCACTTTTCCAACCGGTCTTATTATATCTTGTTCTATATCCCCACTACATTAGCTCCGGTTCCTATTTTTCGTTCTCGTACTTGTTCCAGTTCTCCTTTGCTAATCTAACGGAATCTTTTGTTCTGGTTTTATGAGTCATGTACATTTAAGATGTAATTAAAACCATTTAAGATAAGAATTTTGGATTTTGGTACATGAACAATCGTAGAAAGGTTTCCCCTAAAGTACGGTGAACCAATTATAATGCTTCCGCTTTATTGAAATCATGAATAATTTGATTTCTTATCGACCGTTTTAATTATGAATTGTGTGATCAAAACCATTTTTTGCACTATAAAATTTGTGTGTGCATTATGATACGTTTATGAGCTTGCACTATAGTATGGTTCTTTCTCCCAATGATTGATATTAATTTCAATTGAACGTATAAAATTATTTGGATTAAGGTTATTATGTGAGGACTCTTAGTTATCACCACAGTGATACTAGAGTATTTTTATCTTAGCAATTATTGTAAGCACGAATTCGCCAAACCGTAAAGGTAAGGTTTAGCGATTGTTGAATTATTATATTAATGGCATTATTGTTAAGTTGTTTGGTAATCACCACAGTGATTTCAAATAATTTTTAACCATAGCCAAAGTGCTTATCATATTGTTTTGCTTAAATATATTAGAACAACAAACGAATTAAAATAATTGGGCTAGAAAAAAAGTTCCCCATATATGATTACCATATTAAGCATGGCTTCTCTTAAATGTAGTCTACACATTTATAAATCATAACCCAAAAGTCTACACATTTATGAATCATAACCCAAAAAATTTAAGTTAAAATGAACAGCCAAACAACTTCAAATTTCCTAAGAATTAAACTTAAATTCTCCTTTTTCAGTCAAAGTCAAAATAAACCCTAATTTGTTCAAAGCATACTTGAATTTAGTTGTAATTTGAATACTAAAAAGAAAATAATCCCTAATTCTTACTTTTCCACAAAAACAAGATAAACCTTAGTTCCCAATTTTCTCTAAAATAATATGTTTTTATCTCAGTCATGATACATGGTAATATTCTAAATGGTAATATTCTTGTGCCCTTTGCTATAGTAAAAGGCCGAGCACAAAAGTACGTTTTTTTTTTTATTTGATCATGTTCTTTCTCTCTTCCTCTTCCTTTTCATTTTTCACTTCTTAGTTCTTCCAAGAGATCAATAAAGAAAACAAACTAAACGTAGACATACAGTATAACTTCTTTAAAGTAATACTCGATAATATAATATTCTCGTTAAAATGATAAAATTTTCTGGTCCCGACTCGGGCCTTTAGTGCTAAAATAATAAATTCTATAAAATCATAAAATAATACATTTAAAAAGTTCCCCTTTATGATTATTAAGTCCCAAATAATATATAAAATAATAATGCTACTAGAAAAATAAAAAATTAGTTTCATACATATTAAACCTTCCCAAAATATGATTTAATATTGGTTTGTTTTTCTTTAAAATTCAAATCAAGTTGTATTTCATCACCTATAATTCGTAATGCAATCAAAGTATTAGGGGCCACGTTGTTATACTTCAACTAGAAGTAATTTTGAAGTGTCATTAATACTTGGAGTGCTTGTATTTGTACTGCAATTAGTCAATAATATAATACTTTTACAAAATTAGTCGATAATTTGCTTAACCTACAAGTATTATTCAACCTCCAAGATAGGAATTACTTTCTAAAATAATCATATAATATTTAATTATAAAATAATAATTTATTATATTATCGATAATATAATATTTCTTTAAAATAATAATTTTTCTTGGTCCCAAGCCTATTATTTTATAGAAGTTATATTGTACAATATAAATCTGTAGACTATAGAAAGGAGACCATACAATACAATTGATGCAAATCCTCATACAGACGAAATCTTAGAGAACAGGTAGGATTTAGGGTTTGGCAAATTATATTTTGGGTTTTATTTTTTCCTCTGTAAACAATAAAAGAGGAACACATTTTTGCAAATCTGGATTTGCAGTTATTCGAAATTGTGGTGAACCATGATCGTGATTCTGATCAAATCCCTTATGATATTTGTTTTAAATGCTAGCAGTGATCAGGATCTCTTATAAACTAATTAAACCTAAAAAAGTGTTAATTATTTGACCTATCATGCCCTGATGGATTACCAATAAAACATCTTGAAATCAATTGGTTTTGTTCGAATGAAGAAACTGGAGAAGATTGGAAGATGGAGAGGAAATTGGCGGTGTGCTCTATGGAAAGTTAAATAATATTTAAAAAGAGGGTAAAACAGGAAAGTGTGTTTTATTTGATATATTATTTCATTAACCAAGAATCTCTCTACTTCACAAATATATGTAGAAATACAAGGTAAAAACAATAATATTCTAAGGCTTTTATTAACTTGTATACCCGTATACATGTTAAGGTTTAATAAAGAATTATTTTATGTCTTTGGAAATTGGGTTTTTTTGTCTTATTCTACTAGAAATTGGTTTTTCTTGCACTAAAAACAACAAATTTTGTTCCCAATGCAAAGAATTGTTGCTTTCAATGCAATAAAACAAACAAATCTTGTTTCCAATGCAATAATTTGTTGTTTTAGTGAACCTTAAGATGTATACGGGTATACAAAATAAGAGCATCCACAGTGGGAGACCAAAACCAAAATTTTGGTCCAAAAACCAGGCGCAGTGGAGAAGGAGTAAAGATCAAAGACCAGACTAAAACTAAAAACCAGACCAAATATAGTCTTTAGTTTGGTTTTAGTCAGGCGTAACTTAAAGTTACGCCCGAACAGGCGTAATTTATAACTCACCCCGTCATAAGAAGACAAAAAAAAAAAAAAAAAAAATTTGGCGCAACTAAGAGTTATGCTTGATTGAAGCGTAACTCAAAGTTACGCCCATTGAAAAAAAAAAAAAAAAATTAATGGGGCGCAACTTGAAGTTGCGCCCCATTTGGTTTAATCTTTCTCCCGTAGCGTGTGCACACGGACTAAACCCAAAATTTGGTTTCTTTTTGCTCTTTAGTCTTTGGTTTATGATCGCACCACTGCAGTTGCTCTAAGAGGACCCATATTCTAATAGTTCCATTCAAAATTCCCTCAACAACATCAATCGAGAGTTGACTAAAAATTTGAATTATCTTCATATGACTATTTTCGTAAAACTCTGTATATAAGATGATTTTTTCCTCAATCATAATTACACTAAAATTGATTTGAGAGTGTTGATTATCCCTCAAAACATCAATTTTGTCAAATATCTTACATAAGTACAATTATATCAAAAGTTAAATAATTAAACTTTTTGTTATTGATATATATGTAGGGATTTAATGGTTATTTATGGCTTCGGATCCTCTGTACCCAAGTTCCCTGTCTCCTCCTGTACCCTCTAATAAGAAATCGACACATGTAATTTGACAGCTGTAAGTACACTTATTTATCTACATCGCCACGTGTACTAGCAGAACCCACGTGGAGGCCAAGTCATAAAGAGGATCGACACGAAGGGGCACCCATGGTGTCTAGATGACGTGCCATCTGTCAAGACCAACGGTCAAAGATGAGGGGACATCCAAGGTAGATAATCCCGCGTAACACCAAAGAGTCACTTTACCCCATCACAAGATGAGACACAATCAACGGCTGGGGATAGTCCGACCGACACGGACGTGATAAGAGAGGACTCGACATCACTGGCGGCGCGATGTCGCCCCAACCACTAACATTTAATGTCGCTCAGAGGGCACGTGTCGGATGACCAACGAAGAAGACGAGGATTGATGGCGTAATGAACTTGGGTATTGTAGAATCAGCGGAGTGACAGAGAAGTCCTTGGACTGTGCATGAGCACAAGAAGATAAGATCTCAACAGCTCTTTGTCAGTGGACCCAATCAATTTAGCTATATATATGTACATCCCTTCCACTGAGGGGGGGAGCGAGAGTAGAAAGGAGGAATAGGAGAGAGAATAGTGAGAAGTAAGTATGAGTATCAACCTATGAGGTTGATGAACACCAAAGATCTTGTGATTGCTTTTGTAACCGTTTACTTTATAGTTAATATCCTCAGATCCGTGGACGTAGGCCTTAGTGCTGAACCACGTAAATCATCGTCTACTTTATCTTTAGCATTCATATAGTTTTTATTCATGTGTTTACGTCTTAGATCTCTCATTTCGGGATGCTGAGGAGATCATGACAAACCCATGGGGTTTGGAATCTATGAATCATCATCTACCTAGGCATATTATTCTTTACTCACACCTTAACGCGTGTATTTAATTCATGCTGAGATTGTTTGTGAACACTTGGTTACCACCAAGATTTCTGTGTTCACAACAGCTATGAAATTAACGTCATTGATTCCCGTAACGGAAGCCCGTTAATTAGTAAAGATCAAAGTAAATAAAGTAAAAATCAAAATTAATAAAAGGAAAGGTATCTTCATCTTCCATCTTTCCTTCTCTGGTTAAGAGAAGTTTGATACTGTAGTGAGATAGCTTAACCTAGATAATTCTACCATCAGTTGAATGTATAAGTTGTAAAGAAGCTTGCAGAACTTCCTCAAAAAAAAAAATATTAAGAACGTTGATTCGCAATTGATTTTAGAAATTACAGAGGAAACCCATTGATTTTAGAACAATAGCAAATGGAGACTCATAATAATTTTGCACAACTCTGATGATTTCAAACGGATTCTTCAAAAGATGAATAAAAAAAAGAAATTGTTAGATTCAAGTCCTCTCCCTTATTATTCTATCATTAACTGCTACTTGTTTATCTTTTCTTGTTAAAGAAAAAAAAAACATCCACCATCTTTCAAAATAAAATATGTGATGTGGATTCAAGATTATCTCATGTCGATCCTCCCTTCCTTCTGTGTGTTCTTGGGTTAGGCTTTCACATAACAACGTTTTAATGGAGAGGCAGAATCCATGTTGCTTCATGTTATTATTAGGATAACTTCAACTGTTAACAGCGTTAACCAAGTGAAAAGGATGTGCTACGTGGAGTAATTTGGTTGGAAGGACACAGGGAGACAGGGAATTTGGGTACAGGGGATCCGGAGCCGTTATTTTGTTATTTCAAACTATACATAATGTAGTTATGTATTGGGCTATGTGAAATGATTTTAAGACATGTATAGTTTGCTGAAGCACACTTACTTTAAATACGTTATTGTATTAGTATTATATTATATCAGTATTATATGACACGATGAGGGATGCACAACTACAAGTTATACATATGATATGATGATGTGTTTCTCTCTAATGATATGCCTTAGTATGATTTTTTGGTTTGGGTTGGATTTTGGCCGCTGCGGTTGGTGACTTGAGTTTGATAACCATCACCATACGACTCATTTACCTAAGCAACTGAACTTTGATCATTTATCATTGGCTTGTTATGATTTTGAGGATGTCTTTTACGTGTTGCACGTAAGAAAGGAAATTTTCTACAATCCAGATGTTTGGAGATCGAAAAAAATTCCTCCATAACTTTAAGGAAAAATTAAAGCTAAATAGGTTTGAGGTTTGAGGATGACTTATTTGTGTTGCTACATAAGAAACACACAACCACATATGGAGCACAGCTAAATCAGTATAGTTATGAACACTGAAAATACCATTTTTGTTAATAATCAGAAGTTGTGTGAGTTGGAACTGTTAATTGGTTAGTCAAATGGCGCCTTCCGATTTCCCTCACTTCCCGTCAAAAATTGTGCCACGTCAATTTTTTTTTCCAGTTTTTACGCGTGTTAAGGCTAGTTTGATATTGCCGTGAGTTTTAGAAAAGTGTTTTTCTATTGGGATGTGTTGTGCGTTGCTGTGCCGTGAAAATAAATCAGCATAACGTTTGGTAAACTATAATTTAAAAAGCATTGTGAAATTAACAATTTGTAAATTTTGTTTGGTAAACTGGTATTTAGAAGTGTCGGTGATGTAGTTAATGACGAAAATAGACACATTTCAAAAATTAGTTTTTTTCAATTTAAGGAGAAAATTTATTTTATATATGATAAATTTGAGACAAAATTTATTATAATAAATTATATTTCTAATTTTAATATATTTAATAAAATATAAGTAATATTTATTTTTATACTTATTTTTATTATTTAATAAAGAATTTTATGATTATGATTTGCTTAAAAAATATTATTATTTTTTATTTTAAAAACATTATTATCTTTTATTTTAAAAATATTATTAATTAAAATACTATTATTTTAAATATTATTATATTTATTATTTTAAAATAAAAAATGTAAAAATAGAGAAATAGAGAAATAAAATAAAAGTTAAAAATATAATGTCAAGTGTACAATATGCTAGGGTAAAACTTGTCTATATAATGAAATATCAAGGTTAAAATAGAAATCGAATTACGTAGGTCCATAACTTTTGCTTTTCCAGCTTTTAAAAGCTAGTGTTGACTGTTGAGTAGCTTTTAAAAGCATGCCTACAATAAAAGTGTTTCTCTTCAAGAGCACTTTGAAATTTTTTTACCAAACACATTTTTAGTAAAAATTTGTTACAAACTGCTTTTGGATGAAAAAAACAATATATGAGTATCTTAAATTTTATTTGCACCTTTCAAATTTTCTACACGATTTTTTTTTAAAATATATAGAAAATGCCCAAAATACAGAGTAAAAAACAGACATAATCACATGCTCTAGTTACTTTAGAAATATACACGAATCTCACACAGTCAATCTCAATAGAGAGTTTCACTAAGAGACATAAAAGTTCTGATGTTAGTAAGACTAAATGCCTCGAAAAATAATAACGTCAACACATATAGCCAATTATACTAAAGAATGATAAAACTTTTTTTACCTTGCTGCACATTCGTATAATATGAATTTTTTGGTGTCGGCGTTCTTGTTATATTTATAGTCCTCAAATCAGTGTCAAATGTACCCTTCCCCCTGACCCTGTGTGGAAATATACTCGTTACACATACTTTGAGTAACGTGATTTGATGTACATGTATATATAGTAATCCGAGAATTTGAACTTTGCGCATACCTGTATCTTAACAATACATCGAAAATTTGAACCCCAAATCTCTTGTAAACCTCTGGGAGAACGAGTGTTACCAGGACCTTGCGGGTCTCTCTGTCATACAATGGCCCAAATATAATAGTGACACAAGAGTCGAACTGATTCTCTTTTGGTATGTTTTCATCGAACCCTGGTTGTTTAAAGTATTTATCATGAAACTCTCTGCCCCATCCTTGTTGACAGTGTTCGGCATAGGTTTCAGAAATTTTGCAACGATTTAGCGGTACGATGGTCAGAGTCAGGTCCTCAATGGACACCTTGTTGAGAAGATCATCCAAAGGCCCAGAAAATGTGACATCAAAAGCTTCTAAGTCTGGAACAGACGTAAATATACCTCCATTGCTATTCTTGGCAATGGCGGTCAGCACCTACCGAAATATAAACACAACAATAAAGTTTGGAAATATTATTTCAAGGAAATAGGTTAAACGTTGATTTCAAATTAGAAACTTACCTCTGTCTCGCAGTCACTGCCAAAACCGAATGTGTATACTGGTACCTCGTCCAGAGAAACACTAGCAGCATCACTCATACCATCTTCTATGCCATTGGAAATAAGCATGATTGCAGCACGACGCCTTTTGGTGAGAGTGCGGTCGCTGAGTATTCTTAAGGCCAATTTAAGGCCTGCATCTATTTTACTGCTGAAACCTGCTTCTAAATGATCGATTTCATCTGTTATCTCTGTTTTAGAGTCTTCAGTTATTTGGCGCAGTGGGCATAACCTGTCGATCTTCCTGTTGAAAGTGACGACAGACAAACGATCCATTGGGCAAAGTTTGTGGAGCAGGAATTTCATGGCAAGTTTCATCTTTTCCATCTTGAATCCCCTCATGCTACCGCTGATATCTAACACGGTCACAAGATCCACACCTAATCTGCTGCCGTTGACTCCACCTACGCCCCTAAATTCCATGAACAAATTAAACGGGCTTTCCTCCAATGGTGCCTCTTCCTTGTTGTAGATTCTCACCTCTGTTTTTCCATCTAGTTCAATATCTAATTCCACATACTCATCTGAAATAAGCCACGGAAATTCATTAGTTTCATCCTGTAAAGTCTAATTCAGAAGTGCAATTCGAACATAAGCTAGCTAAATTAAGAAAATTCGGCAGAGAAACGATACCAATTAACCTTTCTCCTCAAAAAAGTTATAGACATAAACAACTGTCAAAACTAACCTGGATTCAGTATTATCGGCTCATCATCGTCGTGTATCTCGTAATAACTCATTTCCGTGAAAGAATAGACGGTAATCTTATCTTCGTTTTTTATGAAAAAAGAAAATTGAGATTCATATGATATGATGATCCTTCATATGATTCTCTATATATGATATGATATATAGAGAAACCGAGCCCAGAGAGGGGAATAAAATATTATTGGATAGTTGTTGTTTTTATTTGTTTATATGCTAGTTGATACAAGGTGACAACATGGTTTTAAATTATTGGATAGTTGATTCAGATTTTGCTAGACTAATTAATAAGTGTGCGAGAATAAGTTGACTTTGGAAGAAGCTAGGAAACGACCGGAAATGCCTTTAAATAAGCTGCTTCTGTGGTGTTACTGTTACCATTGGTTATGTAACACTAAATTAACGACGACGAAATGTGCACATTGCATAAAGTGACTTCTGCGCAAACCAAAAACATGGTTATCTTGGTTAATGGTTATCATCAAGTCAAGTTTCATTAAAATGAAATTCACACCCTAGTTATTGATGGTGTTTAATTATAAATCCGGTGGTTGTTTTTGATGAAGTCGAATTAGAATTCAACATTGCATGCTTCGATTCAGACGAATAAGGCATCATCCAGAAGTTTATTAATAGATTTGAATTAACTCAGTTAAGTCGTCTATCAATTTACCTCTTATGTTAATATTAGATGCTCTGATTGTGATTTTCTATACTTACTTAAATCAAATTGAATTGGAATAATAGTGGTTTACAATCTTGGACGATTAAACAAATAATTAACAAGCTAGCTATTCTAAAGATGATGTCTAATCATGTTCCCCACTTTGAAGCCTTACTCCAAAGAAAAAGTCATGGATTATTAATTCAGCTTATCAAAGACTTTCTTACAGTGATCTTTATACTTTTTTTTATGAGAAGTGAAAATTTTATTATAAAAATAAGAATAGCTTCAAGAAGTAGCTAAAGAGTAGGTGTTGCCCTCTTGCCTGTTAGGCATTGCATCAACATCACCCAGTCTTGGTGTCGTCTTACAAACTTGCCTTAATTATAATGGAATTTACAATGAAGCTTAGTTGGTACAGCTATAGTCGCGACTCTCTAAATTAGCTCAAGTAACACATTCCTCACTCCTCAGCCTTAATGCAAGTCTTATCAAGTTAGGTAAGGGGAAGACCTTGAGAGAGAAAAATCAGGCGAAAGTCATGCGATAAGTCAGGTGACGCAGACTTAGTCAACGGAAAATTTCTCTTCGATTCTTACTTTGATTTAGCATTCTCCTTTTGATTTCAATTTAATTTTTATGTTCTTAAATTGATTCTTACTTTTTTTCCTACTTTTAATTTCTTTTTTTTTGTGTAAGATTATTTAGCTTCAACAATTCTATTAGATGACCTAATTTTAGGTTTTTCGTTTTCCCTAATTCTTCCTGATAAATCTAAGATTCTTAATATGCTTCAAGAGTTGAATTAGTTTACAGTGTTGTTTCTTTCAGATTTATTCAAATCTCTTGGGTTGCTTCTAATTTTTGTCTTCCTTTCGTTTTAATTTAGGTCATAAGCTAATGGAGGTGCAGTCATAGAGTTTCAGAACATCATCATGAGATTCGTATATCAACAGTATTCATTGGGTTGACAGGCTGTTTTTAGCGTATGGGCATGGTTCACAGATATGGGTATTATTACAGATCCTTGTTTCAGTCTCATAGAATGGTATGTTCAGAATGATTAAAGGGTGTTGATAAGTTCAATTAGGTGGAGATTCCTCTGAATGATTTGAGATCCTACCTAGAGTAGGGATTCGATGTTTTATTAGATAAGAGAAATTCTTAATGAATATCAGCTACTTGTATTAGGAATGAAATTTCTTTACTAGGTGATTCTTTTTAGTACCATTATGTTCAGCTCTGTAACAAGATTAGTAAGATTATGAAGTTTTATCTCTCTAGAAGGTTGATTGTTGAAGTTAATTTCTTGTCTCAAGGCATAAAAAGTTGTGTTACTCTTTTTTTAATTTAATTAGTGGGAATTTTAAATTCAAAGTTGTTTGCATCTGATAAAGGTTAGCTTATGGAATCTTTGTTGAGGATGGCTAACTCAGAAGTTTTACTACACTTGGCAATTACTCTGAATTAGGCTCAGTCATTTGATCTACTGAACTTGGAGAATAAGAATATTGTTTCTGATTAATTTATGTCATTAATTGTCTTTTCTAAAAGGAAGTGTTGTCATTTCTTAACTGTAAGCATGCTACTCAAATGCTCTACTCCTTCAATTGATCTTTTGAGAGAAGAGTTTAGTCTCTTAGGTATGCTCACTAGCCTGCATTTAATTGTCATCTCAATATTAATGTCATGTCTGGATCATTACTGCAATGTTGCATGCTTAATATTCCCATATCTTGCATTAAGTATGTTGTGGAGTTTATATTTATACTACAAGAACTCTCTCAAATACTTCACAGTTCTCTTTTAGTCTTTATCCCTTTATTGTTAGTTACTTTCGATTATCGGTTTTCTTATTATGGAATTACCTTGCTCAAGTGAGAGTTCTAGACCTAGAAGAAGATGTGGAAGAATTCCCACATAAATTTGTTGCACTGCTATGTGATGATACCAAAAGTTATCATAAAACTTCTGTCAAGCATCATCTTAATAGGATCTGGCCTATAATTGCAGCTGATTTTAAGCTTGACAAGCCTTATATTCAAGGAATGGGTATTCAAAATTTATTTGTTGTAATGTTTAAGAAGAGTCAAGATAGGGACATTGCTTTTCTTGCTAGGCCAACACTAGTTTTTGGTCAACTTTTTGTTGTTCAACCACTAAGTGCTCTAGAGTCTATTTTTGATCTAGTTTGGGAAGTCACTCTTATGCCGGTGCAGATTCCTATCCATTCAGATCTGGTCAACAGAGGAAAGGTTAGAGAGGTATTTGATCAAATTGGAAAATTTGTTGTAGCTGACACTCTAGCTGGGAATTGGTATGAAGCCAGATTGATGGTGCCCTTGAAGAAACCACTCACAAGGAAAGTTGTTTTTAATACTAGTAAGAGAACTTACTATATGTTTGCTTTTTACCCTAAACTTTCATTTCGTGCTTGCAAGAAATGTTTTGTGTTGTACCATGATGCGGCAAAGTGCAAGGAGATACAGTCAAGGATATTTGTCAGGGCTCTGCCAGCACCCTCGCCTCGTGCCACTCATGTTTTTGTTACTAATGTGAAGTCGCAGTCTGAAGTTGGAGAAAGCTCAAAATCAAAAGTATCTACAAGTGATCCTTTAATCCGGGACCATTCTAGGCCTTCTGCCTTCTTTGTCAGTCTCCATCCATTGGGTAGCATTAGTAACAGGAGCTCATCCTTCTCTCCTCTTGTTTTTTTGTCTGCTTTACCTACTGTGTCTGCCTTAACTATTAGGGAACCTTTGAATCCACATAATCCCCCTAATACTCCCAGAAAAACTTCATGCTTTGTGTCGCCTTTCGATAACTTTAGTTTGGGAGATAATGGTAATGTGGATGACCGAAAAGGTAAAAGACCAAGAACTGTTTTTGAATAGGTATATTTGGAGGCTAGTGCTTATACATCATCCTCTTCTATAATGTCGATTCCTCGTTGAACACCTCTTTCATCTGCTCCTCCGTTTTCTCCCCCGCCTGTTTCTTCCTTTAATGTTGGAAGCTTAGGTTTTAATTCTACTTTGAGTTTTGCGGTTAGTAATGTTTGTTGGGCTACTTCATGCTCTACTTTCTCTCAGACTGTTTTTTCATCATCAAGTTATGCCTGTAGTTCAGTTTCAGAAATGAACTATTTCACTGAGGGATTTATGCCACATAGTTTTGAACATGAACTTTTGAGTGTTCCTTCTCAGAATGAAGAATTCAAGGATGCTATTATTTTAGAACCAATGCCTTTAGCCTCTCTTCCACCGGAACCGGTTATTACTGATGAAGATTTTGAAAGAGAAGTTGATCTCATGATGATGGATGGAGACTCTATGGATGAGGATGCCTCCATGGCTCATGACCTAGTAAGTTCACTTATCTATTTTCTATCATTTCATTATTGCCCCGTGTTCCGACAATTTTTTCTCTGTTGTTATTGATGCTTGTTTTTCTTTTGATCCTAGTGTTTGTAGCTTTCTCTGCGCATCATGAAATTTTTAAGTTGGAATATTAATGGGTGTTGTTCAGATAAAAAGTGGAGACATTTATTTAGTCTGTATAGGAAATACAAACTAGATGGTATATGTTTATTGGAAACAATGGTTATTGAGGACTCTGTTAGGAAATTCACCCATCATTTACCTTATGATACTTGGATTATTATTCCTTCTGTTGGAAAATCTGGAGGACCGGCTTTTGGTTACTTTGAAAAATCCACAATTGAGATTCTAGGTTACTCCCTAAATATGATCCATATTTTGTGTGATGTTTCGCCTACAATTAGAACTGTGTTGTCTCCTTTGTTTATGGCTCTTTGAATGTGGCTGGTATGAGGAAACAATGGAATTTTCTTAGTGACATGAATGATAATAATGGTAATCCTTGGCTTCTGTTAGGCGACTTTAATTTTATTCTTCATGATTCTGATAAACAAGGTGGTAATTCTGCTACTTCATTTCCTCCTAAATTTGTCAATGATAAGCTATTGGATATGAATATGCATGAAGTTGTTTCGTTTGGTAATCCCTATACTTAGTGCAATAGAATATTTAAGAATCCGAATGAGTTAATATTTGAAAAACTAGATAGGGATTTCATGAATAATAAATGGGTCACAGTCCTTCCTCAAACCCGTGCCACTAGCTTATGAAGAATATTTTCTGATCATAGTCCTGTTTTGGTTCAATGTTTCCATTGGGTTAGAAACTTAAATATTCCATATAAATTCTTCAAATGTTGGCAAGCTTAACCTTAATTTAAAGAAGTTTTGAATGCATCTTGGTCTAAAAGGGTTGTTGGTTCTCCCACCTTTGTTGTTGTGAATAAACTCAAGCATGTGAAATTCAACCTGAGTAAACGGAATATCAATTCCTTCGGGCATATTAAAACTACTATAGGTAGGCTCAACTCTGATTTAGAAAGACTTCAAGCTCTTCCTTATTCCCCTCAGATTGGTCATTATATTTTGAATTATTCTAAGCAATTGGATTCACGGTATGAAATCGAGCACTTTGCTTCTACAAGGTAAATCTAGGATAAGCTACTTCACTCGGTATGATAGGAACACCCATTTGTTTCACAATTCGGTGAATCTTAGGAATATGTATAACAAAATACACACAATTAGAGATGATCAAGGTAACTGGCTGGAAGACAAAGATCAAGTTGTAAAACTGATGTCTATGCATTTTAAAAAAAAATTACTTCTTCTAGTCCTGCACTAGTGGAAAATAGTAGATTCCATGACATCACAAGTCATAGATCCGAGTTAAATGACTTGCTTTATCGGTCGTGAGATATGGTCGTTGTTTGAGCGTCTTCTTCATCTATGACGTGGCTCTGCGGGTCGGGGAACAACCTATATCAACGACCGATTTTAACAGTCAAGGTGTTAAGATTTGACCGTTATCGATCGTAGATATACATTTAAATATAAAAAAATAATAGATTGATTGGCCGACTTGCCCTGCACCGAATCTATCTAAGTCAAACAAGTCCTTTGAGACTAAAATGAAATTCAAATTACAATGAAATGATTCAAATAGCAATTTATTTAAGAACCATTATTCACTGTACAATTCATACAAATGAAACCTGCACTTAGCTTCAAAATCAGAAGGAAAAAAAATTCCTGAATTTGCACCAATACAAGTCTTTAGGTTCCTTAAAGACAAGTGCAAGTCTGAAAACCCTAGTTTATAATGAGCTGCTGAATAACCTTTCTTCTTTGGAACCACCTCACAAATAGCAGAGAGATGTGTTTGTTTCTTTACTGTGAACCCATATCTTCCAAGTATAATACATCCTTGAGCACAACGCGGATTCCAACAAGACTTATCTCTGCATATTTGAGATGAAACTAATCACAATGGTGAGGCCTGAGGCAGTTAAAAGAAGGACAAATTTGAGATGTTAAGGCAATAGTATTACCTCCCTGCTAGTCCTGAAGGTGGTAATCTACTGCCATCATCTACAAGACCACTTGTGCCTTGACAGAATTCTCCCATCACCGACGAAAAAAAAAAAAAAAAAAAAAAAACGAAAAACAACAAAAGAAAGGCGTTGTATCGATATCATCAAGCTCTACTTGAAGACGGGTACTATGAAGATACAACACCTTATGATGTTAGATAAGAGTATACTATCCCGATATCTTAGATGATAATGAGCACATAAAACCGTAATAACGGATACACGTACCTTTTCATGATCCCGAACATTCAAAATGCCATCCTCTGCAGCACTGCCAAAATATTGATGCTGGCTTATCTGGACACCACTGGAAAATGAATATAAATATTAGTTAAAAGATGAAATAAATGTATTTATCACATGTGATGGACAAAATGTTGTAACAGAGAAAGAAACAAAGTTATTATGTCTAACATGCTCTTGCTCTGAGAACAGTTATAATGTAGTGGGCCCAGGTATATACAGAGAATCCAAAGAGCAATAAAAGATATTTATTGAATACAATAAAATGATTTTGAGTTTTGACAACCATATGCAAAGGCATTGAAAAGGGAAGATATCCACTTACATGATACGACACTTCAAATTTTTTTTTTAAAGACGGAATGGTAGCACCTATTTGTGTCCTTCCCAAAACTAGAACAACACTCATATGTTTATCCAGATGGCATACCTAATAAACAATTGAGCTTAGTTCATCGCATCTATAAACTATCACAGGTGACATCATATCAACATAGTATCAATCTTAAAAGGGATCAACAATGAAAGGTGCCACCCCAACCTTGTAATTTTGTTCATGAACCGAATAAAACGGTAATTAGGGAACATAACACAATTATCTACTCACCACAATCGAGGGGGTCGAGTAGTCTATCTCCAATAAGTTGATCCCGATGCCACCTGTTCGTAACATGTACCATATATGAGGAACTCTTGAGGAAGAATAACAAAAATGGGAAAGAAGAAAAAAAAAGGAGGGAACAAAACATGTATCACTCACCACGCAAAACAGTTCCTATGGATTTCCAGAAAGAGTGTTGTTTCACCCTGTAAAGGTAAACTCAACATATTAGAAATTTTCTAACGGACGAAGCTTTAAGATTAAAACATAGTTATGGC
This sequence comes from Papaver armeniacum, assembly GCA_023531295.1. NCBI lineage: Eukaryota > Viridiplantae > Streptophyta > Magnoliopsida > Ranunculales > Papaveraceae > Papaver > Papaver armeniacum. The sequence goes on from JAJJWW010018775.1 coordinate 519,078, forward strand.
TCTCAATTGATTATTATATTGTGCGATGTTTACACTTTATACAGATATTGAACAAATTAACATAATTAGAATGTAAAGGATAAACTAATATGCTCAACGATATACTAGGAAACTTCACAAACATAAAGAGCAATGACACATCAACTTAATTACTGCATGGTTTGACCACATTTTTCCTGAAATGAAAAAAACAAAATAATTAGTCTACGTGTAAATACCTAAGCAAATCTTATGAATCCGAGCAAAACATAATTCTAATGAGGACCTGTTTACATCTTGAATAAGCATTTCGAGCTTCTTCTTGCCTGAGGAGAGCATCTGTGAGTGCAAAATTAGTGAGCTAGGTAAGAATTTTGCTGCATAGAGTTAAGAAGAACATATGAGCTTATAAATTATTGGGGCTACTGAAAACTTCAACCATTAAGAAAAATATAACTACTTATTGCGAAACACCACATCCCTCTCACTGATGATAAGAAGTTAATCCTCCTTCACATATTCACATTTCTATATTTCTTTTGTGCATCATAGGTTCATGAAAAGTGAATTGAATTTATTCAACAGTCCTCACCATATAATCCATATCCACAAACTTGACCCTTATAGTTTCAAATAGTCCTACTTTCTTTCAGGCAGTCAAAAGCTGCATTAACTGTTGGATCCAGTTGAGCGAAGATCTCGCTCCTAGCTAATTTATCTGGAGGAGAATCACTCAATAGTTTGACAAGAGACTCGCCCAGACGAAGTTGATATGGATCGTTGGAAGATGAATGTGCGAGTTGGACAATATCAAAGAGAGGTCTCGTTCCTGAACCAGCCACATCAAGGGCACATGCTTCAGAAGTGATAACTTTCGCCTGAGGTGAAGCAGCTGTGCGAAGAGGAGAAGTACTTAATACGGTACTCATGGAAGAAATAATAGTGGTAGGTCCAGGGAAGGAGACAAGATACTCCATAGGTGCGGAAATATTCGAAGAGAAAGATATGGGCATGTCTTGCAGGGATGCAATAACCTCCTCAGTATAAAAAGTGATGGCCTGAGTGGCAGAAGTTAATTCCTGGGAAGAGGAAATCATTCTTGAAGAGAAAAGGGGATTCAGAGAAGTAAAAGGGATAATATCCTTACAAGGATTTTGGATGATACTATCCGTAGAAGTGGAAGACAATGAACATGAGATATTGTTCGCTTGAGAAGAAATAGTAGATGGTGAAGACATGGTAATATTCGCTCGAGCAGAAACGTCTGTATTCACTTGAATAAGAGGGGCAGTCCCACCAGAAGAAACTTGTTGTATGGAACTGGGCTTCTTTTTGACACTAGGTAGAGCCACGTGAGTATTAATTGAAGGAGGTTGCTTGCTTCTTTTAGGTTGCTTTTCGCTCTTCCTCGCGTCATCCTGCGAATAACAATGCAGATAAGAAACAGAGGCAACAATATTGTTTAAAAGGAACAAGGTGTTTCTTACTACCTTGTTATGCGAATGCTTCCTCTTGAGAGATTTGTCATCTTTGGACTTTGAAGAAGAATTAGGGTTTGGAACGGTGAAACGAGATCCGGAGGAAGGAATGCTGCTGCAACAACACCATTATGGGAATTGTCAGGGTAATAACAGCAGCAAAATAATAATGGCAGTGCATGAGGAATAGTAGCAGAACAACAATGACAGCGCAATAAACATGAATCAAGGACAAACTATATACTACAGGAAAAATATATAGTAGAAGAAATAAAACGAACCTTTGTGAAGAATCCATAAAATGCCAACACTAGCAGGAAGAATGAAGATGATAAAGATGAAGATTCAGAAAAGGAAAAAATGAAAAAGTTTGGTGAGAAAAAAAGAGGTGAATCCCTCTCTCCAGCAAGATTAAATAAGAAAAAAGATGACCGGTTGGATCAGGTCGATTAGGAGACGTGTCAGTAAAAGGTGCAAAGAGGAGAATGTGTGAACGGTTACACTGAAAATCCAGAAACTGGTCGGTTGAAGAGATTATGAAAAGTTGTTAGGGTGCAACAAATGCAATGCAAAGGTGCGAAGAGGTGATCCAGAGCAAGTTCTCTCATCGCTCATTCTAGAATAAAGATCGCTAAGAGAAGAGGAAAAATGTAAGGGAGAAATATTGCACATCAAGTAATTATGCGAAGCGATGGTGTTATAAAGGAGCGAACAGAGTTCGCATTTAGCATATCCCAGATGACGAAGCCAATGACGTCATGAAGTCACGAGTAAAGTGTGAAAGCTGTGCGAAATTCAAGAGCACGTGCGAGAAGGTCCAGTATAAGCGTGCGAGAACATCGCACGTCATATCCGAGAATATGGGCTTTATTAGCTTCCTCTACTATGTAAACTCCTATATATAGGACCAACCACCATTGTATTAAAAGGAGAAGATCTTTTTGAGAGTTGAGATAGAACTATAGGAGAGAGAAAGTTATTTGCTCCCCAAGTCAGGATTTTATCTCTTTTTTTGTATTGATTTCTAAAGATTAATAAAATTCTTATAAGTGTTCTTCATCATGATTTCATAATTTATTCTATTGATTATTCAATGGGGGTAGTTGTGGGATTCCCTGCAACTACACAAACAATGAAAAGGCTAGACAAAAGAGAGGTACTATGTTACTACAAGCAAGACATTGTTGTTTTGTTTATATTAACTCATATGGACGCTCCTATTAATATAATCTCCTTCTTCTGTCTTTCAGAAGAGACTTGGCAATGTTGCCGTAAATCCAAATGGTTTCTTGGATAAAGAAGATAACGAGCATAGATTCGGAAACACAAAATTGGTTAAAAAGACCAAAATCAAAATTTCCTGGGTGAAAAGGACAGGTGATTTAGAATCTTTTATTTAAATGGACAAAAATTTAAAAATAGGCAGGATGTAACCAGTTTCATCCTGTACGTTTTCAAATATTTTTTCTTATTTTTATTTTACACAGGATGCATCCAGTTTCATCCTTGCTATTTTTTAAGTCTAAGCCAGGATGAATCTAGTTTCATCCTTGATATTTTTTTTTGTCCATTTCACCCATAAAATTTTTTACTCGTCCATTTGAACCGTGTTTTAAATTTTTTTGGACAAATGACCCATTTTCCGATTCGGAAACTACCGGTAATATCACTAGTAGGTATATAAATCACAGCTGTGCACCGAACCTATATGTTCAATGTGTATTGAGCGACCATCATGATGCTAGACTTGCTCGCATAGTGCTTTTTGCAGCTGACAATATATCTCCTTACCAGGTAATAATAGGCTTGTCATGCCTTTAGAATTTTTACCAATGTTCAAGAGCTTAATTATTCTTACATTTAACATTACCATAATTATTCTTAATTATTTTTACTGATATCAATTTCATGTTTTTCTTGCAGGAATTATTTTATGATTATGGATATGGACAAAATAGTGTGGTGGACAAAGATGGGAAATTTTTGCATATGCGTTGTCATGGTGGTGCAGCTGACTGGGAATATGTTCTAGGATTATTTGTTTGGAATTTTTTTTTGCAAGCATATATGAAAGCCAAAATTATTCAGTTATTAAGTGGTTGGCACAGTTGTGTGATACTCAATCGTGTACTTTTATTTCTATCAAGTTGGTGACAATCATTAATCTTAATCTCTTGTAATTGACTTGGTTTAAGATTCTGTTCTGAGACTTCCTTTAGCAAAATAGAAATTGGCATAAATATCTCTTACCATAGTCTTGAACAAAACAATGTGAATTTGACTCATTTTCATCTTATACATACCATAAGCAAAACTGCGCAGAAGCCAAGCTATATCTATGCTGTGATGACCTCAGGTAGCTAGGAAATTATTGTCTTTCATCAATGTAATTTGTTTTGACATGCTTCTTCTAGCAATTGGAAAGAATTATTATTCTTCGTAAACTTGAACGAAACCTAGTAGTCATTCACTAAATCATGTAGAAACCACTTTGATTGACACTGACCTGAAAACTAGTAGAGTTGAATATTGGAGGTCTACAACTGCAAGAAATTCTAGACTATACACCTCAGATACATTAGCATCCAGCCGCAACCAGGGTTTGATTTGAGCATTTTCAGTTCCAATAAATATTAGAAAAAAGCAAATTAGAAGACGACGATTCACCCGACTCGAAAAAGGTCACTCTACGCATGTTCGTAACTTTGGCCGGCCTCCCACCGCTGTAGCAGTCATCTAGTTAACCTTCCAAATACAGAGTTTCTTTAAATGCACATTATTGTGTACCACAAAATTGGTAAACTAGATCATCTAGACAGCTTCAAAGTTTCAAAGTAAACGCCTGAAGAGAATGAAGTCTAGTTTATTAGTAATAATGCAACGTCGATGTCTACACGATCATCTAGACAGCTTCAAAGTATTCTATGCGATTTCCTTAAAATAGTGTGTGATGCATTATTCGCCTTAATATATGATCTGATCCAAACTTGATGAAAGAATCCGTCAACACGTTCGTGACTTATCTAAAGTTTACTATTTTAAGCTAAATATAGATTGTAATTAATAGTTAGTGGGTGTAGGTGATGTATTCTTCACTTGAAAGAAATTGTCCGAGGGGAAGTCAAACGAGATTTCAAGTGAATTTTAGGGAGTTTCCAAATCTACTGATAGTCCATAGAGATTTTTGGAGAGTCTCATAATATCTCTTGTTATTGGTTAGAGACTTTTTTGAAGTCATATAATTCTCTGAAACTCCATATTATTTGATTAGGATTTCGTAAGTGACACTCTAACGCTCCTGTTACTCGAAAGTCATTGATTTGTTGATTTCAGAGATTTAGAGAGACCTTTTTTAGAAAATAGGCATGGTAAAAATCTTTACCTAACTGGTGATATTTTGGGGGGTTTGGAAATTTGAGAAATATTTGTTTTTCAGAGTAGTACATTTTTTTCCATGTCTTCTTGTTTTAGCTGATGACCCAAAAAAGGCCATTTATAACAAGAAGATGCTAATCAATAGAGAGATAGCATATCAAATAAAAATGTGGGATGAGTCGAATAATGAGAATGAAAACTTAATCATTAGACAATAGTGAGATTTATTTTGACAATAAACACGTATTTTACTTGGAAGGTGTCTGTCTAGTTTAAGCAATGAAGATAGTTAAAGATTAAATCATCTCAATAAAGGTTTCTATCTATAATACATAATGCAAAGCAGAATGAATAAAAATTACTAACCTTTCGTGAAAAGATGTTGAGATGTTGAAGGAGAACTGATTGCGTTAAATAAGGAAGAAACTGTAATATTCTACTCTTCGTTGCATATCAACCGAACTCCATCTTTGAATTCATCATTGATATACTGATTCTTGCAGCGGCGGAGCCAAGATTCAAATGTTGGAGGGGCCATAAACATTAGCTTGTAAAAATGAAACCATGAAGTATACGTATAGTTGTATTGCATTTTGAAAATCTTGGGGTGGCCAAGGCCACCCACAAGTAACATGTGGCTCCGCCACTGGATTCTTGTCCGCTTAAATTGAAGAAGTTATAAGGATATGGGCGAGAGTAACCATCTCCATCTAAAAAAGTAGTTGATCGAGAACATTGTTTTTTCTCTAAAACCGTATCTTTGTGATTCCAAAACAAATCACAAAGAATCTTTACAAATCTTATTTTTTTATCTCAACAAGTCAAAAAGACTTTCTGATAATCGACATAAATCTCTAGATTTTCATAGAATCTCTAGAAGTCAATCAAATAAAAAGCCTATGAAAGTTACATGTGAATCTCTAAACTTTTTGTCTCTCAGATAGTAGTTACAGGTGTAGTAATTAATTTTAGTTGAACATTTTGATTGATGCAGACAAAATGTACTGATTATTAAAATGTAGTAATTAACTTTGGTCGGCCTCCCACTGCCGCAGTAGTCATCTAGGTAACCTTCGAAATACAAAGTTTCTTTATATGTACATTATTGTGTACCATAAAATTGGTAAACTAGATCTAATTAGGAAGTTTCAAAGTAAACGCCTGAAGACAATGAAGTCTAGTTTATTAGTAATAATGCAACATGGATATCTACACGATTATCTAACTAGACAGCTTCAAACTATTTTATGCGATTTCCTTAAAATTAGTATGTGATGCATTATTCGTCTTAACCACGTCGAGATCTGATCTGATCCAAATTGGATGAGAGAGGTTGTTTAATACGTTCGTGACTTATCTAAATTTTTAAAAATTATTTATGGGTCATGTTAACTTATATCCTGCTATATAAGTTAAGAATGATTTAAAATTATTATCCCACATGAGATTTACTTTTTTTGGTTATCCAAATCTTTTGGAATGGAATTTTGAGTTTGGGGAAAAAAATTTTGTAGCCCATTTCACTTTTTTTTTTATATACCAAACCCACCATTAAAATTCTATATATAAACAACAAATATTTTTTTTATAAGTAGGAGTTGATTACACAAATGACCTTTTAATTAGTAAATTAGTTAAGTGATTTTAAATATAAAAACAGTTCTAACAAATTATGATCCCTAAAAAAGCGACTTTTTTTAAACATAATCCCCTCCTGATATATATCTCTCCCTAAATGATCATCTCTCCTACAAACTTGCGTAAATACCTCATTTTATCCGTTTTCTTTTTTCTTTTTTCTCCATATTTTTTTTATTACAACCGACCAAAAAAAAAACACATTTATCACCATGGAGTTTTAGGAATATTCCAGTTTTCATAAGGCGCCGTTTGGTGAAATATTCTGTTTTCACACGTAATTATGTTGGTGAAAATTTCAATTTTCAGTGAAAACTTTAATTTTAAACCCTTATTAATGCAATGCGATTGGTGAAAATTATAATTTTGAACTAAAATTTTAGTTTTATCATATTGATAATCACAATTATCACGTTTAACAATTAGTGTGAAAATCGTAGTTTTCATCTATATTACCTAGTCGGGGCTAGGGAAAGTCATAATTATCACTATTTTCATCTATTATTAAAATATTTAAAAAAAAAGAAAAAAAAAGGTTATTATTTATTTATTTTGAGATTGAAAAAGAAAGAAAACAACAAGAAAACTCGATGTCAGAGTGATTTATGGCTTGTTGAACTTGAATTCCTATTTTCTTGCAAGTTACAACAACGAAGTATAGGCATCGTGTCAAAAAGAAAAGTATACATGGCATGAAAACAAAGCCACGCATCACCGAGTAATGGATAAATGTCATGAAGTAAAGTCCAATCCTAACTAATTAGTGACAACTGTGACCGTAATGCAAATATAAGTAAAGTCCGCAAATACTCCAACAATTATGCCTATAATTACTTTCACCGAAAATTAATGGTTTTTTTCTTCTTTAGTTAATTGTTTGTTAAGGGTAAAGGTTAAGAGTCCTGCTTGTCCACGCGAAGGCCCAGCGTGACAAAGACAAATGAACTCGCACCCCGGGCCGCCGGACAAAAGCTGATATTGAGATTTGAATTTGCAGATCCGAAATTAAAGCTATTATATCTATCTTTACTATTAAACCCATGCTACTATGTATTTTTTTTATTCAGTACCATAAACATCTTATGACTTTTTTTCTTTTTGGTCCTCTTTCTGATGACATTATTACTGAGCAACTGTAAACTTCTGAATCTCTGATTGATGGTTCCCAGGGTTGTCTTTGGCATAGGGCGAAACGGTCGACCGCCCTAGGCCCAATAATTTGCGGGGTCCGATTTTTTTTCCCAAACGTGTCAATTGGTTGTGAAAAGTTAAGAGGAAAAACAACTCAGCCTGAAGATTTTGTGAATATCTCCTCAAGGGCACAAAACTGCCTCTTGATTATTGAGGTGTCAGGTATGTTTCTTTTAAGTTGATCTTTTCCTAGTTTAAATGAATAGTTGATGTCGCATTTTATATTAAATTTGGACTTAATTGAAGTATTTCTCAATTAATTCGGTTTGTGGCACGGTAGTTTTAAGAAATTGGACATGATCATATGTTTTTGATAAATCATAATTTTAAAACATGATCATACCTTGTTAGATGCAACTATATTTCAAAGGTTTTTTTGTAGTTGTGGGCTGTCTATTATATCACTAAATTACTAATTGTAAGTTTGTGTTGTTTAAACTGTGTGTAGGTGAAGCATTTTCTCAAAATGGATCCCAAGTGTAAGTCTGGTAGTCAGAAAATGAAGGAGAGAAAGAGAAAAGAAAGACTTAAAGGTAACATTTTCATTGAATTTGTTATGATTGTGTTTTTTGACATCTCTTTCGATTTTTTTTTGTGTTATGCGGATATTGTAGCATGGGAACAAAAATTGCAGCCAATTCATTTCTCAGGAATATTATTATGCCATCTTAACTTGCTGTATTTTTTCTCTACATTGACAACAACTATGTTTCTGGCTTATTTGCTTGTGATTGTATTTATTAGGTAATGAACAAGAACAACCAGAGATTAATGTTCTTAAATTGGTGTTGTTATTTTTTTTTTAGATAGGTACTTTCACTTAAAATTTGAGTTGTTTTTTAACCCATATTGAAATTTTATATTACACATTAATACATTGTTCAATCTGTTGTCATTTCTTCATTTATAATTACGTTTTCTTCCCATGTGTATAAGCAAAAAAGGCCCTTTTTTGAGTGCTCTCCCCTAGCCTCTAAAATGTTAGAGACGGCACGGATGGTTCCAAAACCATAAGGTCCATAATAGTAAGCATATGAAATACCGTATTAAGGTATAAATGGTCGATTAATTATACTCCCTCCGTCCCACTATTAGATGACCTACTTGGTCTAAGATCTTGTCCCATCATTAGTTGACCTATTTCACTAATCAAGGGGATATCTCTAAAACTACCCTTTTGATTGATTATCGGTATCATAAGAAATATGTATAATTTGATATTCATGTTTATACTCATTACGTAGGTGTTTTAAAATGATTTTCAACGGTACAAAATTTACGAAAATCTATGGCATAGTTTGAGAGATAAATGATTTCTAAATTTTACAAATTATTATCCATAAGGGTATAGTTGTAAAATATACTTAAAAACACTCATTTCATTCATTGCCTTAAGAATTGTGCAAACTTCAACTAGGTCATCTAATAGTGGGACGGAGGGAGTACAACTTTTTTCTTCATGATGGTGGTGCTATTAAGAATGATAGGTTCTTCGTTCGTTTTAATGGCATTCTTCATTTCTTCTATAATCTATTTGATTCTCCTGTGATATGGTGATTAATAAGAGTGTTTTTCCTCTTTGTTAATTTCTTATGTAATTTCTTTTACTTCCCTTCCTTATCTAATACTCGTATCTGTTGGTCTATATTTTTCTAATCCATAATCTTCAACTTGTTCCCATCATTCCATCAACATCTCGAACTGTTGAAATTTCTGATCCCTATTGTCAAGAAATCGGAATAATTCCAATATGGAGGTTTCCACTCTAATCGATTCACTATTTTATGATCATAGCTCCTCAAGAATGCAAATGAATTAATCGATTCACTTGAGTTGGTTAATCTCCGTGGAAACATTTTATTTAGATTCTGATGGTTGGTTAATCTTCGTTTCTCTTTGTGTTGTTTTTGTAAGTTTTGTTAATTTCTGATTCATGATTTTGAAATGATAATTGTAGATTTATGATTATATGAAGCTATCGGTCAGTTTATTTTTGATGAATTAATGTTTTTGAACCTAAGTAACATCTAATTAATCCAAATAAATTAAGGACACCATCATAAAACGTTCTTTGCATAATTTTTCCAACTTAGAAGATGTCATTATACAGCAGCTGTCATTATTCCAGCTGACGAAGCAAGAAATGAATATTTATCCATTGGAAACAGTGTAAAATTAGGCTTAGTTTTGTAAAAGCGTTTTTCTGCGGTGCGTTGCTGTGTTGTGCTGTGAGAAAAAAGCAGTTTGACGTTTGGTAAAATATTAACTAAAGTTAAAGCTGATTAAAAAAGCAGTCAAAATGTGTTTGGTAAAATATCAAATTCAACTGTTGTTGTTATAAAAATGACAAAAACAGACATATCTTTGAAAATTGTTTTATTCGATTTTATTGGGTTTAAAAATAATTAATTTTTTTTACTATTCAATATAAATATTTATTATAATTTACTAATTGTTACTATCATTATGATTGTTAAAAATATTATTTTACTTAACACTTTTTAAGATATATATATATATATATATATATATATATATATAATTTTCAAACAAAAAATCAAACTAAAATTAATTAAAGACTAAAATATATTTATATATGCATCGCTATTCAGAGGGGTTGGTGCCCAGCTTGTTGCTAGGCTGCCAACCAATAGCTTTGTATGATTTTTTTTTTTGACATTCGTATTATTATTAAAATTAATTAAATTATTATTTAATATTTTTTTTATTTTTATTATTGAAAAATGAAATAAAATAGTTTGAAAATAAAAAATAATAATATTTAAAGACTAAATATAAAAAATAAAAAATTGATTGTATATAAGTTTAAGGGTAACTTTTGTCATTTATAAAATAAAATAGGGACAAAAAAGATAAATCAAGCATTAAATTTAGGTGGGACCAAAGCTTATGCTTTTGTAGCTTTTAAAAGCTCCTCCTCCCCAGCTTTTGAAAATTGAGGAATTTGGGAAGTGTTTTGGGTAAAAAGCACTTTGATTTTTTTTTACCAAACACCAATTTCAAAAATTTTTGCCATATATAGGTTTTGAAAGTGCTTTTGGAAAAATAAAAGCATTACCAAACTCAGCCTTAGTCTCAATCTTATGCATTTTTATTTGTGAATCGTATTTTTCCGCACTTGTAGCATATATCGATCTTTCACCATATTTATGTGCCAACATTGAAGACACTTGTTAGCGAATAATAATGTGTGTGACCAAAAAAAAATGTGAATTTGATTATGATTCTTTCCCCCAAATAGGGGTGTATAGAATGCCCGGAAGCCTGCGGCCTGCCATGTATCGCCTGGGTCCGATGGAGCCCATGGGCGTCCGAAAACCTGTCATAGGCTAGCCTTACCGCTCGATAATTATAAGTGGACCGGTTTTTGTTCAAATATTGGAGTCCATCTGTTAGCTTTGCCGTAGCTTCGTTTAGTTACCCGGCCTTCCCGATCGCCAATAGCCTCGAATAAAGTTTTCTACTAGTGTGATGGATTTCTCAAGAACTTAAATTTCATATGTGGACAATTTATTGGGGTTAGAGAAAATTTCAATTACATTTCACAAGAATGAATATGAATTGCTTGAACTATCATTTGAACGAGTTCGAGATATATCATCATTCATCAAGCCAAAAAAACAAACATATGTACTTTAAAATTTTGAATTATCTCTTGAGCCCGAGGCCTACCCGGCCCGACCTGGCCTGGCCTGTATTGTTTCACGAGTATGGACAGGCCATGGGCATTAAATTTTTGTTATTGCCCGGCCCGGCCTGGCCTGTTAAACTTATGGGTAGTAAGGACTACAAGCCCGTCCGGCCCGGCCTGTGCTATAATCGGGCTTGGGCTGGCCTGCCCGGCCCGATGTACACCCCTACCCCCAAATATTTATGTCAACTTCTACTTTGCTAAGACTAAGTCTTATTGGGTGCTAGTCTAGCACCTAGATTAGCAGTCAGGACTACCTCATAAGTCTTATGGGAGTGCTAATCTAGCAGCTAGATTAGCAGATCCACGCCCCAAGTTGAACCATTCCGCGCCCAACGCTAAACCATTCACGCTTTAAATCTCACCGTCGGATCAAAAATAAATCTCTCGGCGCTGAACCATTCTCGCTTAAAAGGTAGTTTTTCAAGCCCGAATCATTCAAAGTAACTATCTAGCATGCTAGTTCACATACTAGCAACTGGTAGGAGAGAGAACTAGTGTTAACTTTTTTGCCACACTTTTTTTTTTTATATTACAACACTTAAGTGCTAATCTAGCACCTCCAATCTAGCCCAAAAGACTTAGTCTAACGGAAATGTCAAAAAGAAACGAAAGTACATGACCAAAAGTCAGACTGTGCTAATATTTATGTCAACTTCAGTCGTACAACCTCGAGTTACTCGAACTGTGCTAAATCCCAAATTTTAGGGCAAGTATGCATCACTCAGTCAAAAGGACAACAGAAAGAAATGACCGATAAAGAAAACCAAATAATCCTAGCTAGTACATGAACTCTTTGCAGTCAGGTGCATCACAAGAGCACCGCATATGCTTTTTGTATAGCTTTCCATTTTTGTGCACCACACTGTTAGCCCTATAGCCATAGTCATATGATAATTCCTGCAAAAAAACATAAAATGGATATTGGTAAGATAGCAATGATATATAAATGTTAGAATAATCTCTTGAAAATTGGTGAACATTATAAAGACAAAGCAAGCATATTACCTCGTATGGAGCTATATTGTCAGTTGCAAAAAGTACAATCCGAGCAAGTCTTGGATCATGATGCTCGCTCAACACACACTGAACATAGAGATTAGGCGCGCAACTGTGATTTATATACCGGGTAATGTTGCCGGTAGTTCTGGAATCTATACAATACTCTACTTTGTCATCTTCTTTGTCCAACAAAACAGATGCACTTATGTCTACGTCTGCGAATCTCTTCTGTAATACAGGATAAGGAAATTAAATTAACCTATAAACATATAAAATGCTAACAGTATAAACGAAATAGCAATGTATTGCTTGCATTAACATTGTACCTCTCTTCCTCCAAGTCCCTTCATTGTTTGAAGGCAATCAATATCCATAATATAAAAATTCTTTGGGTCACGAGCCTTATCGCTCCTCTTGATTTCCCCAATGTACTCGCACACGAAAGCCCCAATAGGAATGAAATCTCGCGACCTTACACCCCATCCTTTGTTGGGGGTACGAAATACCTTCAAATAGACACGAAATGACACCTTTGTAAGGGTTCCTCATATATAATTCCATAATTATAAAGATGATTAAGAGAAAATTGCATCAAAGAGGCAATAATAAGGCAACCTCAAGATTGTATTTTAGTCCACCCTGAGATGCTCGGTTTACACAAGCAGCTCCGCATCCACAATTTGGTCCACACTCGTATACAATATCCTTTGTTTCGGTCAATCTGAGAACGAAAAGATTCATGATCAAATAAAAATTATTCAAACACAAGCTCATATTAGTAAGCAAAGTGATTTATTTTTTTTTACCTGCGGCCATCTTTAAAAGATTCATAGGGGAAGTCTGAACCATTAAGTCTTGCGCAGGCACATGTTCTTGGATCCGTACATGCTCCTTTGCACTTGCATCCGGGGGCATCTTTAGGCAGTGTCACACTTGAAGAAACTTTGTTAGTAGTGACATATGTCAAACCTACACAATTGAAACCCATTAGATTTAAGATAAAAGGGCATAGTGGTTACTCAATATCCTGCCCAAATAATCATTACACTTCAGATAACCATGCAAACTTGATCTTACCTGCCGGAGCGAAAGGCGGGTTATCAACCAAATTAATGGCTCGAATAGGAATGTTTTCTATTCCACCACTTATGTCTTCACAGACCAACCTTTTAAAAAATCAACAACAATAAACTCATGTTATAAAGCTCTGTACGTTAGATAAAATTAAAGTATCAAGTTATAGCAAGGAAAAAGTCAGTACTAGTTCATACCCAGGTACAGGTTTGCGACCCCGTGCTCTACTAAATCGAACCTATAGAGGATAATAGCAATAAACAATCGTAAATTTCTAATCATGGTTGCATACAAAAATAACGCAATTTTGCATGTTTATCTGTCAGGATTAAGATACCTGATTGGTCGCCAGTGGTGGCTGACCTTCAAGGCGCTTAAGTGTATACTTATAAATTCTATATCCAGAATCACCTGTGTCAAGCAAACACTCAATAACCTGCAAATTCCATTCAGAATCAACAGAAGTGTGAGATTAATAGCATTCAGTGGGTTTCTGTCGTATTGAGTCAACTAATTTCTTAGACCAGTATTGCAGTACATTTGACAAAACAACATCAAATAGAAATTGACTGTTAGAAAAATATTCATGAGCCTATAAAGGTGGTTCAATGTTAAGCCAGCAGCACCCACATTGTAGAGCCCAGAGTAGGTATACACCTTCCCGCAGTAACTGCCAGGACATTTCTCTCCACGAATGAGTCTAACAGGAACTTTCTGCTCTATATTATTCTGCAATGCAACAGCAGCATTTTTTAAGATGCGCAACAGAAAAGAAAATATGAGATAAAGTTTCGTTTTTGTTAAAAGAAGAAAATCACGAACCTTAAGAGCCAAATTGCCGCGTTTCATTTGTTGATGAGCTTTTTGACGTTTATTGCCAAGCAAATCGTTACCTCCTTGTCCAGTATAAGTAATCACATCATAATTATCTTCATCATCTTCGTATTCTCCTGACAACACAATTGAAACTGCAATGGGGAAGTCGGTGTACTTCTTATATTTTGCCTGCACGCAGCAATTGAAAAGCAAAACTGGATCACATATTATATCCACTACAGCATAGATACGCAAAAAGTGATCACTAACCAAAACTTATAATGCTTTACCATTTTTCTGAACTTTTCACCCATATAGTCAATTCCATTTAGCCAATGGCTGTGAAGTCCCACGACAACCATTTCAGCACGTGAAAAGAATTTTTGCCCCACTGCAACACCTGTGATATGAATGAAAAACAAAATCATCTTACTTTGATCTAATTGATTACCAGATATAAAAATGAATTAAAGGAAGTACTTATTCAAATGAAACAAAAAAGTAGGACAGGGAATAGTATGCCTATGATGGGAAGCAAACCTGGAAGAGGACCAGGTCTTTTTCTGGGTATAAGATGGTTTTTGTGTCTGACATCTGACAAAGAAAAGAAAATAACAAGTTATAGCACTTATTTCCAGTATGGAGTTGATAATCAATGAATAACTCAGATGGCAATTGAAATGAGAGTTACATACCTTGGTAACTGCCTTCAAATCCGGACGTTTTGAAGGTTTTTTTCCAGCTTTCTGCACATTTGCCATTATAGTAAATTAGTTTAATCATAGGGGGATGTACAAAGTAGAAGTAAAAGCAACTAATTTGATATATATTATCAAGTATAAGATCCAACTAATTTACTAATAAATATTATCAAACATAAGATCCCACAAACATAAGATCTCATAGGATTGCTCACTTCGGGAAACCTAAACGTCTTGCAGAGGTATCAATCCCTCCAGAGGGATATGTAACATGAATATGCACGCTCATGAGACACAATCAGGATGGCATGCTTATGCAATGGATTCACTTAGATATCTACGGCAACAAGCTTGTATGACTGCAGTCTAGCTAAGGTATGTAATTGCAAAAAGCAAATTGTGTAAAACTAATAACCAAATCATGAGTTCATCTGCATCCAACGATTAAAAATGAACAAACGACATAAAAAATAAAAATAATATATACCTTGTTCTTTGAACTATTTTTAATATTCCTAACTCTGATTTTTTCTTTCTGCAGAACAATAATAACATATATGATCAGCAAAAACGTATTTCTTAATCCGACTTAAAAGTGTTAATATTGGATGCGTGACATATTACCTTAACAAAGTAACCATAGTGTCTATTAAAAGCCCTGATGGTTTCACGAACTTTTTCATAATCATTCTTCTTCCCAACCGATTTTAAACCATTTTCATTATCACCAATCTTCACTTCATTTTCAGTATCAGCAGCTATAATAGCTTCATCACCTAAATCACCATCGAGGAGATCTACAGATTTCATCTTCTCCTTGGAATCTTTTTTTACTTTACCGTTTGTTGTTGTTTTAGAAATGCAGGTTTTCTTCTTCTTTTTGACTACCCTTTGTTCATCGTCTTCATCATAAAAATCATCTCTATAGTTTTTTTTCTTGACTTGATTTTTTATTCTACTACTTCTCCTCCTAGATCCCTCTTCCATTTCCATTTCCATTTCCATGGCTATTTTTGAGTTTTTTTTTTTTTGATTGAAAGTAAAGCAGAACAGGAAAATGATACGGAGTAGAGGGACCATAAGTTCTAAAGGGATTATAAAGGTTTTACCGTTTTAGTTACCTTAAACACGCCGTTCTTTAACCGAAATTATAGGTAAGTGGGCAGGATTCGCAGGAATACTTGGGGAAATTAAAAAATTCAAACTTAATTTTGGTGAAAATACAAAAAAAAATATTTACTTATTTTTGGGAGTATTTGAGTAGTGGGAGAAGTGGGGTAACTAATCCCACCACTTTCTCTAACGGGAAAATCCTCACGGATTTTTTTCTCTGTCAATCCTGAACATATAATCTTTAAAAAATATCTTCTCTATATTCTTTATTTTTGGAATGAAAAAAAACCTAAAGATTATTTTTACCGGTTAGAGTTTTTGAGAGGTTCGTAAAAAAATATATTGTATTCAAGCCAGAATTTCAGGAAAGACTGGAACGTTACTGATCGTAGGTCGTGGCAAATTTCTTTATTGGAAAGAGTTATGTAGTTAGTGGGCAAGTATGAATTTAGGGTTTTCAAGTTACGAGAACCGTTGATCTTTGTTTGGTTATGGATCTAGGCATCTGACTTACGCTGCAGAATGGTTACCCATTTCTCTAAGGAAACGGCTTGACCGGTACCTTTTCCAAGTTTTAGTAGGAATCGGTACCAGTAGCCTATATAAGCACAGGCCTAGGCTCCAAACACACATCTAGTAATTTTTACACAAGCAAAGTAAAGAGTTTTTCTTTTTCTATCTAGAGAGAGTGACCAGAGAAAATTGTAGAAGAAAGAAAATAATATATCTGAGAGTTTTGAGAATAATGGCAAGAAGGAAGTCAAGGTCGAAACCAGCACCAAAGAAGAGATTGGAGAAGCTTGATAAAGTATTCAGTTGCCCGTTCTGCAATCATATGTATGGTGTTGAATGTGTCATTGATATGAAGCTTAGAATTGGTTCAGCAGTATGTTGTATCTGTGATGCGCATTACAGCACCAAAATCAATAGGTTAACTGAGCCTATTGACATCTACAGCGAATGGATTGATGAATGTGAGCGTGTTAATAATGCCGAAGAAGAAGAAGTGTTCTGATTGATTAGCAATAAGAGATCAGAAGATGAGAAGTTACAATATTAGGTCGTCTTTTATGTTTTTTGAGAACTTCTTTTACTTGTAGTACTTAAATTGTTAAAACAAAAAAAAAAAAATTTGGTATGATCTTGTATATGGAAATATCTTAATTCATCTGATAAAATTAGAGTGCACAAGAAGGATGAATGTAACCAAAACTGGTAATCCTTCTTTCGGTAATGATATATATATATATATATATATATATATATATATATGTAACCAAAACTGGTAATCCTTCTTTCGGTAATGATGTATATTGTTAGAGTATAGGATTGGTAATAATAAATTATATGGAAAGTTTTAGTATTTTGGGTTATATTTAGTATTTGATATATTTAGTATGAATTGATTTACAAGTATTATTCTTGCATACCAAGTTACGTATCACTATATATACCCTATGGGTTCTCAATGTAAATCATCCCATTCAATAATAAAATTATCTTTTGTTTATATCTTCTAGTTCTGACTTGGTATCAGAGGGTTCGATCCGGACCTGTTGCCCACCTCGTTTTCTTTTCTAACCGGCGCGGTAGTCTCCAATGCTACCGTCACGGATCTTCCTCTCCGCCGCAATATGATTAGTTTTTCTTATTAGGTTATTTTTTAGGTTAAAAACAAAAAAACAAAAAAAAAAATCACGTTTGTTACCACCATCTTTTCTTTTCTTTCTTCCTAGTCCAATACACCTTTTTCCACTTCTCTTCTCTTTATGTTTTCCGTCCCCACCTCTTAGGCAACTTTTCTGTTGGTTTTCTATTCTTAAGCAACTTCTTTTATCTTTTCTTTAAACTATCCTCACAGAGCCCAGCACTACCTATCTTAGGCCCAATTTTGTTCACTGCTATATAGTTTTCTTTCTACCTATCCATCTCCAAAACCCGGGCGGTGTCACCTCGTATTTTAGTTTTCTTCCCCAAAACCCTTAATTCACCCGTCTTACTACTATTCGTTTCCCCTTTGTTTGTGCCTCTAAATCTTTCCATCGTTGCCTCTTGCGTTTGTTTTCTATCAATCTTAAACTAATCTCTTTTCACACCTTCGGTTTCCGTAATTTCTTTGTCCCATTAATTCTTCACTTTTCCATCTTTCCTTTTCTCCGTCCGCATACATCAGCTTTTCTAATCCCAATTTTGCAGGGTATTATCTCTTTTCTCTTAGCGATGGTTCTTATATGCTCCATCAATGGTTCTGTTATTTTCGCAACTTTGGTGGTTGTCCTAATCAGTATTCTTTTTAATGGCGACGCGTTTCTTCTAATATTTCTCGGGCGTTTATTGGCACCGCACTTCGTCAACAACTTTCAAGGCCAATCTCATGTGATTTGCAATCCCCATGAGATTGAGGGAGGGTGTTAGAGTATAGGATTGGTAATAATAAATTATATGGAAAGTTTTAGTATTTTGGGTTATATTTAGTATTTGATATATTTAGTATGAATTGATTTACAAGTATTATTCTTGCATACCAAGTTACGTATCACTATATATACCCTATGGGTTCTCAATGTAAAATATCATTCAATAATATAATTCTCTTTTATCTTTATATCTCTAGTTCTGACTTATATGTTTTCCTTAGCAAAAAGTAAAATAAAATTAAGCGGGCCAAAATCAGGGACAAGCTTGTATAGCCTCATTAGCCCTCCGCAGAGTACTAAAAAGAATTCAAGCTGATGTTTGGAACTATAGATTTAAAGCTAAAGAACACTTCTTGGTGAAAGATGGAAAATTCGTCTTGCTTTTGGAAGCTATACCCTACAAAAGAAAGAACATATATAACAATTCCGATTAACAACCTCATATAAGCATTTCATTAGAGCCAGTTGTTCTAACGTGTACGTATTTTGGAGTTTTTGAGTACACACCTTCTTCTGTTTCATGGTTGAGCGAATTCCATGGTTTGATATAAATCTTTTGTAATCAATACTTATCTGGCAATCAAGGGCAACCTGCATGGTCGAACGCATATAATAACGTAAGTTCGTGTTAATCAAATGCTGACTAACCATTTGAGAACAACATGTCAGTCATGACTCATGAACTATAAAGTGGAGATTAAACCTTAATCTTCGGCAGTGTAATGTGCCAGAGGTGCACATGAGCAGCAATGTCACCAACAATTCGTAACTCAATGATGCTCCTGCGCAACTTAACAAGGCTACCAATCCAACTGCTGTTTTTCTTGGACGAACTCTTACTTAAAGGGAGAAGATTAGCGATTATATGCGTAACGTTAACGTGATCGAACAAAACATGCGTCTCCGCAGTCACATTTCTACTACGAGGAGGTTGGTAAAATTTTGAAACCGCGATGTTTCCTATTGGAATTCCCTCGTAAAGAACATCAAAACTCGAACGTTGATATCTCAAACCCATGATCTTATTCGGGTTTTGAGCTCTTAAAATCAGTGAAACATTTGATGATGCGTAAATAATGTTGGAGCTGCTAGAATTGAAATCGAGCGTATCCAATCTTATGGAGCGGAGAGCGAAAATGGGTTTTTTAGGCTTTACAACAAAGATAACAACGAGTGCAACAACTCCTGTCAGAACTGTACATAGAAGAAAGAACACAAGAAGAAAGAAACAACACCTGGTAAGTGAAAAATATTGACACAAGTTTACGCCGTCGGAATCCCGTTCCACGTCATCCATTTCCGATTTCGTGTGGTGCTCTTCATGTTTGATAGATAATTATGGTTATATGATCATAAACAGTAGTCGTCTTCTTAATTACATATATGAAGAAAACAAGATACGTACAATGTTAATCAAAGAATATGATCTTTTTCGTCACAGTGAGAGCAATCTAAAAAGGTTCTCACTTTTCTTAAACACCTTTAACCTTTTTAAGTAGTTTAGTTAGTTATATTATCATTCATTCATTCGTCGAATCATTTTCTGTTCTTAATTAATCTTAAGAAATTGATTCAAGCAAGAATCAAATCAAAATTTATGATGGGATGGATTGTTGTGAAAGTTTATCATGACTTGTAGCTGGAGTTTTGAACTTTTGATTCTTTCTTTTTTTGCCTAAAGACTTTTCACATTACTGCACAAATTACAGGAGTCTGTTGTCCTCAAAAGTCATAATCCTAATTATTTTAACAAAAACTCTTGGCGGACGAGATAAAAACATCGGAAAAAAACCTGGCTTGATTGGGGTATACCCAGATTAATTGGGGTATACCCAATGAGACAAAATAGGGTCATTTGGAAGTAAAAGAGGTTACCCCTTAACCAAATATTTTCAAAATGGCAAAAATGCCCTTTTATAATTAACACTAAAAAACTGATTAGGCTAATTAATTGAGTTTAGATAAAAATTTTGAAAATGAAAATTCATTAGATTAAACCTTTAACACATCTTGTGAGTTCGATTAAGATCAAAAAATTTGGTTTTCAAAAATGTCAAAGGTCGGCAAAGGTAGAGGTTTGAATAAGGTGCTTAGGCTATATATGGCCTAGAGCATGGTCTTTGTTTTAAATAAATGCCGACCAATTTTAGCCTAGCAAGGTATTTAAATGAAGAACATGCCGACTTAATTTTTTTTTTGACACACAGAGATGGCTATTGAAAATATTAGCCTGGGCGAGGTCTACAAAAAAAACCACGCCCGTTGTTGAAAAAAATACCACCGGCGGGTTGAAAAACCCTACCCGGTATAAGTCAACAAGGTCTTTAAAAAATACACTCATTTTGTTGAAAAATTTGATCGCCGCCATGGATGTTATGAAAAGTCGGCAAGATATGCATGTTACGACCTTGCCGACCAAAAACACAGAAATCAAAATTTTCGATTTCCAACCTAACATAACAATCAATCATACAACACAATGATGAGTTTGAGTTTAAACATCATTTATAGTCTTCTTTTCGCTGGTAGAGTCAATAATTTTTTTGGAAAATCAAAGTTGAAAATTTTTATATGGCTTTGGTTGATGGAAGATGAAGATGGAGAAGAAGAAGAAGAAGAAGAGAAGATTAAGAATTGTTTAGTTTTTTAATTTTATGGTTAATGAAATTAACAAATGAGTTTATTTTTAAGATTTAATTAGTTCAAGGGTATTAAAGTAAAATCACCCTTTTTAATAATGACACATCATGTCCCTTGAAGACACAATACAGGTGGCCCCCGCTAAACTCTCAGGGAGCGGGCCTACTGGGGATCATAAATTTCGGAATTATGTGAGGAGCGGTTTTTTTCTCGGTTTTTGTGTGTGGTTCGTATGGAATCACTGTTATTTTAATTACTTCGCTGTGAATTCACAGAAAAGATTATATTCTTTTAAAAGTCACTCGAAAGTATGAATCTTACATTCATCGTACACAAACAGCTAGATGCGCTATCTACCATCCACCAGATGAAAGTTGAATCATTAGTCGTCCGTGAAATGGATTATCGTAAGCAAAGTTTTTAGTTAGTCTTAAGAATTTGATCAAGCAAGTATCAAATCCAAATTTTGTGATGAGATGATCTCTTGTAGGTAAAATTTTCAACTTTTGATTATTTGTTTCGGGTTAAGATTTTTTACAACAGTAATAGGAGAGAACAAACGAGCCAGAACACGTGATTGGATTATTATAGAAGTGGTTAAATGAGTTAAATGAGTGAAAGGTCATTTAACTGGAAAGACCAGGAACAAAAGACTGATTTTTCAATGGGGAACGACCAGGAACTGGTTTAGATTGACTAGTTTTTCTGATCTTGTAAACAACTGGAAATCTTCAGTTGATAGAAATAGTTAAATGAGTTGGGATATCAGACTACTTATCTTGGACTTGTAATGTTGTTTCTTCTTTTTTCAATAAAATCTTACCCCTTTTTTACAAGAAAAAAATAAAAAACAGTACTATGAGAGTCTATTTGCAACAAGATGGCATAAGCCGAATCATTTAACTTCACAAACAAAATATTTTCTTTAAAAGTCACATGAAGGTATGAATCGTTCACAGACAGCTAGATGCGCCGTCTCCCTTCAACCCATTGAGAAAAATGCAGCAAAAAGAAGATCGTCCCATCGTATCCACCTCGTAGCAACTACAAGATCACTCCAAGGACGCCTTCAGTATCCAGGGATCATGAACCGCAATAAAACCCTTTCGAATAAATATCGGATACGAAGTTAAAGTGAACAAAAAAACGTCCACTCAAATTTCAAATCGAATTCAGCGTGCACTCAATATGCATGGTTCTTGATCCAGCTGTTGCTCCGACCAAT
Source organism: Papaver armeniacum (assembly GCA_023531295.1). NCBI lineage: Eukaryota > Viridiplantae > Streptophyta > Magnoliopsida > Ranunculales > Papaveraceae > Papaver > Papaver armeniacum. The sequence continues at coordinate 541,439 of JAJJWW010018775.1, forward strand.
GAAGATCCAGAAGCTGTTTAGTGCTTAGTTTTATATTGCTCATTTTTTTAGTTGAAGTTACGTAAGTATTAGTTTTCTTTAGTATTTTTTTTAGTATTTCAGTAGGGCTGTATTTTGAGTAGTTTAATTAGCAGCCGAAGGGTCGTCTTTTGAATAGTTCAATTAGCAGCCATGAGTATTGTTATTGCTTAAGTTGTTGGTATAATATTTTGTTTCAATGGTTTTCCGTTCTAATATTATTTTCATATTTTATATGATGAATGGAAAAAGGAATTTGGTCAGGTTTATCATTTTTCATAGCAAATCTACTGGTCTCGAAATAGAAATTAAAACAAAACTTTTTCCTCGCCTTCAAAAAAAATAAAATTTGTTTGCCTTTCCTTTTTGTCACATGTAATATATTAGTCACCAAGTTAAATATTCGGAGAAAAAATATAGTTGTTTCTAAAACTATTTACTCTGACAACAATTCTTTGTAATGAATTTTTTTTTCAATGACAAACATTATAGTCTCCATAGGATAATTTTAAAGACGATATATTTCATCCCTAAAAATTTTTCTTTATGCACAAACAATATTTGTGTAGGAAATTTCTTATTACGGGACAAACACATTTGTCTTTGAAAGTTTTATCAATGACAAATATACCAGACTCTAAAAAAAAATAAAAAATTAGAACAACATTTTTTGTCACTATTTCTTTTTATTTCGAGACCAATTTTTTTGTCTACACAATTTATCTTTGCAAACAAAATACATTAGTCGATAAAACTTATTTGGTGACCAGTTTTCATTGTCTATAAAACTAATTATTACTGGCTAAATTATTTGTCTCAAAAAACATCTTTAAAGACAGGAGCGACGATCATCCAAAGCTCTCTTTAGAGACAAACACACTTGTTGGTATAGTATGATTTAAAGACAAAGTACTTTGTCGCTGGAACTTATTATTGAGACAAAACTAAATTGTCATGAAACTTCGCCAAAATTATTTTTGATGTCCTAATTTTTTTTAGTTAATTTTGTACTTTGAAGACAATTTATGTTAGTCATTGAAAGGCATATATAATGACATAATATTTGGTGTTACCAAAATTATCTTCCGCGACCAAAAGAAGTTTCCACGACGATTATTAGACGACAAAAAAAATTTTGTTCCAAATTTTATTCGGCGACTAAACAAGGTAGTTCGGTGACAAAAATATTTGTTACTAAATACCCATTTTTCTGTAGCGAGTGCTTATTCTCAGATATATGCACCTGTTTATGCCCTTACCATGACCTTTCACAATGGTGGCTCCCGCATAAGTGAAAGAATTGCCAAATGGAATGACCACAAAGACTAAGGCTAAAACAAAAAAGTGTTTCTTATTTTTCTCTTCTACTTCTCTCACAAGATATATCTCAGGAGATTTCGAGCTTGGAAGAGCAGGACCATTCACAACCTCTACCTCTGAAGAAGCGGAAGCCATAGGATTACTGCAGGGAGCGAACTGGGCAGTCGAAAAAGGATTGTCAAATTTTACAGTGGAAGGTGACTGCAAGAATCTTTTCGATTATCTGAATGGGAAAGATTCTCAAATAGGCTAGCAAAATCGAACCATAATGGATGAAGTTAAAGGATAATTCACGCAGTGTCAAAAAATTTTGGGTTTTTATTTTGTGCCAAGAATGGCAAACAACGTAGCTGATGTTTTAGCAAAAAAAGCAAAGTCTTTTAGGAACATCCTAAATTGGAGGAATATACCTCCTTCTTGTATTAACTATGCTTTAGAAGTAGATAAATCAAATGTTAGGGTTGCTTCTAATAGCCCAACATTCGATGGCTCTACTCAGATTGTTGTAAGGGACACTAACTCCCCAAGTTAGCCTTTTGGAATGCATTTAACTTACAAAAAAAAAAAAAAAAATCTACTTTTCGCGGAATTATTCAATATTTTATTTTTTGAACCGACGATCGAAAATAGTTGCGCTGTTCTGTTCAGCGCTACCAATTTCTACTTTTCATGGAATCGTTCAGCACACCAAGATGCTAGATTAAAATGACCATAAAACTTTTGTGGGTAGTCTAGCTGACGTGACCATAAGACTAAGCCGAAGCCCATGGCCCATGGGGGTTTGGGGGCAATTGCCCTATAACAACTGCCCCCACTGATGTTTTCGCACATGTCAGTTTCTCAAAACACCACGCGTGTGGTAAAACCCTAGCGTTATCTTTTATGTTTACACTTTCCTTAACCAGTTTGTTTCTTCTTTTCCTTTTCCTTTTCTGCCTCCCTGATAAAAAACCCTAGCATTTTCTCATCCTCAGAGAACAAGTAGTCCAAAATGGTAAGTAAAACCAAATACACTTCATACGTTTTCTAGGTTTTGATAGGCTGATTGTTAATTTTGTTTCTGAAATTTTGATTTTTTTCTACAGGGTATAGATCTAATTGCTGGAGGCAAGAGCAAGAAAGCAAAGAGAACAGCTCCTAAATCAGATGATATCTACCTCAAGCTTCTCGTCAAGGTTAGTTTTTCATGGTTGATTGATTGACAGATGAGATTCACTTTCTGTTCGAATCGGACGATTTGACTCGGCCGATTCATTGTTGTATGTGTATCTTGAATTTGGTCCATTTTGATGATTGTTGTGTATATGGATGCAGCTTTATAGGTTTTTGGTGAGGAGGACTGGGAGTAATTTCAATGCAGTAATCTTGAAGAGATTGTTTATGAGTAAGGTTAACAAGGCACCATTGTCACTCTCTCGCTTGATTCGATTCATGGAGAACAAGGTAACAATTTGATTTGATAATAACGTTTCTCTTAAGCATTTACAATTATGAGCTATAAGTATAATTTTTGAACAAAATTTATGAGGATTGAATTATGGGCTTGCTTATTTCTGTTTGGAAGGGATAATCTTGAACTAATGCTTACATTAACAAAGAAAAATGAATTGGTTGATGGATATATTGTCATGTATATGTGCTGCCTCTGATTTCGTTAACTATTGTCATGTATATGTTAACCTAATTTCCTCTCTCGCTTGATTCATTTCATGGGGAACATGGTAACTTTTTGTTTGATAATAATACACTCTTAAGCATTTACACTTGTGAGCTATTAATATGATTATAATCTAAATGTATGAGAATTGGATTATGTGCGTGCTGATATCTGTTTGCGTAGCTTTAATCTTGAACTAAAGGTTACATAACAGAAAGCAAAAGAAATTGGTTGATAGATGAATTGTCACTATATGTTCACCTAATTTCCTTATTGCTCGTTTAAAGAAGATGAGTAAGTATTTAGATTTATCGTTTCCCAACATGGAAGTTAACTTGCAAGTTACAGCTCTGCTGGTGTTGCTCCTATCCATTGGCCTTCAATCTGTGGAGTGGTGGGTTCTTTTGACATTAATAGAACAAGTTCAGCTAGCAACAAGTTTGCGATGCAGTTTAATTGGATTACTTTTCATTAAGCCCAAAAGGGTTCACCATTCCCTAGATCTAGGGTTTCTATGTAGTAGTCAGTTCAGCTTGCTTGCAGTTAGGCATTCAACATTGATTTAACTCTTGATATTATTATAGTGAAGATAAGTTGTCTTCTTGTTACATTGAATTTTAGCTTAAACTTATAGAAGTATAACGAGTTCATTAATCCTTGTTCTGTACTCAGTTATGAAAGAGTAATGACACTAGATGACAACCAAAAAAGTAATTACAGACAAAATTTACCTTTCAAACAAGTCAATAATAATCCCAAAATAATCTGACCATCACTTTTGTGAACACCATCTCTGAGATTATTTGGTTGATCATCAATTTGATATTTGTGGATGATAAACATTAAAATATGCTATTGTTATTACTAGGCTAGGATCTGAAGGCCTTAAACCTGGGGAGTGCTGAGCTCTTTTGGCGTTAATGGAAAATCTGAAGATGAATAAAGCATCATGTTGCCAGCTCGCTAGCAACAAGTTTGCCAAAGAGTTTCATTGGATTATTTTCATTAAGCCCAAAAGAGTTCACCTCTCCCTAGATTTAGGGCTTCTCTGTAGGTGTCAGTTTTACTTGCTTGCAGTTAGGTTTGCACTAACCATTGATTTAACTCTTGATATGATTATAGTGAAGAGAAGTTGTCTTTGTGGGTATGTAAGTTCTCGTGCAAGTCATTAGAACTGACTTAGCTTAAATTAATAAAAGTAACACAAGTGAATCCTTGTTATGTATTCACTATTCAGTAATGAAAGATTTATGACACTAGTTGTAATAAGGAATGGGAGTTGTGTCAGTCCAAATGTCGTTTCCTGACTACTTCACATATGTTGTTTTTAGCTTCTATTGCTCTGAAATTATTTGCTCGGTCATCAATTTGATGTTGGTGGATCAGAAATGTGATTTCCTTATTGCTGAGCTACGATCTGTATTATGAAGACCTAATTATCTTAGTTTTTTCATAGGTTCTGTAGGTTGATAAATGATATCACATTGCTTTTAAGCAGGGTGATAATATTCAATAATTCTAAACTCACCGAAGGTAAATCCCTCGGGAGTGAGAGAAAAAAAGTGGGCTCACTCACACTTAAAACAGACCCTGCTAATCACGTGGGGGTGGGGGGCACATTTTTCTCTCATTAGGAAAATCCTTCGGGATTTTCTCTCGGTGTGTCTAGAATTATTGAATAATAAGCTCCCTAATTCGGTTTATGTGCTTACCATGACTGTCAACATGATAACATTTGATTATATTTGAGTCGATAATAATACCCTCTTTAAGTATTTATACGTATGAGCTGTCAGTATGATTTTTTTTTTATCAAGAGGACTGAATTATCTGTTTGCGAAGTGAGAATCTTGAACTAAAGCTTACATTACAGCAAGCAAAAGAATCGGTCAGTGGATATAGTGACACGGACGTTTGAAGAAGATTAAGAAAGTAATTAGTTTTTGTAGTGAGCCATCATGAGAGTTAACTTGTAAATTACAGCTGTTCTGTGTTGCTCCTATGTATAGGCCTGAAATCTGGGGTATGGTGGATTCTTTTAACGCTAATTGAAAATTTTGAAGAGGAATAAAGCAGTTTCATTGGATTATTTTCACTAAGTTTAATATGGTTCACCAGTTCCTAGATTTAGGGCTTCTACGTAGGAGTTAGGTCAGCTTGCTTGCAGGTAGGTCTGCATTCACTATTGTTTTAACTCTTTGATGTTATTATAGTGAAGAGAAGTTGTTTTTTTGGATATATATGTTCTCGTGTAAGTCATTAGAACCGAGTGTTAGCTTAATAATAGCATCATATGCTCATGATTCTTTGTGCTTTCTTCGTAGTGTATCGGTTTTAACCTTTCTTTCCAAAAAAGGAAACTTAGTCAAATAAAAAAGTGGTCATGAATCCATGTTATGCACTCAGTAACAAAATATTCATGACTCTAGTTAAAGATAAGGATTGGGAGTTGTGTTAGTCCATAAGTTGTTTCGTGAATGCTTCACAAGTGTTGTTTTCACAGCTTCTATTCCTCTGAGATTATTTGGCCTATCATCAATATTTGATTCTAGTGGATGAGAAATGTGATATTCTTATTGTTTGGCTAGGGTTTGTATTACGAAGACCTAATTATCTTAGTTTTTCGTTAGATTCTGTGTGCTGATAAATGATGCCTCAGTGTTTTTAAGTGATAATAAGGCACGTGACTGTTAGGTTTGCCGTCAACTGTAGTAGTTAGGTGCCTAGCATATTTTATTCAAGAGAGTTTTTGGTTGGGTCAACTAGGACCTATCCCTATGACATGTGACATTACCATCATCTACGGTTGACCAGCCATTTGAGGAGACTCTGAACTTGATTAACCCTACAAGGTGTGAATGCCATGGGTCATAGGTGTTGGATCTAGTGTGTCCATTTAAAAGTTCATTTTGGGAACATTTTTTTAATTCTTTCAAAAGTTCCTACCAAACAATGGAAAAAACATCACCAAAACCCACTCTCACATAGAATAGTGGGTCTCATGGCTGTTCAGGTAAGACTGACCACACCCAAAAAGAGTTCCATATTTCGCAATGGGAACCGGTTTTGGTGTTGTTTTTTCTATTGTCTGTCTAGGACCACTGTATTTTTTCCCTTGGAGTTGTAAAGAACTTATGGTAGAAAGTTCTGAATTTATCTCGAATCTTTTGACCTTTGTATCCGCTAACTGTCGAAGAATGGCCATTGAGCTCTTGGATCCATAATTTTGGCTCAAACTAATATATGGTATTGCATTGCTTGAAACCAACGTGATGTGAAATGTTCTCATTATTTGTAACAACCAAATGATTTTCGCCAGAGTTGGTAGTGTTGAGATAAGCTTAGTTGTTATTTCCTAGAGCTTAGTTTGAGTTGGTTAGCGTGTGTTTGCTAACATCCTACAGAGTAAGTAGGTATTCTACCACTATCTATACACACGTTAAACAGAACTCAGAGAAAACCTTAAGACGTAAAACGTGACACTAATCCAGATGATAAATTTAATATCTTCCAACAATGTGTTGTGTTGTTGATACACAAATATTGTTTTTCTTTTGGCTTTATAACACTTGGACTATTTGCTTTGTTATCAATTCGATGTTTGGTGGATGAGAAATGTGCGAATGCCTACTAGTAGTGCTAGGCGAACATCTTTGTCGATAGACCTAATTATCTGATTTTCTTCTCTAAATTCTATGTGCTGCTGGTAATGATGGCTCGTTTTTTTTTAACAGGGTGATAAGATTGCCGTTCTTATTGGTACAATTACTGATGATACAAGGGTTTATGAGGTACCTGCAATGAAGGTTGCTGCTCTGAGGTTTACAGAGACAGCAAGAGCCCGAATTGAGAAAGCCGGTGGTGAATGTTTGACATTCGATCAACTTGCTCTCAGGGCACCCCTTGGACAGAACACAGTATGTATTCTTATATTCATTTCGGTTTTCTTCTGCTTTCTTTTGTGTGTGCATATATTCCTTGAAGTCTGTACGTAGTTTGAGTTTGAAATGCATGAAACAGAAAGGGTTCAACAACAGACAGAAACCTCGTAATAAATTTGAGATGGTCATTAAGTAATGCCGCGTTCTGAGTGCTGTTTTTTTTTTTTTTTTTTTTTTGTGTCATCATCAGGTTCTTTTGAGAGGACCCAAGAACTCAAGAGAGGCAGTTAAGCACTTTGGAGCTCCAGGAGTACCTCACAGCCACAGCAAACCATACGTCCGCTCCAAGGGCCGAAAGTTTGAGAAAGCTAGAGGAAAGAGAAACAGTCGTGGTTTCAGGGTTTAAGAAATTTAGTCGCGCGGGTGTTCTTTTATATTTTTTGCAGTCTTTAGATGTGAAAATTGCATTTTGAAGTGTTCTTGTAAAAGTTTTGATGTGTTCAAGTAGCTTGTTTCTGGATTTCCCTGTTGGGCAGCAAATATGTAAAAACCTTTAGCAATTATGTCACTAGTGTTATCAAAATTATTTTGATTCTCTGTCGAAAGGTTTCGTTTATGTTCACACAAAATGGTACTCCCTCTGTTTTAGGAAAAGTGAAATTTTGAAATAAAAAAAAGTGAAAGTATCATTTTTTCTGAAACGGAGGTAGTACACAGACCGGGATAAAAACCCCTCATTTTGATGCCAGTTACATGACCCGGCCAGTGCATATGCCAAACAAGATGGTGGATATATGTATATCCCACGATCAATGGTGAACATATATCCCACGATGTGAATGGCAAGAAAAATCCAGGATATTCGTGCATTCGTGCCAAGAAAATTATGGGAAGTTTTTCTAACGGTAAGGTTTATCCACCACTCTTATAAATTTCAAACGAAGAAAACCCTAGTTTTACATTACCCATTACCTTGCAGATCTAGAAAACCAGAAACCTGTGATCAAAATGGTTAAAGATTGCAGATTACCATTAGCTGAAAAACAAGCTCGGAAGATCAAATTCAGTTTAGATCGCAGCACACCGAGTTTGATCAGAATTATGAAGCGGTCGCATGTTAGTGGATGTTTTTGGCTGGTGAGTTTGAGTCTGTGATTTTTATGTGTTTTTGTAAATTTAATAGTTTTCACGCGTTAATTGTTATTTACTTATTTCGTTAACAGGGGATTCCGAAGCGTTTCAGTACATCTTTTATGTCGAAAGATAAAATTTCAATGACGTTGGTGGATCACAAAGGAAAAATGTATAACGTAACTTATATTGGTTACCGTACCGCACTAAGTGGTGGGTGGAAAGGGTTTGCTGAGGATCACAATTTAAGAATGGGAGATGCAGTGCTATTCCAACTGGTTAACCTTGAGACATTTAAGGTTTTCATTGTAAGGGAAAATGGGGTTGCAGACACTGATGGCAGAGCGGACACTGATGGTACAGAAGATAATGATGGTGATATAAGCCTTCTGGAACTGAAAGCGCAGGCGCAGGAAAGTATTCAAGGTATTTTTGTCGATTTCTTGCATTCCGTTTTTCAGTTTGTGTAGTGCATTAAATTTGTTGTGCTATAGAGTTTAGTTACTTACGACTTGTTGTGCGATGTTTAAATTAGGCAATGCTGGTAAGAATTTAAAGCGGGAGAGGAAACCTGTTGCCAAGCACCAACGTGTAGGTACGAATTTTAAGTGGATTGAAAAATCTTGCTGTTGAAAATGAAATTGTGGTAATTTAGTTTACTTACGCGCATTGTTTTGGGAACTAGGCGACACTGAGGGAAAACCTGCAGAAGCCAAACGCCAAAGGCATTTTCCTTCAGCTGTTGTTCAGGATGCAAATCGAAGTCAGCAGCAACCTGACGTGGTAGATTCAGTGGTTGGAGATTTTGAGAGTTTCACGAAAATCGTTAGCGATTTAGTTGGAGATTCTGAAATGCCCGGGGACGTAATGGCTAAATATTACAAGCTTTGTTGCACCCATAACTCGTTCCTTCATACAAATCTTCATCCCGGCCACAATCATGATTTAGTCGCGTGTGTCATTACCGAAACTGTCAAGATTGTCTATGGCATCAGGTCTTGCAAACTTCGCGACACTTTCAATGGTGAGTTGACTGTGTGGAGAAACAAATTGGAAGCCTTTGAGAAGCTTGGCATGAGCGTTGGCTTTATATTTCCTAGGTTAAGCCAGCTTGAGAAACTATCCGAAAACGCCGCAAGAAGGTTCCCATATCAGCAAATTTACCAGGAATGATGCAATCAGTAGCTTACATGTTTGTTTGATCTTTTCACATTCTCTTTTTTTCCCTGTATTGCATGACTATTTGATGTTTGGTAAAATCCGTGGAAGTTGCTTGAACACTATATATATATATATGACTCCACATGGTAAACCTTTGTTTCTTGAGCAAAAGGCATAAATTTTGTGTTTTAGACAAAGCAATGAAAGGAAAGTGTGAATATTGCAGCTGCAAAGCTAACTTCTGTAGCTGCATATAGAAATTTAGTAGCGCAATGGATGCTGCTGACTGTCAAAAAATCGCATTAGATTCTGGCAAACCACCAAAGTACTGGGAAACAGTGCAGTGCAGGTTAAGCTGATACCGTGGTGTAGGATAAGTCTTATGTAATGAACTCTTGTACAATCCTGGCAAGCTATTTCAGTAGGTTGAGAGAACTCATTTTATAGTCTATGACATTAACCATGCTCCCCGATTTGAACTCGTGCAGTTTATCAATAGATACAGAAACAAGATAATCAAAAAATTTAGAGACAGACATGGACTGAATGGGGTCGGAATGGCCGCTGAACGTCTTGACACATTTCCCTGACAGGCTATTCCATACCATACCACCAGAAACTACATAAGGAGACTCAACCAGCTATACCAAGCAAGTTGCGCCACCCTCATGCTCACATCACAGGTGCAGCGTGCAGTTGAATATGTCAGTTGAATATCGAAATGGCCATCCGTTGCAACTAAACGAAAGCTGCTAGATGAAAGTCCGATGCGTTCATTGATGTTCCATAAAAATCCTTTGTCATCTCCCCTCCAGTTGCTACCAAGGTTTCATCCGTAGGTTTTTCTTTTTTCATCTGTAGGGCTACACAGTACAATTCTCCAGATGTCGGACAGAAAGAACCGACAAGGACATGTCGGTCGAATTTAGGGAACCGACATATTTTTCTTTTTAGAAGGAGTTTCTATATATCTGCTCCTCTCTTCTTCTATAAAACGGAAATCTTTTTCAGCTCTGACTCTGAGAATCAAACAAGAGATTTTGCGATTCCTCTGGGGTTTTTAAAACAACATATAACCCGTCCCTCATCATACCTTCTCTGTTCAGCTCTGATCTCTGTAAGTCGTCTCTCAATTTTGTTAAAATTTCTATGATGAATTTGATTTTTGTTGAATTTGATACTGGGTTTATTGTTGTTTAGAGAATTTGATCACTAATTCACATCTAATTCTAGAAACCCACATTCAGAAACAACAAAATTTCTCCTTTAATTTTAGTTTTGAGCTCTGGGGCTTTGCTTTGATCTTCAATTTCTTAGGTTTTAAGGGGTGGACAAGGGTTTTCTTGGTGGTTGTTTATATTGCTTCTTGTTTGAATCATTGATTGTTGTCAATGATTGAGATGAAAAACCTAATTATGTGTCTAATTCTGTGGTTTTGCAGGACCTAAATTTCCTACCAAAAACAAAATTCTAGAGAAATTGTTCAGGTTTTGGTGTCATGGAGGATATCCAGAATAGTTCGATTTTTCTTTCTGAAGTACGACAATCATTGCTTAACGCACAAGAGCTTATCGATATTCTCTTTCGTGTAGCACCAACTGATCAAAATAGAATTGAGTCGGAAAGAGCATCTCAATTGATGAACGATTTCGTTAGTAGCATAGAAGGATACCCTCGCTTGCAAGAACTTGATCAAGCTGTAGAAGCTTCATTGCAGGTATTATATCGATCTCTCGCTGAAATGCTTCTTTCTTTATATGGATATGAATCCGACAAAAGAGAACTGTCATTGGAACTTTGGAAGTAATTCCCTTCTTGTTTAACAGACTAGGCACTACTTTGATCTTCTTATGTCTATGTGGGTCTGAAAGTGCAGTGCAGGTTAAGCTAATACAGTGGTGTAGGATAAGGAGCTTAATCTGCACTGCATTGTTGTCCTGTGTCTATATTTGGAGGTTTCTTATGTGACCTTGTTCTTTTGTTTGATGGTATAGAGCCTTGGTTCTCGTCCTCTGAGAGCGCCACCAGCAAGTAAGGAAGTGGTCGCAAACCTTCCAACAATCATCGTGACAGAAGAAACGTTAATGACGTGTACAGAATGCGCTGTTTGCAGCGAGAACTTGGTTATAAATGACAAGATGCAGGAATTGCCTTGCAAGCACTTGTTTCACCCTCTCTGTTTGATGCCATGGCTGGTAATTAGTCCCCTTTAATCACATTATGAACTTTACTCGATCCTCTTGTAAATTTTGAAATTTTCAGTACTTCGGTGGTTTACCAGAATCTAAGATCTACATTTATGTAATGGCTACAGGACAAACACAACTCATGCCCGGTTTGCAGACATGAACTTCCTACGGATAATGAAGCATATGAGAGCTGGAAGAAGAGTGAGAAAGAGGCTGAAAAAGCACGAAGGGATGCTGCAAATTCTGTATGTTGAGACTCAATTAACGTTAGATGATAAACAAACTTAGATCTTTGTATAGCAGCTTACTGAGTTTTGAGAGCAATTACAATAGATGTAGCAGAACCAAGAATGGTGTTCCTATCCGAATTTATATAAAATCCTAAGATTGCATAATTGTTGAGCCTTTCCGAGTTTAAGTACATGTTTCTGTGTTATCTTTGTTGCTCTGTGAACAAAATGATGCATGAAGAACCAACACACTCTTAAATTTAAACTTCCATTAAACATCAAAATATTATTGCATATAGCAGAGAAAAAGCATAACTTAATGCATTACATAATACCCGTTAATATACCCTTAGTCGACATTGCAACCTCAGACTCTCTAACAGCCCCCATTACAACTAGTCCACGAGTTTCCACATTTATAGCAAAATTGATATGCACACCTGTGAACATAACATTCCAAAAAAAAACAGAAATTAGTTATGAGAACTAGAGGAGCTTTATTATAGCAATAGTGATTGTTACGCACCTGCAGGTTATATGTTGACAACCATCCACCTTTTCAACGTAGAACCTGCAACTTGGACATCTTGTCCACTTTTGATCCTTAGCTAGGTTAATCATCAGCATGTCATCTTTCCCTCCTCTTTTTATCTCCTGAAAGTCGTCACATGTCAAATCAGAGTGCCATGGGACCTCACACTGTGCGCAGAAAAGCCTATTGCAGTGAGGACACTCTGTCGACCTTACAATCACCCCATCATCGTCGTTCACCAGCATCACTGAACAGTCCTTGAATGGGCAGTAAATTTTCTGCGAAGCGAGAACTGAAGACTCGCATAATGCGTTTTCCCAGCGATGTAACACCTGGCATGATATGATATCTCTGCATAAATGAGGTTCTAATGTCTCGTTGCAGGTGGAATCTGGGCATGTAATCATGCTTATGTTTTCTTGTCTCTTAGCAGTGATGTGTTTGGTGATGCAGACAGAACAATAAATGTGTGAACATTTGCTAGTACTGTGCCTTGTCTCACTCTTTGCTTTAGATTCCATACAAATATCACAAAAGCTCATTCCAGAAGAACACTGATCATCATCACTACTGCTGCTGCCTTCCGCCATTACAGACGCTGTAAGTCCTTTCTTTAAGTTTTTTTTCTTTCTTTTGGGTTAAACCGGAGAAATCTTTATATACTGATGAGAAGTCACAAAGAGAAATAATCTGTTGAGTTACCCTGCTAGATAATGAAAGGTCATCTGTTTAAGATTCATTGTATGCAATTTAATTGAATTTCTGGGAAGGAAAACTGGATTTAATTAAGAAACCTTTTCCCAATGCAGATATCTATAAAAAAAAAAAAAAAAAAAAAATGTCTACCTACTAGTATTCTCATGACGGACTTTTACTTTCACTCTTCACAATGGATGAATCTGACCGACTGTTGTGAGTAAAACTTGAATAATTAGAAAAGTCTAGAATTATCTGGACCTGACTAGTCTGTTAGATTAGTCCACAGTACTCGAGCCCATCTAGAGTCTTCACGGCTATTAGGGCCCAGGCATACTAGAATATTCATTTTTTTTTTTTTGAAGCATAAATTTTATTAAACTACACGAGGGTACATGGTACCCTGAGATTCATCAATTACATTTGGATTGGTAAACCATGAATCTAAAGCAACATGGCATTGGTTCAAAATGTGAACATCAGTCTTCAAATCAAAAATTTGCATCCATGGTTGATGTTGTAGTTGAGCAGGTGGCGATAATTCTGGGTTTCGAAGGTCGAATGACCTTCGGTCAATGCTTTCCACAAGAAAAGTTGTATTTTTGATGGACACAACGGCGTCCATAGGAATTTTGATGGAGGTAGATGGTTGCGATGCAAGTGATCCAAAGTTGTAGTCACTCTATTGTATTCAAATGCTGCGGTGTATTTCCCGAACGATACTTGATTGCCTCCTTTTGTTTCTGCTTGATCCATAATTTCTCGCCAATGGGGCGGGTATGCCAATCCCAGTCATAGAATATTCATGAATGTACGAAAGCTTCAAGGATGGCCATGAGGCGGGTATGCCATTCCCAGTCACTTCCCCGTTCGTTAAAAAAAATCCATACCCGTCCCGTTACCCATAAAAATTGGGGTGGGGCGGGTATAGGGAATACCCATATGGGACGGGTTCCCCATAGGTTACCCGTAATACTGTGTTAATATGTAAATTTGTTTATAATCCAAACTTTAATATGATTCAAACAAATATTATAACTTAAGAATAATGCATTCTAAAATTTTAAATTTATAAATTCATCTTAAAGTGAACAAAAGAACCTGTAAGTGACTTATTAGTTTTCTACTTTTCCTTTCTCATTCTATCTTCGTCCACGTTAACCATTTCGTTATCTGCTTCATTTTCTCTATTTTAACTTTTAGAGAATGTGTATGATCACAACAAATGAGCGAAAGTAATGAATATAGAAGAACGATTGAGAATATAATAAATGAAAGAAAGCTCGACTAAGTGGTGGAAGTATAAAAATTCGATACAAATTCTTGCATAAAAGTCTTAACCCCTATAATATGAAAGCTACGGGGCGGTTATGGGGCGGGGACCTTGAATCCCGTCCCCACCCCATCCCCATAGCTTAGGTTTCGGGTATTACCCATATGGCCCGGAGTATGTTGAAGACAAAGAGAGTGCCCAGGGAGTTTTGGGAAGAAGCGGTTGACTATGCGGTTTACCTGATAAACCGATGTCTCACAAAAAACGTGTGGAACATGACTCCTTTAGAAGCATGGAGCGGAGTGAAACCCTGCATCTGACATTTACGAGTATTCGGAAGTATTCCATATGCTCATGTGCTGAGTCAGCTGAGAACGAAGCTGGATGATTGAGTGCCAAGTACATATTTATCGGTTATGACTCTCGATCCATGGGATACAAGTTGTACGATGCAATCAATAGATAGGTCATCACAAGCATAGATGTGAGTTCGATGAAGAAGGCATCTAGGATTTTGGTGATCATGAAAAGGATTATAATTTTCTTCCCATATTATAAGAAGAAGAACAACAACCACCAGAACCTGTTGCTCCAGCTACTTCACCACCTCAATCACCTCTAGCAATGCAACATAATAATCCATCATCATCAGATGAAAGTTCAAGAGAAAGGCCCTTACGGACGAGGAGTTTAAACGATATCTACGGAGATAATATATCTCTCTTTAGCCTCTTTGCAGATAGTGAACCAATAACTTTTGACGAAGCCATGGAAAGTGAAAAATGGAGAAAGGCGATGAATGAAGAAATGAAGGCTATTAAGAAGAATAACACCAAAGGACAAAGAGCAATTTGAGTAAAGTGGGTGTACAAAGCCAAGAAAAACGCTGAAGGGGAGGTTGAAAGATACAAGGCAAGATTGGTTGTAAAAGGCTACAACCAAAGAGAGGGCATCGACTATGATGAGGTATTTGCTCCTGTAGCTCGTCTTGAACCTATAAGATTAATTATTTCTCTAGCTTCCCAAAATAGATGGAAAGTCCATCAATTGGACGTCAAGGCTGCCTTTCTAAATGGGCATCTTGAAGACACAGATACGTTGAGCAGATAAATGGGTACGAAGTAAAAGGACAACAAAATAAAGTCCTGAAGTTGAAAAAGGCTTTATACATCCTAAAAAAAGCGAGAGCATGGTAAAGCAGAATCGACAAGTACTTCCCGCATGAACATGCTCTCTATGTGAAGGTGAATGAAAGGGGAGATATGTTACTCGTCTGCCTATATGTGGATGATTTTATCTTCACCGGCAATAAGCTAATAATGTTCGAAGAATTCAAGAAAGCGATGACGAGATAATTTGAGATGACGGACATCGGTCTTATGTCATACTATCTCGGGCTCGAAGTAAAACAACGGAAAAATGGAATTTTTATATGTCAAGAAGGATATGCGAAGGAAATCCTTAAGAGATTTAAAATGGACGAGTGCAATCCAGCAATCACTCACGTGGAATGCGGAATCAAGCTATCAAAAGCTCGATAGAGGGGAGAAGGTCCATCCTACTCTTTATAAGAGTCTTATTGGAAGATTGAGATACTTGAACTGTACAAGGCCAGATATTCTCTATGGAGTGGGCTAATCAGTCGCTACATGGAAGCACCTACGGTTACCCATATGAAGGCTGCCAAGAGAATTATGCGTTACTGTTTATGGGTAAAAATCGTTTCTGCTGATTTCGGTGGGTGAGTGAGAAACTGATTCAAACCCTAAACAAATGTGCTGCACGTGAGCACTTTATAGGTTCGAGAGATCGATCTGTATAAGTCCGGCCTAAACCAAGAAATGGCCGTTCCAGACTTGCTTCGGTCACAAAGTGGAGGAGAAGGGTTGATTTGGGGAGGGAAGCAAAGAAAGGTGTTGAGGAGAGTAGTATCTCGACTTGTATCGTCGAAAGTGAAAGCTTAGGAAGCTTGCAAGAGATAGAAGCTTTTGGGAGAGCTTGCAAAGTTGCCTTTCGAGAGTATAAGTGTAGTATATTTCTCTCGACCGAGACTTGTTGTCCGGGGTGGAAATAGGTAAGACCTATTTATACAAGTCGAGATTGAAACGTACCCTGGCCTCATGAAAGAAGAAAGTAAAGGGTGAAATAATGGGAGGAGGTGGTAACCGCATGGTTTAATGGGTGAAAACGTTTTTCAACTTTATTTCCTCTTTTATTTGACCGCTTTATTCCTTTTCACGCTTTCTTAATGTGAGCGTAGTGTACGCCGCATGTTTGTGACCGCCAAACCAAAACCCTAAAGAAGCATCCCCAGTTTGTGTTGATGTCTCGAGTGTTGGTTGCATCTTGAGTGCAAGTGGCGCCGCTAGTGGCGCGTGTGGCATGTGCCAATGGCATGTGCGAAATGCCTTGGTGGTAGGTTTACGCGGTTTGCAAGTTTTGGCTACCAGCGTGTGTGTTTGGCATGTGCGGAATGCCTTGGTGGTAGGTTGCACGGTTTGCAAGTTAGGCTACCAGCGTGTGCGTTTGGCATGTGCCAATGCCATGTGCGGAATGCCTTGGTGGTAGGTTGCACGGTTTGCAAGTTAGGCTACCATCGTGTGCGTTTGGCATGTGCCAATGGCATGCGTGGCCATTAGGGCCGTGACCTTTATAGGGAAACTAGCTAGCGAGCATGTTGGCATGTGCCAATGGCATGCGTGGCCGTTAGGGCCTTGACCTTGATAGGGAAGCTAGCTAGCGAGCATGTTGGCATGTGCCAATGGCATGCGAGGCCGTTAGGGCCGTAGCTTTGGTAGAAAAGCCGCTAGCGAGCATGTTTGGCATGTGCCAATGGCACAATGGGGCCGTGGCTTTGGTAGAAAAGCCGCTAGCGAGCATGTTTTGCATGTGCCAATGGCATGCTAGGCCGTTAGGGAGTGGCTTTGGTAGAAAAAGCCATTGTGAGCATGTTTGGCATGTGCCAATGGCATGCGGGGTAGATTAGGGCCGTGGCTTTAGTAGAAAAGCCGCTAGCGAGCATGTTTGGCATGTGCCAATGGCATGCGTGGCCGTTAGGGCCGTGGCTTGGGTAGAAAAGCCGCTAGCGAGCATGTTTGGCATGTGCCAATGGCATGCGGGGCCGTTAGGGCCGTGGCTTTGGTAGAAAAGCCGCTAGCGAGCATGTTTGGCATGTGCCAATGGCATGCGGGCCGTTAGGCCGTGGCTTTGGTAGAAAAGCCGCTAAGCGAGCATGTTTGGCATGTGCCAATGGCATGCTTGGCCGTTAGGGCCGTGGCTTTGGTAGAAAAGCCCATTAGCGAGCATGTTTGGCATGTTCAATGGCATGCGGTGCCGTTAGGCCGTGGCTTTGGTAGAAAAAGCCGCTAGCGAGCATGTTTGGCATGTGCCAATGGCATGCGGGGCCGTTAGGGCCGTGGCTTTGTAGAAAAGCCGCTAGCGAGCATGTTTGGCATGTGCCAATGGCATGCGGGGCGTTAGGGCCGTGGCTTTAGTAGAAAAGCCGCTAGCGAGCATGTTTGGCATGTGCCAATGGCATGCGGGGCCGTTAGGGCCCGTGGCTTTGGTAGAAAAGCCGCTAGCGAGCATGTTTGGCATGTGCCAATGGCATGCGGGGCCGTTATGGCCGTGGCTTTGGTAGAAAAAGCCGCTAGCGAGCATGTTTGGCATGGTTGCCATGGTGCGCAGAGTGCGGCTTGGTTTGGCATGGTTGCCATGGTGCGTAGTATGCGGCTTGGTTTGGCATGGTTGCCATGGTGCGCAGAGTGCGGCTTGGTTTGGCATGGTTGCCGTGGGTGCGATGATGCGGCTTGGTTTGGCATGGTTGCCATGGTCGCAGAGTGCGGCTTGGTTTGGCATGGTTGCCATGGTCTTGCGACGCTTGGTTTGGCATGGTTGCCATGGTGTGCAGAGATGCGGCTTGGTTTGGCATGGTTGCCATGGTGCGCAGAGTCGCTTGGTTTGGCATGGTTGCCATGGTGCTTGCATGATGCGGCTTGGTTTAGCATGGTTGCCATGGTGCGCGAAGATGCGGCTTGGTTTGGCATGGTTGCCATGGTGCGCAGAGCGCGGCTTGGTTTGGCATGGTTGCCATGGTGCGCAGTATGCGGCTTGGTTTGGCATGGTTGCCATGGTGCGCAATATGCGGATTGGTTTTGGAATTAGGGTTCTGTGTCGAAAACCCTAATCTGGTATTTTGAAAAAATACCCCTATTTATTATTTACACCGAGTTAAATGCTCTTAGTTAATGTGTTGCAGGTAACACTAGGTCATGGGGTTTTACGTTTTTACCCCTTGTTTAGAAACCACCATCAACATTAAGTCCCCGCTTAGCTCGGAGCAGGGGCTTTGTTGCGAGGAGTATGCATAAGATGGTGACAGATTATCAACAATGACAGTGAAGAGAATTGAGGAGGCTTGTCGACCTTTTATAAATAGGATTTGGAATCCTTGCCTGCGGTAGCTTTGCACGAATCGGGAGGGCCGACGCAATTGGTGGGGCGGGTGTAACTTGGGCGACATTGGGAAGTTGGCGCGAGTTGGGAAGCTGAATGTGCTAGCTGGTGGGACCGGCGCAAGGTGTAGATCTTTGTGCGTGCTTGCGGGGCGTGACTTGGGAAGCCCGAGCATCTTGTTTGGCGGGACCGGCGCGAGGTGGCGTGCTTGCGAGGGGCGTGACTTGGGCAACCGAGCGTGCTAGGCCGGTGGGGCCGGCGCAAGGTGTAGATGCTGTGCGTGCTTGCAGGCGTGACTTGGGAAACTGAGCATGCTGGCTGGCGGGACCGGCGCGAGGTGGGCGTGCTTGCAGGCGTGACTTGGGCAACTGAGCGTGCTAGCTGGTGGGACCGGCGCAAGGTGTGGAAGGTTGTGAGTGCTTGCGGCGTGACTTGGGAACCGGCGTGCTGCTGCTGGTGGGACCAAGCGCAAGGTGTGGAAGTGTTGTGCGTGCTTGCAGGCGTGACTTGGCGGTCATTGGGAAGTAGGTGCAATTAGTGGGGCCGGTGCAACTTGGGCGACTTTGGGAAGTTGGGCGCCCTTGTGGGCCCATTTCTTACACGCACGATTTTGGTAAAGGGAAATCCTTCCCTATTTTAGAATCTTCACGCCTATATATATAAAGTCCCTTTCTCCCATCTTGCACTTTCATCTTTTCATACCAAATAAGAGTCATAAGAGGAACCAGCTTCCAAGTATGTCCGCAAGACTTTTGTTGTTTCCCTTTCGCGTAGGTGTAAACCTTAAGAGTGGGCGCTTGCAATGATATTGTGCATGTGATTTCTTGGCGTGCTTCTTGTATATATGCACCCAAGGGAAATACTGCACATATGATTTGAACCCGCAGGAAAGTGCTCCATAAATAATTTTGAACCCGAAGAAGGATACTGCAGACGCACTTGAGCCCTCATAAAATACTGCGTATATAATTTTGAACCCTGAAGAAAATACTGCGTGTGAAGTTTCGAACCCGTAGAGAATACTGTATATGAACTCCGAAGAAGAATACTGTATACGCACTTGATCCCGTGTAAAATACTGCGTATATGATTTTGAACCTCGAAGAAAATATTGTGTGTGCAGTTTTGAGCCGATAGAAGAATACGCCCTCTTTTTTTTTGTTGTTGGGTGCGATTATGTGTCGGGAGATAATTTCGTCTTTCTTCGTATCACAGATATCTCGTTACTAAACCGTTATGAAGAAATCCGACAAGATGTTACCGAACAAAATTTCGCCTCATCGAAGGATGTTCATAGTTCCAAACCAAACACGGATGATGAATTCTTCTCCCAAAACTTGTCTCTGCTCGGAAAAATCACCTGTGTTTCGTGCCAATTTTGTTAACCTAGGTGGTGAAGATGAAAAGAAGACACGTTCGGTTCTTGAGAGAACATCATGATTCTGTCTTCATAAAGGGGTATATTCCTCTTCCAACATTGATTTAGGGGAGGTGTCAAAGCCCATTGCGTTCTTTTGATAGATGGGTTGAGTTCATGGTGAGTAAGGAGCACATAAACACCAACCTGACTTGGAGCAGCATTATTGATCTTGTGGTGAGGCTCTGACCGGTATCAACGGGTGAGGAGCAACGATTCTTGGTTGGAGATGTAATCGGGAGAGACTACATTATCGTGGTAACAAGGTAGGTTGGATGACATAAGCGAGCAAACTTTGCGGGGAAGGAGTGGCGTTAAGCGAACGTTGAAGCGAAGCCGCCGCCGGAGAACACCGATGCGTAGATACTACGGGAGAGAACGTTGATGCGGAGCTACTACGTAGAGAATGTTGGAACGACGTCTTGCAACTTTTAGAGCCTTGACGGTTACCATTTGAAGTCGGAGGTCGCGTCACGTTCTGTCAAACTCGACATCCCTCAAGAGAACAGAGGTTAGGAGTCCCCAGTTTCACCTATCGATCGTGCTTTCTAGGAGAGGTTGGGGTTTGGGAACGGCTTCCCCGGGGCTGGAAGCGCCTGCTTTCCTGATGCAGTGCGGTTGAGGGGTGCAAATATGTCTTGACGCTACGCCTTGGAGAAACATAGAATCTCACATAACTGTCTCATCATAGACTATACGAATTTGTGGGCGAAGTTCCCATCGTGCGGGTCCTGACGGGAGAAGGGTCTGTGAACTCGGGAGAGTTGTTGACTTCCCTTGCTTTCGATTTTTTGAGAAGTCTATCCCGATCTTCATGTGTGATGAAATTGGATTGCTTATCCCCCTTCATCAAGGCGTCCAAGAGCAACGCGAGCCTCTTCATCTATAAACGCATGTCCCTTTGAAGTATCTTTTGTCTTTTCATCAAATCAACGAGTGCTAAAAAAGAAGGTCGGCTTCTTAGGATCTTCCAAGATCTTGCCCCGATGGTGGAGTAGCGTCTCTCCGGTGATGGTCAAGTTGCCATGCTTGAAGAACCGTTGGGGTGGCGGAAGCGGCTACGGTTCCAGTGATCGTAAGTGTATCGTGCGGAGATGACACGGTTTTGATCACGAAGTGCTGGAGCCATGGCGCTGTTTGAAGGGCAAAGATGGTGCTGGAAGGACGCAAGATTTTAGCGCTGGAAGGATGCAAACTGTTAGCACAGAGTGTGGTCTGCGGGCGCGGCATGCGCGTGCGGCATGTGTGTCGGGCATGTGCGTCGGGGCAAGCGTGTCCGGAAAGCGCGTCACGGCAAGCGCGCGTCGGCAAGCGTGTCCGGCAAGCGCTTCTTTTCTTCCTTCTTTGTTTCCTCTTTTGAAAAATGTCTAACTCAAGTTCGCAGGAGGAATCCAGTTCGGAGGATGATTGGGGTAGAGCCACACGAAAACTTGCCTTTTGTGACCATTGGTGACTTGGAGATGGGCGTTAGCCAATTGCAGGAGCACGGATGTGGTTCAAACGGTGGATGATTCTCGATGGTTCTTGCCGTAGACATGGAAGAAGACCCTCTGTGAGTCATGAGGCTAGGTGCGGGCGCCATTTTGATCCCCGTACTTGGTTCCTTATCCGGGTCATGTCTTTGGTTGGCGGCTTCAGCGTGCAGGCTAAGCATGAGGCGTTGTACACGAGAATGGGAGAAGTACGGACATATGGCCACAACCAAGAAAACCACTAGTCGGTCGGTTTTTGGTTAAGCGTATGGAAGAGGCTTTATGTTCCATCGAGGATATGCGTGAGGTGACTGGTCACACCGTTTCTGAAGACGTTATTGCCGACTGGGAGCACCATCACGACGTGTGTGTAGAAAAGTAGTTCAACACTTCGTGGTTTTTCGAAGGCCTTGCTGAGATCCAAAAGTTGAAAGATGCAGCAATCGAAAGCCTTTCCGCCGAGGAGATTGCACGACAGGAGGTGGAACTCGAAAATCTTTCCAAGATGTTGACTATGAAGAGAGCGGCTCTTGAAGATGCAAAGTTGACTTTCTCCAAGAAGAGCAGACTTTTTTTGGATGATTTTCCTTGAACGTTCCTCTGCTAAACTTTCATTTAGGTTCTTTTTTTTTTTTGAAAGGCATATTGGATGTTTGGTTCAAAGCTTGACCTTTGATAGGCAGCTGGTAGCTTTTTAGGGTATTTGATTATTTCTGGGATGAATGGTTTTGATAATATGACTATGATTATGTTTTGGGAAAGGAATATTGCTTTTATGAAAGTGTGTGCTAGCAATAGGCACAAGACTCGGTAGTATGACTCGGTTTTACTAAGAACCTAAAAATAGATCGTATATCTTGTGCAAATCTAAATTTACTCACTTCATAGGTTTTGTAAACACGCCCCTCTCCATGTAAAGGCGGCTTTCTTTGGTAGCATCGCTTGATTAGTCCCCAATTCTTTGGTAGCGTCTTCCAGCGAGTCTCCGTTTTTCGGTGTAGTTTTAACAACCGATAACCGGGTTATTTGGCAGTTGAGTCGGACCGAGTCGCAAGTCCCCAATTCTTTGGTAGCATCTTCAACGAGTCCCAGGTTTTGGTGTAGTTTTACAACCGGTAATTGGGGCGTTCGGGCGATTGATTCGGATTGAGTCGTCTTCCCTACCATCTTGATATCTCGGGTCGAAGAACGAGATCGTGATCGACATTGTAGCCGATAGATCAATCCTCCCGCTGTGGTCGCCAATAGTTTATGGGTAAAAATCATTTCTGGTGATTTCGGTAATTTCGGTGGGTGAGTGAGAAACTGATTCAAACCCTAAACAAATTTGCTGCACGTGAGCACTTTATAGGTTCGAGAGATCGATCTCGTACAAGTCCGGCCTAAACCAAGAAATGGCCGTTCCGGACTTGCTTCGGTCACAAAGTGGAGGAGAAGGGTTGATTTGGGGAGGAAGCAAAGAAAGGTGTTGAGGAGAGTAGTATCTCGACTTGTATCGAGAAAGTGAAAGCTTAGGAAGCTTGCAAGAGATAGAAGGTTTTGGGAGAGCTTGCAAAGTTGCCTTTACGAGAGTATAAGTGTAGTATATTTCTCCCGACCGAGACTTGTTGAACGGTGAAATAGGTAAGACCTATTTATACAAGTCGAGATTGAAAACGTACCCTGGCCTCATGAAGGAAGAGAGTAAAGGGTGAAATAATGGGAGGAGGTGGTAACCGCATGGTTTAATGGGTGAAAACGTTTTTCACCTTTATTTCCTCTTTTATTTGACCGCTTTATTCCTTTCACGCTTTCTTAATGTGAGCGTAGTGTACGCTGCATTTGTGACCGCCAAACCAAAACCCCAAAGAAGCATCCCCAGTTTGTGTTGATGTCTCGAGTGTTGGTTGCATCTTGAGTGCAAGTGGCGCTGCTAGTGGCGCGTGTGGCATGTGCCAATGGCATGTGCGAAATGCCTTGGTGGCAGGTTGCACGGTTTGCAAGTTTTGGCTACCAGCGTGTGTGTTTGGCATGTGCCAATGGCATGTGCGGAATGCCTTGGTGGTAGGTTGCACGGTTTGCAAGTTAGGCTACCAGCGTGTGCGTTTGGCATGTGCCAATGGCATGTGCGAATGCCTTGGTGGTAGGTTGCCGCGGTTTGCAAGTTAGGCTACCATCGTGTGCGTTTGGCATGTGCCAATGGCATGCGGGGCCATTAGGGCCGTGACCTTGATAGGGAAACTAGCTAGCGAGCATGTTGGCATGTGCCATTGGCATGCGTGTAGTTAGGGCCTTGACCTTGATAGGGAAGCTAGCTAGCGAGCATGTTGGCATGTGCCAATGGCATGCGGGCCGTTAGGGCCGTAGCTTTAGTAGAAAAGCCGCTAAGCGAGCATGTTTGGCATGTGCCAATGGCTGCTTGGGCCGTTAGGGCCGTGGCTTTGGTAGAAAAGCCGCTAGCGAGCATGTTTGGCATGTGCCAATGGAATGCGAGGCCGTTAGGTCGTGACTTTGGTAGAAAAAGCCATTAGCGAGCATGTTTGGCATGTGCCAATGGCATGCGGGGCCGTTAGGGCCGTGGCTTTGGTAGAAAAAGCCATTCATGAGCATGTTTGGCATGTGCCAATGGCATGCGGGGCGTTAGGGCCGTGGCTTTGGTAGAAAAACCGCTTGACGAGCATGTTTGGCATGTGCCAATGGCATGCGGTAGTTAGGGCCGTGGCTTTGGTAGAAAAGCCGCTAGCGAGCATGTTTGGCATGTGCCAATGGCATGCGAGGCCGTTAGGGCCGTGGCTTTGGTAGAAAAAGCCGCTAAGCGAGCATGTTTGGCATGTGCCAATGGCATGCGGGGCCGTTAAGCCGTGGCTTTGGTAGAAAAAAGCCGCTAGCGAGCATGTTTGGCATGTGCCAATGGCATGCGGGGCCGTTAGGGCCGTGGCTTTGGTAGAAAAAGCCATTTGAGCATGTTTGGCATGTGCCAATGGCATGCGGGGCCGTTAGGGCCGTGGCTTTAGTAGAAAAGCGCCTTGAGCATGTTTGGCATGTGCCAATGGCATGCTTGGCCGTTAGGGCCGTGGCTTTAGTAGAAAAGCCGCTAAGCGAGCATGTTTGGCATGTGCCAATGGCATGCTTGGCCGTTAAACGTGGCTTTAGTAGAAAAGCCGCTAGCGAGCATGTTTGGCATGTGCCAATGGCATGCGGGGTAGTTAGGGCCGTGGCTTTGGTAGAAAAGCCGCTAGCGAGCATGTTTGGCATGTGCCAATGGCATGCGGGGCCGTTAAGTAGTGGCTTTGGTAGAAAAGCCGCTAGCGAGCATGTTTGGCATGTGCCAATGGCATGCGGGGCCGTTAGGGCCGTGGCTTTGTAGAAAAAGCCATAGCGAGCATGTTTGGCATGGTTGCCATGGTGCGCAGAGTGCGGCTTGGTTTGGCATGGTTGCCCTGGTGCGCAGGGTGCAGCTTGGTTTGGCATGGTTGCCATGGTGCGCAGAGTGCGGCTTGGCATGGTTGCCATGGTCGCGTATGCGGCTTGGTTTAGCATGGTTGCCATGGTGCGCAGAGTGCGGCTTGGTTTGGCATGGTTGCCATGGTGCGAAGTGCGGCTTGGTTTGGCATGGTTGCCATGGTGCATGATATGCGGCTTGGTTTGGCATGGTTGCCATGGTGCGTGATGTATGCGGCTTGGTTTAGCATGGTTGCCATGGTGCGCAGTCATGCGGCTTGGTTTGGCATGGTTGCCATGGTCTTGTGATATGCGGCTTGGTTTGGCATGGTTGCCATGGTGCGCATAGTGCGGCTTGGTTTGGCATGGTTGCCATGGTGCGCGAGATATGCGGACTTGGTTTGGCATGGTTGCCATGGTGTGTGATGATGCGGCTTGGTTTGGCATGGTTGCCATGGTGCGCAGAGTGATGCGGCTTGGTTTGGCATAGTTGCCATGGTGCTTTGTGATGATGCGGCTTGGTTTGGCATGGTTGCCATGGTCTGTGATATGCGGCTTGGTTTGGCATGGTTGCCATGGTGCGCAGAGTGCGGCTTGGTTTGGCATGGTTGCCATGGTGCGCATATGCGGCTTGGTTTGGCATGGTTGCCATGGTGCGCGATGCGGCTTGGTTTTGGAATTAGGGTTGTGTCAAAACCCTAATCCGGTATTTTGAAAAAATACCCCATTTATTATTTACACCTGAGTTAAATGCTCTTAGTTAATGTGTTGCGGGTAACACTAGGTCATGGGTTTTTACGTTTTTACCCCTTGTTTAGAAACCACCATCAACAGTTACTTAAAAGGTACTATTGATTTCGGTTTATTTTACTCGTCATCAGACACGTACAAACTCGTTGGATATAGTGATAGTGATTCGGACGGAGATCCAGATGAAAGGAAAAGTACTACTGGATTTGTATTTTTCTTGGAGATACGGGCTTCACTTGGAGTTCTAAGAAGCAACCAATTGTCACATTATCCACTTGTAAAGCAGAGTACGTCGTAGCAGCAGTGTGTGTTTGTCACGCGATATGGTTAAGGAGATTAATGAAGGAGCTAAAAAATGCAGCAAGAAGAACCAACAACAAGTCGGAAATGGCTTTGGCAAAGATTCCAGTGTTCCACTACCGAAGCAAGCACATCGATACACGATACCATTTTATCAGAGAGTGCATATCGAAGAATAAGGTACAACTGAAATATAAGAAATCTCAAGACCGAGTTGCAGATATATTCACAAAGCCGCTAAAGTATGAAGATTTCGTCAAGTTGCGAGAGTTTCTTGGACTTATTAGTAATTCAAGTTTAGGGGATGTTGTGAGTTAAACTTGAATAGTTAAAATTAGAAATGTCTAGAATTATCTGGACCTAAATAGTCTGTTGTAGATTTGTCCACATCTATGTTGTAAAAGGCGTTGGGCAAGGCGAGGCGCCAAGCCCAGCTCCTAGCGCCTGAGGCGCCCCAGGCGAGCGCCCGAAAATTAGAAAAAAACATTAACAGGTATAATTTGGCGCCTAGGCGCCGGTCCAACGCTTAGAGCGCCTTTGGTGCTTAAGCGCCAAAGGCGCTCGCCTTTCACAACATAGGTCCACAGTACTCTAGCCAATCTAGAGTCTTCACGGCTATTAGGGCCCAGGCTTACTAGAATAGCAGTTAATTTTTTTTGTAGGTTGTATCATAAATTTTAGGTTGTATCATAATTTTTTTTTTTTTTATTATCTTTTTTTTTTTTTTTTTGTATAGCAGTTAATCTACTGAGTTTTCGAAACCTATTACTCCCTCCGTTACTTTTTAATAGGCTGGTTTGGTTTTTTGAGAAAATTAAGGAAATTAAGAAAACTAATCATTGAAAGTGGTCCTCATGACACTTGTCAATAAAAGAAGTGAATTGAAATAGTCCCCATGACACTTGTCAATAAAAGAAGTAAAGTGAAATGGTCCACATGACACTTGTCATCAAAAGAAGTTAAGAGAAAAGTGGTCCTTAAAAACTAAAGTAACATTTGACTTTCCCAATTAGGAAACCAGCCTATTTTTTTGTAACATTTATTTATAGAAACCAGCCTATTAAAAAGTAACGGAGGGAGTACAATAGGAGACCTAGAATACTCTTACAATCAGATATCTCTTAAAATGTAAATTTCAATATAACATAACCCTTTGATTCACCCATAAAACATAACAACTAATCTATTGATTTCTGACGCAATTAAGAGAATTAGAAGCGGTGGGGGACTGAATATGATGAGATTAAGACTAAGATTAGAAAATAAAATTTGGATTAGAGGAATCCCTTGAGCAGTAACATTTCTCGACTGCAAGATGAAGAGCGGGAGGGAGGGGAGATATAGATTCTGTATGAAATTCAAGTCTTCAATTCCTGTGATCAAGACGTTGGTGACAGCAGAGATGATTGCACGGGCAGATGGTTTTCTTATCCCGGAGGCATGACCGACCTTCATAAGATCAGAGAGAGAAGCAGCTACAGAGAACTCAAAGAAAGATGGGCAGGAATCAATCAAAAAGCAGCATGATTCGTGGAGAGACTGCGATTTCTTCTTTTTTATTTTGTTTTTGTTAGTACAAAGTAACTGTAATTCAGGTATCTTCAGGAGGAGAAAAGTTGTATGCCACAGAGCTTTTGGGTTTTTGGGTTGAGGCTTATTTTCCTGGCGTATCAGAGATTGTTTGTGTTGGTGTACATGACTGATGGTGTTCTTTCCTGTTATTTTGAGAGCTTGTTTCTGTATTAGTCCAACTTTGTCAATCCTTGCGGTGCGGGTGAATCCGCGGATTTCAAAGTCCAACCGCAACCAAACCTCTAAAAGTGCGGATTTGAGAATCCCACCTGTGTCCGGCCCATAGATCTTGCGGATTGGGTTTCACCTGCAACGTAGTTGCCGACATTATATTGGTTCCCTTATTTAAGCACTGCAACGTAGGGTTCCCGTATTTAAACAGATCTTATATAACACAAATCTACCGTGGCTGCGACTGCGGACGGATGTTCAGTTGTTAGCAGAGACAGAGGTGTTGGTCTACTGCGAGATCTCTAAACATCAGGTAAGAACCGAATTTCTTTTGTTAGAATTGTTTGCATTTAGAATTCATCAGATGGAGAAACTACCTAGTGAAATAATGCTAGACATAGTATCTCGCTTACCTTACGAAACCATCATCAACTGCAAACTAGTTAGCAAACCCTTGAGAGATATAACAAATTATATCAAAGAAGGTTTCATCTTCCAGCTTGGAAAACATGCAGGTTTCAAACTCTGTTATGGAGAAAGAGATCAGCAATGCGATGATGATATTACTACTGTGCATGGGAATTACTCTTACATGACACTAATGGAAATTGATGATAATCATCCGTCTACTGAGCTAGAACCCCCCTTGTCTGACCTGGTTGGTTCGTGTAATGGTTTGGTTTGTTTCTGGGTAAAGGAAAAGTCCTCTCTTTCACGCGATCCCATCTACATCTGTAATCCCATTACTGAAGAGTATGTTTATCTTCCAACATTTAAAAAAGCATGTAACGCTATGACGGATGGTTATTGTCATTATGGATTTGGATATCATCATCCCACCGATGAGTATAAAGTTGTTAGAATATACTACGATATTGACAAATTCAAGTACATTAACTATTCCCGTATTGAGTATTTCCGCCATGTTCAAGTATACACTTTGGGGAGTGGTCATGGGTGGAGAGATATAGGAAGAGTTAATCATAATTTAGCTCATTACCGCGGTGTCTGTGCATATGGATCCCTTCATTGGATAAAGGAGTTCGCAAAAAAAATTGTGGCTTTCGACTTAGCGGATGAGGAGTTCAGGTTGATCCCATTCCCACCACTTTCACCGGACAGGACTAACAGTGAAGTTCATCTTCAATTAATGTTTGGAGGGTATTTGTGTGTTGTGCATATAGATGTAGGAAAAGAAGATGTATTCATTCACATATGGACATTAGAGAAAAAGAAGAAGTTCAGCAGCTATGATATGAGAGGACATGAGTTCAACGACTTGTGGAGATGGAGCAAGAAATTTAGCATACCATGCGCCAAGGATGTAAGACATCTTTCGTTTGCCGTTACAATCGACAATCAAGTTCTAGTGTCATCTGACGAAACTGTCTTTTGTTATGATTTGGGAACTAAATCTCTAAGAACACTCTGGAATGATTGTCCGGTGAAGACTCGCCTAGCAATTCCTCACGTTAACAGCCTGGTTTCACTTGAAGCATTAGGAGAAAAATCCAAGAGAGGAAGAAGATAATTTTGTGCATACGTCGAATAAGAAAGGCATCTTCCAAGTCAAAAAAAAGAAAGAAAGGGAGCTTGAAAAATTAATTTTGGATACTAGTTAGGGGCAAAGAAACTCAGCTAAGAAAGAAGAAGTATGGAAATTAAATGATTTTGGCACTTAGGCTTGTTAATTAACCTTCTAGGCTTTTTGTTTTGGTTCTTGGTTGCATTCTTAGGTGTGTATTTTTTTCAATATAATTTAACCTTTCTTCTCAGAGAACAAAAATCTCAAACATACAATGCAATCTTTTGATTATCTGTTGGAAGTTCGTGTCTGCAAACTGGGCACGAGTTGTGTTTGTCCTGTTGGCATTACATAAATGTAGATCGTAGATTCTGGTAAAGCGTATAGTGTGATTAAAGGGGACTAACCAGACAAGGCGTCAAACAGAGAGGGTGAAACAAATGCCTGCAAGGCAATTCATGGGATCATGTCGGCTGATCGGACAGACTTGGCACTAGTTTGTTTTCTTACGTCTAAGTTGGTCTATTAGTGCAGGGCAGGTTAACCTAATATAACTCATGCCCAGTTTGCTGACACAGAGACACAAACTTCCAACAGACAATAATCAAGAGTATGAGAGCTGGAAATAAAGTGACAAAGAGGCTGAAAGTTTCTGCAAATTCTGTTGAAACCAACTTTAGATGATAAAACGAACTTAGATCTTTGTATACAAGTTTACTGAATTTATTTTTTTCAAAGCAATTACAATAGATGTAGCAGGACCAAGAACGGTGCATGTTACTAAGAAATTAAGATTCTTAGTTGAGCCTTTCGCAATATAAGTACGTCTTTCTGTATTAACTTTCCACAGTGAACAAATGATGCGTTTTTTTTTTTTTTTGATCAACAAAACGATAATAATATTATATAAAAGAATGAAAGAATACAGTCGATACTCGGATGACCCCAAAGGAACAAACAAGTCTCAAACCCCATAGTTACAGAAGAAACTACAATTCACTCACCTCACTATTTCCTCCCATTTAACTATAAGATCTTCAAACCTGTAGCCTTCCAATATGCGAGAAGGATGTGACCAGTATAGTATGCTAGCCTTCACTTCATTTATAATCTGCTGAGTATTCATCTCCTTTGCATTCTCTTGGAACATCCTTTGGTTCCTCTCATTCCATATTTCCCAACAAACAGCAAAAGGGAGTATGCTCCAAATGAAATTATCTTTGGTTGAAAATATATCATGAATCGTTTCATTGAAGACCATTTTCACATCCTCGCCTTGCACCCAAAACAAATGATGCGTTTTAGGTTTTTTGGAATCTCAGATTCTCTAACATACATTACAATGAGTCCATGGGTTCCTAATGCAGGCAACACAAGTAACATGCGTTCAAGTGCACGACGGAGCAGCAAATTTTGGCAGCCATATCTGGATTATGCCAGCATACAGGATATGATAAGCTGCCCAAAGTGCAACAGAAACCTAAGTAAAGACTACAATATAGTAGGCAACATTATAGACTGATAAAATATATCAACCCTATTTTGTGTTAGGTGCTAGGCGATCCTAAGGCGCCCAGACGCTCAGAAAAATAAAATAAATATGGCACACATTTTTGCGTCTATGGCGTTTTATTATCTTACCTCCCCTTGCACGACTCGTGCGCCTAGAGCGCCTGGTCAAGCGTCGTTCACAACATAATATCAAACTATCCCAGCTTCTCTTGTCCTCGTCGCTGCATCTCTAGTTGTTCTAGCGGCCTAGAACCCTGCTGCCTATGTCACTAATTAACAATAATTAACAATTCACACCATTATTATGTAGCCAAGCATCCAGTTGTATTAATTCCAAGGACAAAAAATTTCCGGAAATTTCAAAATGAAAGACAACGAAGTTTACCAGTTTATACATGCAGGGATAGTTCGTCCTCCTATAGGTAAAAGGTTGATCTTTGTCAGCTTAACTTCGAATGGCTCCATTATCTTGGTATCTTCTTCCCCTAATTCTTTCAACGAAGCCAAAGTGTTCTTTCAAGGATTTGCAGAATCAACGATGCAACAGCCCTTGGAATGCCAACAACGAACGATCAGAACCAGACTATGCGCTTTATACAACCGACGCCCCCCCCCCATGTGGAATTGCAGTTGTTAAGTTCCGAACCGCCCCACCCCTTGATCCAAACAGTTGATGAAGATCACACTATGGCCATTGGGGGGCAGGGACGGATTGGAACTCCAAACCTAGGATCGAATCATTCCCCCCAATTGATAGCAGAGCTTGAGGAATTGAAGAAGAACCATATGCAAAGGATGTGGCATTATTAGCTCGAGAAAATCAGGAACTCAAAGACAAAATTGCCCAAAGCATAGGGGCAGCGCAGCAGCATGACGAAGCAAATTCTATAGCACCAGAATCGAACCACGATCGAAGGATCGTTGTGACAAATCCCGAACCATTGAAGGGAGGAGTAACCATAGGAACTAGATCATCTGATCCAGATTATGTACCAGAGGATTTAGACTACTTCGATAGTGACAGCCGAATATTGGAGCGATCCGCAATCCGAGATGATCATCAGCGAGCAATGGAGGACCTTCGTGTTGAAATGATGGCAGAGATCAAGCAACTGAAATCTAGACAAGGGGGAGGAAGACTAGAAGAGGTGATGAAAGAAGCCAACACCACCCCACTGGTTCCGCATTTGGCCAGAGCTCTCATTCCTCAGAAGTGCCCTATCCCAGCGTTTGATTGTTAGGATGGATCCAGCGACCCGGTGGCCCACCTTCGTTATTACAATCGTATGATGTCTCGATGAGATCAACATGACGCAATCCTCTGCAGATATTTCCCTTTAAGTTTGGAAGGGTCAGCGTTATTTTGGTTCGATAACCTTCCACCAAACTCCATCGACTCCTACGACCAGCTTACTGAGAAGTTCTTGGGGACATACATGTACAACAAGGTTGTTAACGTAGGGATGGATAAGTTATTATCATTGGCAATCGCTTACAAGGAGACAACCCGGGAATATACTGACAGATAGCACAAGATTTTCTAGGCAATAGGGAATGTAGATCTAGTTGTCAGCATTAACTGCTACAAGTGGAGGTTGGATAGAATGAGCCCGTTATTTGTCGAGATTCATGGAAGCGTTCCGACGACCGAAGGAGACCTTCGAGTAATTATTGAAAAACATGTTAGGTTAGAAGAAATCCAGCGGGAAAATCCCAGAGCCCTGACCCAGAGATCTCATCGGACTCATTCAGTAGAGCAAGCCAGCGGATCAAAGAGGGACGGTTCAACCGAGCGGCCTAACAAAGATAGGAGAGGTCGAAGGACGATCGTCGGCGTGATGATCGGAAGTTCGAAGATCAAGTCTATACGAAGCTAAACACCAACTACACCCGCATCCTGAGAGAGATCAAAGATCGGGAGAACCTGGAGTGGTCATGGTCCAAAGGAAAGCAACCCCCAAGTTCCGAGAAATCAAGAGATTACTGCGAGTATCACCGCTTCAACGGGCACCAGACCGAGAAATATAAGAATCTCAAAATAATGATCCAAAAGCTGATCGACGTAGATGACTTCAAGTAGTACATATAGAAGGCATACACCGAAGATAGGGCTTAAAGAAGCAATCAAGTTCAACTGCCCGAGGGAAACCGAACGCTCAATACCATCTCATGCTCCGAGGCTACATGACCCTCGTTGACGGCCCAGATAGGGAAAAGGCTAAGAAAGCAATTTGAGGATTATTGCGAGCTGTACAAAATCGATGGCGTAGAAGTGGACGAACACGAGCAATGGATGAATGCACCGAAGACTTTTGACGATGAGGACATTGAAGAGGACATGGAAGATCATAATGATCCTCTGGTCCTCACGTTACCAATGGAAGGATGCGATATCAAGAAGATCCTCATCGATGAAGGGAGTTCGGTTAATGTTCTGCTTTACGATACGTTCAAACGAATAGAGCTAAATGACGAACAACTAATGTCATCATACTATACCATCTATGGGTTCAATGGGGCACCAACAAAGCCCTTGGGAGATATTGTTATGCAAGTAAACGCAGGACCAATGATAGTTGATACTCGATTCAGTGTAGTGGACGCTCCTTCCCCATAGAGATTGAGGGGCAACATACCATCCTCTAATAGCATCAGCCATTCTCTTGTCAGTTATCTTAACTTCCTCCCTCTTCTTATTCTCTTTTTTGTTCTTTAGCCATTAACTTCTGCTGGTGCTATCAGAGTAAGTGATAGATTTATCTTCGTCTACCTTCGTTATTCACTCCAAAGTCATTCAACTATCTTTGTAATCCCTTTAATGCATAATGAAACAACTATCCCCGTGGATGTAGGCCTTAGTGCTGAACCACGTAAATCATTGTCTCATTTATATTCAACACTATGTCTTCTACGATCTATGGTACCTCACGATCGGGAGAGCGACTAAGTTGCTTTTCCCCGACTAGACAAGGACGAGCCCTAAGGCTCTGAGTCGATGAGTCATCGTGTCAGTTAATCTTTACTTACAATTTATTTTCCTTATCTGCGTGTGAATGCATGCGAATGTTGTTTGCAAACACGTGGATGTCAGCGTTATTTACGTGTTCACAGACGTGTTTCAAGGAGCAAATATGTTGTCAATCAAACCACATATTTTCTTTATAGGAGCAACTTGATGATCAAGATTCCTCCTCTGACAACAACGACCAATAAAAACGTACTTTGTTCAGACACAAGTCAAGATTTAAAAACTCCATGTAAAATCATGCATATCTATATTATTGAGACAAATAATTGATCATACGTACGTTGTTGATCAGTATCATAAGTACAATAATAATCTTTTGTCTGAAATGTGTAGGTCCAGACAAACGATCTTTGGAGGTGTCTTGCACTTGCCTTTTCAAACGTGGAGACTTGGATTTTCAATTCCAGAAAAGCTTCTAGCTTATTTATTCAAGATTTATAAAGGCTGATACCAAAATTGGCGTGGCTGATACCAGCCCATTCCCAACCCACCTCTACTGATAAGGGATACCCATAAAACGCATAAAAATACAAAACTACCCCCACTTGTTTATAACTACTCACATATTCTAATCGTTGTTTTCACCAGGGGCAACGAAACCAGACCAGAAAAAACTAGATCGGAGCTTTAAAAAGTTTTAAAGAAAATTTAGATGGTAGCAGTAATTAGTGTGTTCCAAAACCATTCAGGACTAATTTAGTATGACTCGAATGAGTATCAGTAGAACTAATTTAGTATGACTCAAATGAATATCAGTAGGACTAATTTAGTCCGACTCCATAAGTAGGAAACTCAAAACAATATCGGTAGGAATTAGTTCGATAAGTTTCAACAAGCAACATTCAGAATTCCAAACAGAAGTCGTTGTATAAGAAGTTCATATATATTACATGTAAGCATAATCATATAGACATGTTTCTTTTACAAAAAGTATGAGCAGTTGGATTATTTATTGTTCTTTCTTTCCATTTAGATTTGGATAATTGTTATCTTTCATTATAAGATAGAAAGTAGAAGAATAAAAATGGGTTTTTATAAACCAATGATCATGTTGATGCCCACTAGTATCCCCACAACCACAGCTACTATTGATTATGCGGTGGTCGTCTCTCGTGATGGACTGATGAGGGTGTCAACGGCAATGGGTCAATTACAAAGTCTCTATGATAAGTGTATTCAATTCATAAGCAATTAATGTGAGCATATGCTGCACTACTACTCTCTGCTACTTCAGATCATGTACCTGTGATACTCTTTTTTATAAGTTAATTCAAAATAATACTAGTAATTTTTGTATAATACCTTGGTGAAATTTTTTTTTATCATTTTTTTAAAAATAAATTACGGTTCAGTAAAAGCAAAGAAGAAAAAAGAAATATATAACAAGAAGAGGGAGGGGGGTTTTCGTATGAGACACAAAAATATAAAGCAAAAAAGAAGTTAGGCCATCTCTGATGGGTACTCGGTCCTCTCTCTCTCTCTATGCTCTTTTGGACAGTGAAAGAGTGACCCATGACGAGGCCATGGCCACATGCATATGCAACTTATAAATCAAAACTAAGAAATCTGAGAAGACTCAATCTCAATGATGTATTGCCATGTCTGCAAGACTAAGAACTAAGGACACATGATGATTCCAATGAAGACAAATATGGAGATAACTTACAAAAAGCAACATAATTATTCTGAATCTTGACCTCATGTGTCTTTTTTTTTTTTGAAAGGCCAAAGAAAGACAACAGAGAAAACAAAACTAAGAAATCTGAGACTCAATCTCAATGAGATGAGTAATACAAGAAGGAGAGGAGGTTAACCAAATACCAGAGGATTGGTTTGAAATCTTATGAGCTGCGAGTTGATGAGCCACATTGTTGGCTGTATTTCTAACCAACTTGAACTCCACAGAGTTGAACTTATGGAGATTATCTCTGATTTTGCTGATGGAGTTGTGAATGAGCCAAGGATACTTATACTTTCTATACTTAAGAGAGTTGATGAGAGTCTCCTTCAATGATGAGTAATACAAAAAATTAAAAAAAAAAAAAAAAAATCCAAAGTTGATTTTGAGTTTTTTGGCTCAATAATTTCACTGAAATTGATTTATCAACAACCACATGATTCTCTTACAAACTTTTTTTTTTTTTTTTTTTTATCATCTGACTCAAATCTATTTGCATAAATAAACTGGGGTGGAGAGATTAGACATTCAGTCTAATGAAAAGCTAAAGAATTTTTATCATCAATTCTGTTCATAACTTTAATAATTGCAATCTTTAGTTTTTCATTAGACTGAATGTCTAATCTCTCCAGGGTTGCGATTAGAGTAGCTTCATCCTCCATAGTTTATGAGAGAAAGTGATTTTATAAACTTGCCATGTCTGCAAGACGAAGAACTAAGGACAGTGGTGATGATTCTAATGAAGACATATATATGGAGATAATGCGATGCATGTGATTCCTGCTGCAAGTTTATCAACAAATTGGATAACTAATCTATTATTGGATCCATGCCTTGCACTTCAACTTGATTATCTTATCAGCCTCCATTAGGCCACACACTGATCCCGCCACTATTATTTCCGACTCCGCCCATTCCGATATGGTACTCTTCGTTAATAACCCTTTCCATCTGAACCGTTTTGTGCATTGATTTGGACCCATGCTCCTTTAGTAAGGAGACAGAAATTTATATCGTGCACAAAAAGGTTGAGGATCGATAAACTTGCAGCAGTTATGATGCTTTCTCATCAGAAATTTGAATCTATAAAATGAAGAAGCAAAAAAAAATGTGGAATATAATGACTTTAAAATTATTTTAATTTATGATGCTTTCTCAGTTTTGTTTTCTTGGACGGAAACTGAAAAGCTTTGGAGAGACGGAAAAGAGAGAGAGGAGAGATTAAAGATGTTGTTGGTGTGAAATTGGGAGGAGAGGGTTGGGTTATTTATATAGGGGCGTTGGTTAGTTTGATTGGTGCACTTTGCTTCTCACGGATCGACTCTTCCACCGTTGATTGTTGCAATGGTAATGAAAGGCTATGATTTTTCAGAATTACTGACAAGAGGGGGAGGTTTAGTGTTAGGCGGGATATTAAAAACTTGGGGTATTGAAAGGCTATGATTTTTCTACCTGAGATCTTTAGGGGCGACACATAACGACAAAAAATATCATAATCGGGAGGTTAATCCATAATCGTTAGGGGCAAAGAGGCAAAATGTCTCAATTTCAATGGTCACCTTTGAAAATGCCCCGGGCGTTAAGAAATAAGTCAAAATACCCCAATCCGTTAGTTTTGGGGCATTTTAATCAAAGTTGGACATCTTGACCAATTAATGGAGTTTTCAAATTCCATTTTTAACCTTTTAGTCAAAATGCCCCAATCGCCACCACCACCAAAAGAACAACCACCACCATCGCTGCCACCACTACCACCACCATCCCCACCACCACCACCACCACTACCACCACCATCTCCACAACCACCTCCTCCACCACCACCACCACCACCAACACCATTGCCACCGCCTCCTCCACCACCACCACATCCACCACTACCACCGCCACCTCCACCACCACCGAAACTATCACCACCGATTCCACCACCAACACCATCGCACCACCACCGCCACTATCACTACCGCTGCCACCACCAACACCACCGCACCACCACCACCACAACAACCACCACCACCACCACCACCACCTGAACCCTAAACCCTGATCCCCAAACCCTGAACCCTGAATTCTGAACACCAAACCCTAAATTATGAACAATGTACCCCGAAGGGCAATTTCGACTACTTAACTCCCTCTAACGGAAAATCTAATGGATTGGGGCATTTTGACTTATTTCCTAACGCCCGGGGCATTCACAAGGTGACCATCGAAATTGGGGCATTTTATCACTTAGCCCAATCGTTAGATAACTTCCGGGCGTTTTTTTTTTAATGGCCAAACTACCCTTTATAATCGGTAGATAACTATAAAATCGGTAGTTAATCAAAAAATGACAAATGTGGATATGAATTATCGTGCCATTTCCCTAAATTCTTAGAAGTCACTCTCAGCAACATTTCCCAGAAATTTCTAAATTAAGTGATAGACTGTTATGACAATAAGATAGAAAAAAATAAATTAATTAAGATCTCCTTTACCTAGATGCTAGTGGCATGGCCACAGCAGTGTTGCATTTACATTTTCAAGATTCCCAGAGAAAACGGTTTCAAATGCAACTCAGAAAGTGAAAAGTTTTTGTGTTGTAATTTACTTTTGTGTATGAACTGGAACAAATGGAGTTTGGTATACGAAGCAAAAAATTGAAAACAACATCTTTCATTAATAAAGCAAGAAAAATCAATGCGATGAAGAAGAAAAGAAATAAAGAAATTTGAATCTATATATTAAGATAATACTGAAAGGAAACTCTAAATGCAGGCCAGGCCACCAAGATATCAGATAATGGCAGTGTGGTTCCTTGAAGGTGTTAATCTGCAAGAGAGACAGGGAATACAAGTGCAAGTATTAATTGCAATTAGGTTACTAGGTTTATATGACAGAATCGTCGTCTCTTGCTAGCCCATTTTTCAATGTTCTGGCCAGTTCGAGTTACATGTGAACGTCTGAATAAAATCTTAAGTGCAACCATAAATATGCACATGCATGGGGTTGCATCTTGATAGTGATAATATCTTGGTCCCCCAATAAATAACGTTGGCAACAAAAGATATTTCTTTCATAGTGGACGCAACCGATGTACTATTTCGTGAAATTACCACATCATTCAACCCATTGTAACCTTGGTTCCACAGTAAATAATTGTAGGCACATAACATATTTAGTTAAATCCGTGTATATGTATATTTCAAAATTGATGTGAAGTCGAGTTACATTTTTGTTGCAGCCACATAATACGAAGATAAGCAAATTTTCTCTAACATGCTGACTGACGTTGAAAATTTTATTATCGTTGTTTCATTGCAGCAATTTACTCGGTGATTTTCTTTCAAGCACTGCTAAATATTGAGACCGCGTAGTTGTTCCCATATGAAAAGAAGATTCTTAGATTTGCAAGCACTGATGTTTGTTTGTTTGTTTGTATTACTCATTATTTACCTTTTCTTCGGTTTGTATTACTCATTATTTACCCATTTCCATTTCTTTTGACGACTAAGTCTTATGGGCTAGATTGGAGGTGCTAAATTAGCACATAAGTGTTGCAATTCAAAAAAAAAAGTGTGGTAAAAAAGTTAACAGCAGTTCTCTTTCCTACCAGGTACCTTTTCGCGGAACGAAACAATGCTCGGAAGAATATTCCAAGAATGCTGAATGGTTCAGCGCCAAGCCCCAGCGCTGAATGGAAACGCGCCACAGGCAGGTGCTACATCATTCATCGCTTGACCTTTTTTTTTTTTTTTTACTTTTCACTCATTCAGTAATTAAATTTTATATTGTTTTCATTATTTGTTTTCTCACACTCATGTTACACCACCAGACAGTAATGTTTTCAATTTTTGAATTTTGAAAAGTTTGACAATTTGTTCCAACGGTTGTTTGTTTCAAAATCTTAAAATTTGGCAACCTAAGAAATTTTTTGATTACATTGCAAAACAATGTTACAATGTTTTTGAAATTAAATCTAAAAATTTAAAAAGTACATTAAAATTAAAATCCTACTTCTAAAAATTTTAAAAGTACATTGAAATTGAATTCCTACTTCTAACAATTTAAAAAGTACATTGAAATTGAAATCCTACTTCTAAATTAACTTCCAATTCAAACTTGAAAATGAACTTCTAATAACTATAATATCACTCACAATTTAGAGGATTGGTTCTAAGCCATTACGAACCAAAATCTCGTTCCTCCATTTCTTGTAAAGGGGTATCTCCCATTCTTGTACTTCATTCAAATTTTGGCGTAGGATCTTCAAGTCGGATTCCCTTTGTTGGTTTTGTGCCAAGATTGTAGTGTTTTCCAAATCTTTCTTAAGGAACTCTTCTTCGGTTTCATACTTTGCCACCCTTTGTGCTTGTGCATTTTCAAGAAGTTGTATGAGCTTGTCCATTTTATCATCCGCTCTCTCCGATGCTTTAGACTCACGAGCCTTTTTCTTTTCCTTATCTCTTCCGCCACTTCTAACATCATCCGTTTGTTCGAAATAGCGTCTTCTATGCGATATGTTTGAGGTATCAGAACCTTGGGTAGATGGTGAGCTTACAATTATCACAGTATCTTTGCGCTATCGGATTATCTTTCACTACAATTTTGTATAACGTTTCAACCTCATTAAAACTGCCTCTAAAGTTTATCGTTTGACTATCACTCAATTTATTAGATACATGCCTATCTCCCTTTGCCGAAACTATTTCCAAAGCATCTAAATGTTCTTCCATATTCATACTACAATCTTCCATATTCATACTACAATCAATAACAAAAGAAAAAAAGAACCAACCACATTTTATCATTTTCATCATAATCATACAAATTCACAATTTTATCAACCACATTTTATCATTTCATCGTAATCATACGAATTATACAAATTCATAATTCATACAAATTTTGCTTCATCAAAAATACTACAAGTATCATTTTCACTATAATCATGTAATCTCCTATACAAATTATCATTCAACTTCATCACAAATAATCAATTTAATCCCCAATATCAAATTTCATTCACAAAAATTCAAATTAAATCATACAATAATAGAAATATCATCTAAATCATCTAAATAACAAATACCAATCATCTAAACATATCAATTTCATCAAAAAATCATGATCATCGGAAAAAAAAAACCCTAAAGTTTCACAATCTTACCCAAATCAATTTCGTGGACGGATTCGCTCCAAAACAATCTCAAATGACTCCAAGGGTGTTGTTCTTCAAAACCAAGGTCGGATTTGTAACGAAAATCCCTATCCTTCTTGATCTACTACATGCATTTTGGAGGTTGTTCGGGTGGAAGAAATGAGATGAGGAAGACGAAGAAGATCGACCTTCTGTTGGGTTTAGATCGATTTCTGCAACGCCAAACCGTGCAGCGTACGTCGCGGAATGGTTACGCGCTTTGAATGTGTTGGTCGGTCAAGCACGGGATTGTTCCGCGAAAGGTAGTAATTATTTGAATGGTTCGGCTCTCGGCGTTGTTTTGTTTCATTGACTAGCATGCTAGACTAGCACTCACATAAGACTTAGGTGATTTGGTAGCTGACGTGGATTGCTAATCTAGGTGCTAGACTAGCACCCCATAAGACTTAGTTTAATAGGCTCTCCTTCCCCAAAATTGTCAATCCACTTTACTTTTGAACCCTGTTTAGGGCATACAAGAAAATTTCAAGGCATACTGAATAAAGACAAAAAAGGGTTGGAAATATTAAATCCAATAGCCCCTTAACCAAATATTATTTGTAATGACAAATTTACCCTTTCTGTATTAGTGTTAATAATAATAAATAATTTTGATTAGTGTTTAATGTAAATGATTATTGATTATGATAATTTAGTTATAAAAGTTTGTGTCAATGATAATTTTTTGGGAAGAAAAAAAAGATTAGGTTTATAGGAGAAGCAGAAGAAGGAGAAGTGGGGAAAAACTTGTATTTTTATTAGCCAAATCCAGGAGATGAATACAACGATGAGAAACCCGTTGCTAACAATACACAAGTGTACTTCCAGATTATGTTTAATTTCGTTTATGTAGGTTGAAATCATCAAGAAAATTATTTTTCTCACCCAAGTTCGATGTAGCAGAGATGGGTTCGGCTTGAAATTATCAGTCGAACCTAACTTGTATACTACAGAAGATGAACACTTCGGCTTACTCGAAATACAATAGTTATTGGCCGAACTTATAGTTTGTAACTTCCGACTTACTTACTAGTTAAATATTCGGCTAATAAGAAATTTTCATTACAAGCCGAACCTTTTCTTGAGAGTTAGGTTCGGTTTCACTATAAATAATCGTATCAGCCGAACCGTATATTTGTCCAAGTTCGGCTCATATTAAAAAAAAATATCAGCCGAGCATGTTAGTGATTTTCCATAAAACACTTAAATTCGTAAAAATTTAGGGGTTAGGATTTTTATTACATATGCTTGCTATTGTGGCTTTTTCAAACAAAAAAAATGGAAATTACTAAAAGTGTTAAGAAAGTGAAGTCTAATGATGGAGAATACCAAGGTCCAAATTCAACTCATTAAAATCAAGGAGATCGTATCTTCAACTTCAAGATAATAAAAATACAAAAACAACACAAAAAGAATGAGGTAATTCCGACGTCAGACGAAAATGTTATGGAAAAAACAAGATCGAAAGATTTGAGTCTGCAGAGAGAAGGTTCGGCTAAAAACTCATCAGCACGAGCTAACCGAACCAAGAGCCTGCAAATCAATAATTTCAAAGTGTTTACAGATATATATTCGGCTTGAAAGTGATCTAATCGAATTAGTCGAACATGACAACCACCTAGGGTAAATTTCATTTCTCGGGTTTGGCAGGGAAAAGTTGGCAAGGTATTAGACGAACCTGACACTGTTCTGGGACATTTTTGGACACCAAATTGATTTTTATCTCAAGAGAATACGATCCCGGAAGGATTATGAAGCCTGACTTTGAGGGATTTATATAAGAAGACATCCAAAGACCTAAGAAGAGATCTTTCAATCTTTATCATCTCACCGCACCACATTCTATCATCTATATTATCTTGAACATCATAGAGAAGACATCCAAAGTCTAAAACAACAGACATCAATTTTGAGAAGAAAAATCAAGTTAGAGGTTCGACCTATAAACCAAATCATGGTTTTAAAAATCGCACAATTCACGAGTTGACCTTCTGTGCATGAGAGTGGGCTCTAACCAGTGTTCCACCTTGTTCTTTTTGATGTTTAACGAACTTCACTAATATATATTGGATCAAGGATCAAAATTCTACAAAATAATATGTTCCTTGTCAAAAACTCCGCATAATCCTATATTATTTACAAGAGAACATACAATTTAATAATCGACCGTGAATCTTCTATTCACACTTTAACATGCGATTCGATTCACAAAATTAAAAAACGATTCACGTTGCGATTTACGATGTCACAACATTGAACCAAATAAAGAACTAGATGAACCATTTTAAATTACAAGTTCGGCTTATAAACAAACTATGGAATCAGCCGAATCTGACTTATTTTAGATACTGGAGAAATAGTGTCAGGTTCAGCTAATAATTCAAATTTCGAATCAGCCGAACTTCACAACTTCAATGATTTATATATAAATACTAGAAAATTCGGCTATCATGTAGAAATGAATTATCAACCGAACTATTCATAAGCACTTTCAGAACGAAAAACAATGAACAGTTTGGCTGATAATTCGTCTCACTAATAAGCCGAACTTCATTCTGTGACCGCAAAAAGCTATAGTTGTTTATGAATTAATCTGATTCTATCAATAAAAATAGTAAAAATAAGAGATGGATTGTAGAAAATATATTTTTATCCTCAT
This sequence comes from Papaver armeniacum, assembly GCA_023531295.1. Taxonomy (NCBI): domain Eukaryota; kingdom Viridiplantae; phylum Streptophyta; class Magnoliopsida; order Ranunculales; family Papaveraceae; genus Papaver; species Papaver armeniacum. The sequence goes on from JAJJWW010018775.1 coordinate 584,665, forward strand.
TTCAGTAGTTGGTTCTTCATTCGGTTGAATTTATTCTTCCAATCCTTCAACTTCTTCTCGTTCTTCAATTGGCAGATTAGAAGAAGATTTAGAATAACTACCTACTGCAGACTTCGTTGTGCGAATCATTTTTGTAGTCATGTTTGATCGACGATCAAATTTTCACGAATCGAAGATCAAATTTTCACGATCAAATTTTTTGTCGATGGTTCCACGAGTGGGGATCCAGTAGGGAAGAAGAGAAGATGTTTAAGTTTAAAATTGATTTTGATTTTTGGTTTTCAAATTGAGAAAAAGGACAATTTAGTAATATAAACCGTTTAAGGGTATATAAGACATTGCAAAGCCATTAGACACCCCTTATAAACACACCTTAGTTGGAAAAATAAATTTGTATGCCTAAAATTTTTCCCTATGCCCTTATGCCCTAAAACAGGGTTCTTATTTTTTGGTTGTTAAGTTTTAGCATAAAGATTGTGTTAAACCCTATCGTAACCCACACAATATTTGTTCATCCGGTTACTTTGATTTCTCCGAACACAATATTTTTTTTTTATTTTTTTTTTTTGTTTTTGATCATCAAACCACAAGTATTTCATTCCATAAGAAATGTTTACATGATGGTTTTAAAGAGAAACAAACACATCGTAACATGAAAAAAAATACAAAGATACAAAACGTAAATAAATCGCGAAGAGAAAGAACGATCTACCAAGATAGTACCCAAATCTTGTACTATGAGATTGGAGAAGGAATGGTATACGAAACTATAATTCGACCATTTTGATAGATTTTTTCTTCTTAGAAAAGAGATTCTCCTATGACAGAGGAATGATATGCCCAAAAATTCTTCATGTGCAACTAAATCTTGAACTCAAGATCTATTTTTCGATGAAGAAGAAATTGATCTTCGCCCTTGCTAAATCGCCGATGTACTTTTATCAAAAAAAAAAAAAAACACGAACAAATCGTTAGAAATAAACACTATAAAAGTGTAGATAAAATCGCCCAAATGGCGAAGATAAAAATCGCTCTAATAGCGAAGAAATTATTGAAAACAACAAAAATAACTAAAAATAAGAAAGCTCTGCTCGAGATCTAGCCCCTAAAGGACTAAATCCGAGCAAAGGAAGAAGAAGATGTTGATGGGTTTTTCGAAAGCAGTGTATTTATTACAGAAAACTCTATGAGAGAGATAATGATTCATTACACTAAAACAATCTGTTCAAACAGTATTAATACAGGAAGAGAAAGTCAAGATGATAAGCATGTGAGATGACTGTGTAAGATACGGCTCATTCATAGCTGTCTGGCACGTGTGGCAGAGAGAGAGGGAATCATAGATTCAAAATCTTAACCTGCACTGCATCTGCTGTTATCCTTCACCACTGCAGGATATATAATTATCCCCCCTCAAGCTGATGGGTGATGCAATCACATGAAGCTTGTCTCTGAAAGCATAGAAAACTGGGTCTTTGGAAGACCCTTTGTGAAAATATCAAACAATTTGATCAATTTTGTTAACATAGAAAACATCCAAAGCCTTGGACCTGAACCAATTCCCTGATGAAGTGGTAATCTAGATAAACATGCATCAACCTTGAATGCATAATAGGATTAGAAGCAAGAGAAATGGAGCTGATGTTATCACAACCTAATCTTGGAATACCAGGCAAAGACACATGAAGATCCTGTAAAATGTAACAAATCCAGACAACCTCAAAAAGCACTATGAGCGAGTTCTATATTACGTCGGTGCTTGATCCGCGATGGTTGTCTGCTTCTTAGAGGACCAGGAAACAACATTAGAACCTAGAAAATTGCAATAGCCACCTGTGGATATTCTATCATCCACACAACCAGTCCAGTCTGCATCTGAGAATCCTAAAACAAAGTCACTTCCTTTAGTAAAATTTAAGCCAAATCCCAATGAGCCTTTAACATATCTGAGAATCCTTTTTGCTGCAGCCATGTGAGAACTTCTAGGATGCTGCATATGTTGACAGACCAAGTTAACAACAAAAGAGAGGTCTGGTCTAGTCCAAGTGAGATATTGCAGAGCACCTACAAGTGATCTGTATTCTGTAGGATTCTCAAGAAGCGCACCATCATCTTTGGAAAGTTTAGTTGATGTAGATATAGGAGTGTTACATGGCTGTGCTCCCTCCATATGGTATTTCAGTATCAAGAAGCGCACCTACAAGTCAACTGCATATTTGGTCTGTGAGAGAAATAAAGAATCTTCATTTCTTGTAATTTCTAAGCCTAGAAAGTAATGCAATGGCCCTAAGTCTTTGATGGGAAACTTTTGTTGGAGCTCAGCAATAACAAACTTGAGAAAAGAAGCAGAAGAACATGTTAACATTATGTCATATGTGCTACAGTAAGCTGAGAACCATCTTGGTGAACAAAACAATGAAGCATCTGCTGTAGAATTTATAAAATTGAGAGAAAGTAGAGCAAAGCTGAGTTTAGCATACCATTCCCTTGGGGCTTGCTTGAGTCCATAGATAGCTTTATGAAGAAGACATACATGATTAGGCTTGGTTTTATCCACAAAACCAGGAGGCTGAGTCATGTAAATAGTTTCATTAAGTTCACCATGAAGGAATGCATTGCTGACATCAAGATGTATAGGCCAGTTATACTGCACAACAAAAGAAAGAATAATCCTTATTGTAGTTGGTTTTGCCACAGGACTAAAAGTCTCATCAAAGTCCATCCCATATTGTTGATGATATCCCTTAGAAACAAGTCTTGCCTTGTGTTTGTGAATACTACCATATGGATTATGCTTTACTCTAAACACCCATTTGCATCCAACAACATTTTAACCCTCAACTGGAGGAACTAAAGACCAAGTACCAGCATTTTGTAACGCTATGTGCTCATCCACTGAAGCAATTCTCCATACTTCCTCCTTATTGGCATCAGTAATACAAGAAGGTACTCTTGACAGAAAAGTAACAGGTAAAGGATGCTTAGTAGCAAAGTAGGAATTAGGTGTATAAATTCCATTCTTAGCACTAATAGTCATATTATGATCATTCACTATTACTTTAGAAGTTAAATCAGATAATAGAGTAGTAGGAGAAATGGATGAAGGACAAGGAGTTGTAGAAAGAGCAGTAAAAGACTCAGTATCAACAGAGGTAGAAGTTGAACTATTTAGAAGTGTAGTATAAGGAAAGCTGGATTCATTGAATGAGACATGCCTAAAGATCTATCTAGTGCCAGAAATAGGATCAAAACATCTGTAACCTTTTTGTGCTAAACTATAACCAATAAAGATACAATGTTTACTTCTTGGCTCTAGTTTATTTGTGGTATAGGGTTTGAGCCAGGGAAAACAAGCACAACCAAATACTTTCCAGAAATTCTAGTCTGGAAGTTTATTAAAAAGCATTGTAAAGTGAGTTTGAAAAGCAATGGATCTTGTAGGAAGCCTAGTGATTATAGGCCTATCGGTATGCTGAAACAACTCAATCAAACTTTTATTTCTTTAATCCCCAAAGTCCACCACCCCACTAGTCCTAGTGATTATAGGCCTATCGGTCTCTGTAGCATAGTTTATAAAATTATCTCCAAAGTTTTAACAAGTCGTCTTAAACCTCATCTAAATAGTTTAATCACTAGTGGAAAATGAGGATTTACTGACCCACATCCCCAACCATCAATGACGGTCAATTGACCGTGGACCGGTCAAAACAGAAATAGATCTAATAAAAATACGGAGCACAGCTTATAGCGTTAATGTTGGTCGTAGAATTAGAATTTTTAATTATAATTTTAGTCTTTACACGTAGACCCATTCTTTGACCGATGACCATAGATTTTTTCTACGGTGCGGGACCTACTACTTTTACCCGCTCAAGGTTATCCACTGGGGACTATCTCTATTCATTAAATAACCCTTATCCATATTTTTCTTCCTCTTTCAACGTCTCTCCTCTCTCTAAAACCTATTCACAACCGAGCTCATCGGAAGAAAAATCAATTTCTTTCTGAACTACCCAGATCCAAAGCACACCAACAAATCTTCATGAAACAAAACAAAGCACACCGCCACGAACAAGGGAAGAAAAAGCATTGCCTTCTTGATCTCTCCAGATCCAATTGTTTCATGTAAACCCACATTCTTTAATCTAAACTCAAAACCATTTTTAATCAACCATTTTATTTTTCGTCTTTGCTTTTTAGTTGTATTAATTGCTCTTCTTATATTTTTGTAGTTAGGGTTTCATTTTTGTCATTTGAATTTCATTTTCTATTTGTTGTAGATTTTGTTTGCTGTTAAAGTTTTAAATCTCTATTGATTTTTCTTGTAGGAGTTTCTAATTAGAAGACCAAGTATCATCCTTCGTTGAATTTCTCAACAGTCGAAGGGAGATTTGGTTTTAGGTTTCACTTTCAACAACAGTTGAAGAATCGACCGAATTACCAGAAAGAAGGTAAAATTGATGGCTCGTTTTATGATTATTTTCGTCCCTTTACTTCCAGTTATGATTAAATGGTTAGATTTTGACTTAACTTTGGAGGTTTTTCATAAAATTGAAAGTTAATAATTTACTGATTTATTTTTATTTAGGTTTTTTTATAGGAATTCTATTAATTTTGTTAAACAATTATGCACCAGCTCACTATGGGTTCATATAGCAAGCAACTTTATTGATTCTGTTGAAGAGATCTGAGGTTCGGTTTTTAACTTTTATTTTCCTTTATGTTAGAGGTTTTCTTGAATTGATAGTGGTTGTTTTAAAGTTTGGTTGTATGTGTGGTCTGACTTGGTGGGTTTATGCTATGCTTTCAACTTTTAACTATTGTACTGATGTTGATAAGGTTATGGGGATTTTTTGAATGATTTATAATGAAGGAGACATGATGAGAGCTGAAAGAGTGTGTTTGAAACCCAAGAGGTTTCTATTATTATGTCTCAGGTAAACAAATTGATCAATTTTGTAGCCACAGGGGTGTTGAATTTTTTGGTTTATTGAGTTTGGATTATTTCTTCACAAAAGTTATACATGGAAATTGAGAGTTTTGTGTTTGTAGTTTTGCATTGCTGATAGAGAATGAATATGGACCAGAGGAATAGGAAATTAGAGCTCCTGGTAAAGCGTATAGGAAATGGGAAGCTTCAATGGCTTTAGGGCTTGGCACTGATGTCCTATGAGTTATGTGGGAACAAGATGATGCTCCTGACCTGATCACATTGTAAGTAACTATGAACTTTTTAAACACTTCAATATATAAGATGTATCTATTGTGGAGTAAACTTGGGATCTTAGTAAAAGAGTAAGCATGAATACTCAATTACGGTTATTCTGTTTGTGGACATTATGATTGCAGCTGAAGTACTTGAATACTTGAGGATTTGAAAAAATTTAATAACTTCAGGGGATGTTGTTGTTGGCTTCCAAAGGCTAAGAAACATGAAACTACTAAACATCAGGTTAGTACTTTGCAGAGTAGCTCTTTTTTTTTGGATTTCGCTTCTGCATAAGAACCCATGCTTAGTGGAATTTTACTGAGTATTGAACGATGTTTTTTATGCTCATTTGCAGTTTCAGGTAGCCCAGATGTATATGGTATTGAAATGCAACAGCAATGTATGTCAAGGAGTGGAGGTGTTAGAAAACAGACCTTTCAAAAATGAAGTGTTTGGGAAGGGCAGAACACATCTAAAGTTTATCACCTGCAGAGGTAATTCCATATTCATGGTTACTTGGTTGAAATGTTTTTTTTTTATAGAGTTAGGATGCATGTCGATGACCCATTTATGAGGGGATTCTGTTTTTAGAATAAAATCCCATCTAGAGGAGTAACTGAAAGAAAGTAGGACTATTTAAAACTATAAGGGTCAAGTTTGGGGATATGCATTAGATGGTGAGGACTGTTGAATAACTTCAGTTCACTTTTCATGAACCTATGATGCACAAAAGAAATATAGAAATGTGAATATGTGAAGGAGGATTAACTTCTTATCATCAGTGAGAGGGATGTGGTGTTTCGCAATAAGTAGTTATATTTTCCTTAATGGTTGAAGTTTTCAGTAGCACCAATAATTTATAAGCTCATCTGTTCTTATTTACTCTATGCAGCAAAATTCTTACCTGGCTCACTAATTTTGCACTCACAGATGCTCTCCTCAGGTAAGAAGAAGCTCGGACTGCTTATCCAAGATGTAAAACAAGTCCTCATTAGAATTATGTTTTGCTCAGATTCATAAGATTTGCTTACGTATTTACACGTAAACTAATTATTTTGTTTTTTTCCTTTCAGGAAAAATGTGGTCAAACCATGCAGTAATTAAGTTGATGTGTCATTGATATTTATGTTTGTGAAGTTTCCTAGTATATCGTTAAGCATATTAGGTTATCCTTTACATTCTAGTTATGAGAATTTGTTCAATATCTGTATAAAGTGTAAACATCGCACAATATAATAATCAATTGAGAGCCATAACTATGTTTTAATCTTAAAGCTCCGTCCGTTAGAATAATTTCTAATATGTTGAGTTCACCTTTACAGGGTGAAACATCACTCTTTCTGGAAATCCATAGGAACTGTTTTGCGTGGTGAGTGATACATGTTTTGTTCCCTCTTTTTTTTATTTTTTTTTTTCCATTTTTGTTATTCTTCCCCGAGAGTTCCTCATATATGGTACATGTTCTGAAACAGGCATCGGGATCAACTTATTAGAGATAGACTACTCTGGACCCCCTCGACTGGTGAGTAGATAATTGTGTTATGTTCCCTACTTACTGTTTTATTCAGTTCATGAAAAAAATTACAAGGTTGGGGTGGCACCTTTCATTGCTGATCCCTTTTAAGATTGATACTATGTTGATATGATGTCACCTGTAATAGTTTATAGATGCGATGAACTAAGCTCACTTGTTTATTAGGTATGCCATCTGGATAAACATATAAGTGTTCTCCTAGTGATGAATTTAGGCTAGCAACATAGGGCATAAACTAACAATAGACAGAAAACTTGAAGAATAAAACGATAGAAAATAAACAAGACTTTGATAAATTGAGTCTAGGGCTAGAAGCCAAATTATTCATTGATAATCTAAATATTATTTTCATAAAAACACTAATAAAGTCTGCCTTGTAAGAGACGACCTAATAACCTATTTATACTAGTAAAGAAAACCTAAAGAGAGAAAACCCTAAAACGAACAGAAGCGTCCTTTCTTAGGAGATAAACTAGCAAACGTCCTAAATAGAGAACACTTATGACTAAGCAGAATATGCCCCTGCATCAACCACTCCAGGTTGAAAGAAATCTCAGCTCCGATGAGATGCTTTATAAATTGTGCATAAATCTGTAATGTCTCTTTGGCCTTTCCACGATCGAAAACAAAATAGTTACATCTTTAAGGAACACCACATCTTGTTCTCCTTGAAGTTATAGACATGTTCAATGCACCATATGATATCCCTGCTGATTTTCCATGGTCAAAAACAAATACCATAGCTTGACCTCCTTGGGGTAAATTCTTACACATTTGTTTAACATTCTCTGCATCTCCGCACCGCCCACCCTCATTGATAGTTTCACTTAAATGAAAACTGGCCTAGCTTGTCAGTCACACTATTCATATATGGTTCTTTTGCCTTTAACTCTTTTTGAAGTACTTCCTTCCTTGGGACTGCGGTGAAAAACTCCCGACGAAAAGTGACTACATTGTTTAGCATTACAGACACTAACCTGAAACATTGTTTGCATACGACTAAGTTGTTGAAATATGATCTTGCCTTGAATGTTGTATTCGGCTTATTACCATCTTGATATCACACATTTCAAATCTTGTCTGTTCCTCCGTTACTGATGACTCTCTAGTGACCATCCTCTCCACTTCTAACTTCGCCAACATGTTCTTTTGATGGTGATCTTTTGCATTGTTGCCAAATAGAAGTCGACGAACTGTAGTGAATAGTTCTGCATCACTAAATAGAAGTCGACTAACTGTAGTGAATAGTTATGCATCACTAACTGTAGTGAATTGGTTTACCAGCTCCTCTATTTTAGTGCAAGGATGCAGGTGATAACCCACTCGAATATCCTCCCTTCTCACTCTTCTCAAGCATTCCTCAAGCTTTATTAACATGTAAATTAGACATGAATCTTCTACAATCCAGTTGAGAATATTATGAGAACAGCAAGAAGTAATTTCTTCTCTCTCTAGATCAACCGCCTTCTGTTTAGCAATCGTTAGTACCAAACATAATGTAGATAGAGCCAAAACAGGCACATTGACAGCTGAATTTGCATAATAGCACATGCACCAATAAACTGACATTGTCCAAGAGATCAGTTTCTCAAGAACACAACTAAAGGACTTAGGCTCGCAGCTCACAAAAGAATGCATGACTAGAGATGACATTCCTCTCAAATCCTTTTCCCAACAACAGACTTTGCTTACCAGTAATTTCGACGTGTCAGCAGCAATATCACCATTGTCGAGAGCATATGAATTATTCCAATCAGAAATGATAACAACAATTGATGCTCCTACTAATTGTGATGGAAACTCCTCAACTACTTGCAGATTAACCCCTTTGATTTGTACAATATAGGGGGACTCCATGTGAGTGTTAGGATACAATAGTACTCTTTCCAAGTATTACAGATATACTTCCATAACATTTCTACCAGTCTTGGATAAAATCTGTCGGATTTTACTCATGTGATTTTATGCATGTCATTGATCATGATGGATAATCTTCGCCCATCCCATACTTGTTGCAGGACATTGCATACAAAGTTCTTCTATCCGAATATCAGTATTAGGATCTGCTGCACTTGCACTTGAATAGTACATACTATCCAGATTTTTAAATAACTTTTCATCTATGGATTTTCTACAAGTGCTTGAGGTAATTAGGACTTTAATAGGTACTCCCAAGCTGGTTCGATTCTCCTTGGCTAACATCAAAGTAATGGCCACCAGTTCCATCTTCTTACTGGGTAGGTAATGTGGATCAACAACTCTGTTGTACTCTCAAGCGCTCCTCAGCCTTTAATATGTAATATAGATGTGAATCTCCTAGAGTCCAATTAAAAGACTCGCAAGAGTTTTTCTCATAAAATTCCATATACCTTATTCCAATCTCAAAGAAAACATCTAACACGTTCTTCATTACCTCAATGGTCAGATCTTTTGGAACAATTGAGAATACTTCCTCTGCCACCGTTTTCTTCTTGTTGCTGATTGCATACACCTCGTGAAGGGTATGTCTTATGTCATCAACATAAGCTTCTCCATGCTTGCAAATTTTCTGGTCCAAAGAGAGTGCTGCCGAATCAGCGCCATGTTGCGGATGATACTCGTACGCAGCATCACAAAGCTTATTAACATTGCACCCCTGATAGCAAGTCATTACACACTCACTTGAGTAACGCAAGTTCCTTGCAAGAGAATCTTCAATCATTATTTTTCTACCAATGTTAGAGAAAATTCGACCACGAATTCTACTTTTGTATTTTTTTTCCACATATTTCCTCACGACAGTAGAAATAGCTTTCTAAAACTACTTCCATAGTATCCTTCTTACTGTTAGAGAAAACCCGACCAAGAAATTTGCTGGTATAATTCTCTCTACAAATTTATTCATGACTAAATTCTTCCTTGTAACAATCTGATCTCAACTTAAGACTGTATACTTCATATAAAGCTTGACTATTGTAATCATAATGATATCGGTTTACTGGAATACTTATAATCCTTGTGTCTTCCCTGACAAAAGTATCAACACAAGCAGATGTAAGAACAACTTCTTCCTCAACTTCTGGGTAGATGTCTTCCTTAATAACACTCCTCCCCTTGTTGGAGACAATTCGCCCACGAATTTTACTGAGATAATTTTCTCTACAAACTTCTTTACGGCTAACCTCTCCCTTGTAATAGTTTGATCTCAAAATAGGATCGTAAACAGTACATAAAGTTTGTATTAAATTGAGATCATCTACCGCATATGTATCTTGATTCTTGTATATTGAGTGAGTTTGGTGCATAGGAATACTTACAATACTCGTCTCCTCTCGCATTAGAGAATCAGTATGATCTGGTTGAAAGAAAACTTCATCTTCATCTTCCGAGCAAGTATCGTAAACTGGTGCTAAGTCACAATCCACAACAACTCTATCTTCTGCACTCTCACACAATGAGAATGGTGTTTCCTCACGAACAACAATTTTGTCTTCACTCTCACATAAAGAGAATGGTGTTGCCTAACGAATAACAGGTCTATGAAAAATATTTTCATAGACTATTGTGTCTTCATGTTGATATACTTTAGAAACGCCTTCCAGTGAATCTAAAGGTTTGCGTCGGCCTTCCGGTATCTCCATAAGGGCTTCCGCACGTCTTTGTTTCTCTAGACTTTCCAACTGTCGCAACAAGTTCTTCAACTTGCTTTTCTGCTCCAGCCTTGCCAACCGTGGCAACATGTTGTCAACTATAACTCTAATCTCATTAACTTCTGCTTGATAAGTTTGAGTACCTCTTCCACCACCACCTCTAACTCTTCCTGCCATTATAGATAGCTAGGGTTTGTGGGTTTTTTGTTCTAGCGCCAATTAATGAAGTTAGGCTAGCAACATAGGGCATAAACTAACAATAGACAGAAAACTTTAAGAATAAAACGATAGAAAATCAACAAGACGTTGATAAATTGAGTCTAGGGCTAGAAGCCAAATTACTCATTGATAATCTAAATATTATTTTCATAAAAACACTAATAAAGTCTGTCTTGTAAGAGACGGCCTAATAACCTATTTATACTAGTAAAGAAAACCTAAAGAGAGAAAACCCTAAAACTAACAGACAGAAATGTCCTTTCTTAGGAGATAAACTAGCAAACGTCCTAAATACAGAACACTTATGACTAATCAGAATATGCCCCTGCATCATCTAGTTTTGGGAAGGACACAAATAGGTGCTACCATTCCGTCTTTTAAAAAAAAAGCCTTTGAATTGTCAGCTCATGTAAGTGGATATCTTCCCTTTCTAAATGCCTTTGCATATGGTTGTCAAAACTCAAAATCATTTTATTGTATTCAATAATCATCTTTTATTGATCTTTGAATTCTCTGTATATACCTGGGCCCACTACATTATAACTATTCTCAGAGCAAGAGCATGTTAGACATAGTAACTTTCTTTCTTTCTCTGTTACAACATTTTATCCATCACATGTGATAAACTACATCTATTTCATCTTTTAACTAATATTTATATTCATTTTCCAGTGGTGTCCAGATAATCAAGCATCAATATTTTGGCAGTGCTGCAGAGGATTGCATTTTGAATATTCGGGATCATGAAAAGGTACGTGTATCCATTATTACGGTTTTATGTGCTCATTATCATCTAAGCTATCGGGATAGTATACTATGATCTAACATCATAAGGTGTTGTATCTTCATAGTACCCATCTTTAAATAGAGCTTGATGATATCGATACATCGCCTTTGTTTTGTTTCTGTTTTTTTTTTTTTTTTTTTTTTTTGGTCGGTGATGGGGAGAATTCTGTCAAGGCACAAGTGGTCTTGTAGATGATGGCAGTATATTACCATATTCAGGACCAGCATCGAGGTAATACTATTTCCTTAACATATCAAATTTGTCCTTATGTTAACTCTATCTCAGTTCACCATTGTGATTAGTTTCATCTCAAATATTACAGATAAGTCTTGTGGGAATCCTGCGTCGTACTCAAGGATGTATTATACTTGGAAGATATGGGTTCAAAGCAAAGAAACAAACACATCTCTCTGCTATTTGTGAGGTGGTTCCAAAGAAGAAAGTTGATTCAACAGCTCATTGTAAACTAGGGTATTCAGACTTGCACTTGTCTTTAAGGAACCTAAAGACTTGTATTGGTGCAAATTCAGGAATGTTTTTTTTCTTCTAATTTTGAAGCTAAGTGCAGGTTTCATTTGTATGAATTGTACAGTGAATAATGGTTCTTAAATAAATTGCTATTTGAATCATTTCATTGTAATTTGAATTTCATTTTACTCTCAGTCATACTTGTTTCAGCTTAGACAGATTTAGTGCCGGCAAGTCAGCCAATCTGAATATATTATTTTTTTATATTTAAATTTATATCTACGACTGATGAAGGTCAGTTTTAACACCTTGACTGTTAAAATCGGTCGTTGATATAGGTTGTTCCGCGACATCGACCATATCCGCGACCGATAAAGCAAGTCATTTAACTCGGATATATGACTTGCGCTGGCGGTCGCGAAACTACTATTTTCCACTAGTGAATGTCTCCATATCAAAGTGCCTTTGTCCAACAAAGACAAATCTCTGATAATGTCCTCGTGGCTCATGAAATTATTCATGAAATGAGGAAGAAGACGGGAAAAAAGGCTTTATGGGATTAAAGATTGATATGGAAAAGGCCTTCGACAGGGTCGAATGATCCTTTCTTATGGCCATTCTGAAACGTATGGGCTTTGCTGATGCTTGGTGCAACCTGATATTCCAATGAATTAGTACTAGCACTTCTAGAATTCTCATAAATGGCATCCCTAGTAACTCTTTCAAACCTACTAGAGGTTTACGGCAAGGGGACCCTCTTTCCCCCTTACCTCTTTATCATTTGCATGGAGTCATTTTCTAGAACCCTTTCCAATGATGAATCTTCTGGAATCATTTCTGGTTTTAAAATATCCCCATAAAGCACTCCGATTAGTCATCTCCTTTTCGCTGATGACTGTTTCATCTTCGGAAAGGCCACCATTAAACATAGGAAAGGGATGCTGAAAACTCTTGACTCCTATGGTAAAACTTCTGGCCAAATGATCAATTTTTTCAAATCTGGGATCTTGTTTTCTCCCAAAGTGAAGAATTCTTTCGGGAAAAAAATCATTAACATTTTGAAAGTTAAAAAATCTCCTTGGATGACAAATATCTAGGAACCCTTCTGTTTACGAATAAATCCAAAATTGTTTGCTTTGCTAATGTGGTTGAGAAAATGGATGCTAGATTTACTGGGTGGTTTGGCAAAAATGTTTCCCCGGCTGGTAGAAATGTCTTAGCAAAAACCACTCTTGAGTCCATACCTATCTACCCTATGTCTTATTTCCTCCTCCTTAAAACCATCATCAAGAAAGACGAAGTAATTTTCCGTGATTTCTGGTGGGAAAGGATTCTAAAAAAAGAGGTTTCTATCCCAAAGCCCGGAAGGGTCTCTATAAAGCTAAAGATAAAGGTCTAAATAGCATTAAAGATAGGGGAAAAATGAATCTTTCCCTAATCACCAAGAACAGCTGGATACTGTTTTCTCAGCCTAACTCTCTGTGGGACAAAAACATGAAGACTAGGTACTTTCTCTTCTCCAATCCCTTCCACTCTATTTGCAATTCTAGATCGTCTTGGGACGGAAAGGTGTCTACAAAGGTCTCATGATACTAAAAGAGAACTATTGTTGGGAAGTCAGAGATGGTCTTAGCATCCATTTTAGGAAAGTCATCTGGTTACCTAATCAACTTAAACCCATTGACCTTATCATGAAACTGAAAACCAGGGTGTCTTCCTAGTTGCCCATCTTCTCATTAGTGATTGTTGGAATTTCCCCCTTCTTTCTTCTCTTTTTCTACCTGTCAGGTTCATAGTATCCTTGATTACTATAAAGCCTAATCCTAGTCACCAGACATCCTGAGATGGAACCATTATAAAGATGGTATCTTCACCAAAAAATCTCTTTACAATGTTCTTGTCAAAAATGATATACAACCGGTCGACAAAGCGCTTTAAAAACTGGAAACTTGATGCTCTCCCTAGAATCAAAATGTTTACTTGGAAACTATACACAAGTATCCTCCCTTTTAGTGGCCATCTGTCCAAGTACCTGCATCATGTAGATCCCACCTATACTCTGTATAATAATGCCATAGAAAATTCAGAACATATGTTTCTGCATTGCCCATTCTCTAGTGTTGTTTGGGTAGTTTCAACCTAAACCTAGATAACACTTCTTCACCAAACAAGACCTGCCCCAATTGGTGTAATTCCTGGTTCTCTGTTAACCCTTATAGTACCCCTATTGGGGATTGGCCAGCTCTTTGTGCTACCATTACCTAGTTTATCTGAAAAGACAGATACGACTGGGTGTTCAAAGGAACCACTCCTAATCCTATCTACACTGGTAAACAACTTTTTGATCACCTCAACTCTTTCCATACTAATTGTCAGCCACCACCAAATCAGTCTCTCCACAATAGAAACAACTCCTCTAGGATCACCTTAAATGCCAACTGGCCAACTATTTCCTTTCATACTCATTATGATAGTACCACTGAACTCACTGGAATTGTCTCTATAATCTATGATGCTATAGGAAGAACCATCGGAAAAAGAACCAACACTGTCAGAGCTCATAGCAAACATGAAGGGGACTGCATAGCAACATTGCAAACCTTGGAATGGGCTTCTCAACTTCGGTGCAACGACTTCAACTTGTTGTTTAACAATCCAAATGTCAGGAGATTCAGCAAAGCAAGAGAGCAACAAACTGGAGAAATAACAAACTTATAGATGCTATTTTGAATCTTTTTAATACTTTTAGTACTACCTCTGTCCAAAATTTTATGTCCTAATTTCTACTTTGGTCTGTCCATTTTTATCTGTCCGCTCTGTTTATAGACATACTTTTCCCTTAAACTATCAAATATACCCTTTATTTTTAATAATCATAAAATCTTTTTCATTCAAAATCTTAAATATTATCATCATATATAAGGAAGAAAAACAACTACTCAATATCTTTGTATTAATTGTCATTCCTTTCTTAAAAAAAAACATTTATGGATAGTAATATAATTCCTAATAAATAAAACTTCTACTTCTTCTTACATAACCTTTTCATCTGTATTAATCTTTTCATCTCTTTTTTTGAAGCACCATGGAAGAATTTATGACAAAATCTCAAATTCATGGTCAAGTATTTCTAAAGAGAAAATAATCTACAATTTCAATTTTTTTCCCTCTCAAATAAAAATTTCAAAGACTCCAAAATTTTAGTGCGGGAAACCAAAATCAAATGGAAGTTTCAAAGACTCCAAAATTTTTGCTGCCAACGACCTATGGATATCTACGGTGACCATGCAATTCACTGCGCTAGTGAGGTTGGGTTGAAGTTTCGGCATGACTTGGTCAAGGATGTCTTGGCTGATATATGCTACAAAGCAGGTGTTGTAGTTAGGAAGGAGGTTCCTTTGGGTTTCCTTTCCGATAATAATAAAGGTCTCAGGCCCGCAGATATTATGGTTTACAATTGGGAAGATGGCAAGGATGTCTGTATGGATGTTACCGGTGTCTCGCCCTTTACAAGTGCGATGACCAATTTTACCCCAGGCCATGCTATCTCGGCTGCTATCACTCGTAAAAACAACAAGTATTTGGAAAAATGCTCTTTGCATGGTTATGGGTTTGGTGTTTTGGCCTTTTCCACTTTAGGCGAGCTCGGTGCGGAAACAATTTCTTTTCTTAAGAGATTGAGAAATTGCATGGCCAGGCATGATGCCAATTTCAAGTTAGGCAATTCTCTTTTTCATAGGCTTGGGATTGTTATTCAAAAAAGGTATTGGCGCTCAGCTTGTTGCTAGGCTGCCCGCCATTCCTTGTAATATTGATCTTCTTTCTATTTGATGTTAATTGACATGGAAGAAAAAAAAATTCTTAAATTATGGATTTCATAATAGCCCTTCATAATAAAAGCAGTATAATTTTCTTTTATTTCTTAAAACATTTCCTAAAATAATAATACTATCCATTTTAGAATTTTTAACACTAATAATTTTAGTTTTGGTAATAAAATAATATTAAATATGCTAGTCCAGGGCTAGTCATGACATTTTATAGGTTTTCCTAAATATCTTGACAAAGTCAAAGCGGACTTTTAATTTAGGACGGAGCGAGTAATATTTTGTGTAAGAATTGACAATCAAAAAACATGTAGACCTTACTTATTTGACTATGAGAAGGAGACCTATCCATGATCCGCTTGTCTGAATGCAGGAGATCTCTTTCATTCTCTAAGTGTATTCGTTTCTTTCCTTAATCAAAAAAATAATTAATGTGCTATCTTTTTATCAATAAAATAATACCTTCCCTTTTTTCTATTTTTCCTAGAAATAGACCGAAATAAAAAGTGAAAGTACCATGGATGGTATTTCAGTGACTAAATCTTTTATTATCTCGACTGCTACATTAAGAAAACTTTCTATGTATATACCCACGTTACCAAATATATAAATTTTTGTTCTCGACCTAAATAAATGCCTTTAAATAGACGTCTTGAAATTTTATGCACGTCTCATTAACTCGTTAACAAGTGTAGGAAGTCATGGCTGGTTCTAACACCGTAAGATTGGTTCTTCTCTTTCTCGTTGCCACCGCTATGTTCTCCCTTCACCAAGGTATGCATGCAGAAAAAATAAAAAGAATCACTAGTAATCTTCGAATTGTATTTTTCTTCGAATTGTTTTTGTTTTTGTTTTTAATGTTTTTGTTTTAAAATTTGACAACAGGAAGCATCAGCGTCATGGCAGCAGATGCATCAGTTCCAGAGGTTGTAAGCAGTGCCATTACTGGGAATCGGAAGGTTCATATTGGTCCATGCATAAGGTGTTCTAGTGGTTTATTTGTCAGAGATTGTTGGTGTTGTCAGACCGATCCATCATCCAAAGAATTTTGTTATAAACTCCAAGCGGACTGTCTTGCTGTATGCAGATAACAATAGTTTATCAACATATGCTGTGTTATGCAATTTCTCTTAGTCAGAACTAGAAGATATAAAGATAAAAGAGAATTCTATTATTGAATGGGATATTTTACATTGAGAATCCATAGGGTATATATAGCCACACCATAACTTGGTGTGCAAGACTAATACTTGTAAATCAATTCATACTAAAAATATCAAACACTAAACATAACCCTAAATACTAAAACTTTCCATATAATTTATTATTACCAATCCTATACTCTAACACCCTCCCTCAATCTCATGGGGATTGCAAATCACATGAGATTGGCCTTGAAAATTGTTGATGAAGTGCGGTGCCAATAAACGCCCGAGAAGTATTAGAAGAAGCGCGTCGCCATTAAAAAGAATACTGATTAGGAGAACCGCCAAAGTTGCGAAAATAATGTAACCATTGATGGAGCATATAAGAACCATCGCTAAGAGAAAAGAGATAATACCCTGCAAAATTGGGATTAGAAAAGCTGATGTATGCGGACAGAGAAAGGAAAGATGGAAAAGTGAAGAATTAATGGGACAAAGAAATTACGGAAACCGAAGGTGTGAAAAGAGATTAGTTTAAGATTGATAGAAAACAAACGCATGAGGCAGCGATGGAAAGATTTAGAGGCACAAACAAAGGGGAACAGAATAGTAGTAAGACGGGTGAATTAAGGGTTTTGTGGAAGAAAACTAAAATACGAGGTGACACCGCTGGTTTTGGAGATGGATAGGTAGAAAGAAAACTATATAGCTGTGAACAAAAGTTGGGCCTAAGATAGGTAGTGCTGGGCTCGGTAGGATAGTTTAAAGAAAAGATAAAAGAAGTTGCTTAAGAATAGAAAACCAACAGAAAAGTTGCCTAAGAGGTGGGGACGGAAAACATAAAGAGAAGAGAAGTGGAAAAGGTGTATTGGACTAGGAAGAAAGAAAAGAAAAATGGTGGTAACAAACGTGATTTTTTTTTTTTTTTTTTTTTTTAACCTAAAAAATAACCTAATAAGAAAAACTAATCATATTGCAGCAGAGGAAAGATCCGGCGGACGGTAGCATTGGAGACTACCGCCGCCAGTTAGAAAAGAAAACGAGGTGGGCAACAGGTCCGGATCGAACCCGCTGATACCAAGTCAGAACTACTAGATGAAAAGATAAAAGAGAATTCTATTATTGAATGGTATATTTTACATTGAGAACCCATAGGGTATATATAGCCACACCATAACTTGGTGTGCAAGACTAATACTTGTAAATCAATTCATACTAAAAATATCAAACACTAAACATAACCCTAAATACTAAAACTTTCCATATAATTTATTATTACCAATCCTATACTCTAACACCCTCCCTCAATCTCATGGTGATTGCAAATCACATGAGATTGGCCTTGAAAAATTGTTGATGAAGTGCGGTGCCAATAAACGTCCGAGAAGTATTAGAAGAAGCGCGTCGCCATTAAAAAGAATACTGATTAGGAGAACCGCCAAAGTTGCGAAAATAACAGAACCATTGATGGAGCATATAAGAACCATCGCTAAGAGAAAAGAGATAATACCCTGCAAAATTGGGATTAGAAAAGCTGATGTATGCGGACAGAGAAAGGAAAGATGGAAAAGTGAAGAATTAATGGGACAAAGAAATTACGGAAACCGAAGGTGTGAAAAGAGATTAGTTTAAGATTGATAGAAAACAAACGCATGAGGCAGCGATGGAAAGATTTAGAGGCACAAACAAAGGGGAAATGTAATAGTAGTAAGACGGGTGAATTAAGGGTTTTGTGGAAGAAAACTAAAATACGAGGTGACACCGCTGGTTTTGGAGATGGATAGGTAGAAAGAAAACTATATAGCTGTGAACAAAAGTTGGCCCTAAGATAGGTAGTGCTGGGCTCGGTAGGATAGTTTAAAGAAAAGATAAAAGAAGTTGCTTAAGAATAGAAAACCAACTGAAAAGTTGCCTAAGAGGTGGGGACGGAAAACATAAAGAGAAGAGAAGTGGAAAAGGTGTATTGGAATAGGAAGAAAGAAAAGAAAAGATGGTGGTAACAAACGTGATTTTTTTTTTGTTTTGTTTTTTTTTTTTTTAACCTAAAAAATAACCTAATAAGAAAAACTAATCATATTGCAGCAGAGGAAAGATCCGGCGGACGGTAGCATTGGAGACTACCGCCGCCAGTTAGAAAAGAAAACGAGGTGGGTAACAGGTCCGGATCGAACCCGCTGATACCAAGTCAGAACTAGAAGATATAAAGATAAAAGATAATTTTATTATTGAATTGGATATTTTACATTGAGAATCCATAGGGTATATATAGCCACACCATAACTTGGTGTGCAAGACTAATACTTGTAAATCAATTCATACTAAAAATATCAAACACTAAACATAACCCTAAATACTAAAACTTTCCATATAATTTATTATTACCAATCCTATACTCTAACACTCTTTCAATTATTTATTGAGCAAAATATATATCTGAAGTTTATTTACTTTTCTTTTGTGATGAAATCTTTTGTCATCAAAACTCCCAAGCTGCCTACTTGATCATACACCAGTTGTGATTCTGTTCTGAAATTTTGTCCACCGCCAGTGCAGGTTTACAATGACCTTTTCTGAATTAAATTACAAATAAAGCAAAAAAGCAAAGATAAGTGGAATCCCTTTGTGCTCTAGCCATGTCATATATATCAACATCCACAGGAAATAATATGGTTGCAGCACCAGCAGAAAAATCTTTAAAGAAACCGAGGATAACAAGAAGCCAAACTTGAGCACGACTGGTATCATTCACAAACCCACATATGACCATGATTTTTATGCACAGGTATTAGAAAAGCATCTAGTATGTTTTAATTCATATAGGTTAGGTCATGTAGTGATCTGGATGTTCCAGCAATGCTTTAGGTAGCGATCGAGTTGAACCATCGTGACCATTGTAGCACGAAATATATGTCTCGTCCTATGACTCCTATTTTATCACAACATATAAGTCATATTTACCAAACACCCCCAGGAGGATTCACATAGCACCTTGAAAAACAATTCCTGCTATCCACGTCGCTACTACCATCAGCCATTCACGGTCATCTTTTGCCGACAAACTTATCTTTTTATGCTTTTTGTTACCGCTTCCATTGTTACAGGAGACCCAAATTCTAGAACATTCCCTTTCTATTCGTGTTAACATCTAATCTATAATATAACAGAAAATGGTTTTTCTCCCGTTCCACCGTCGCACATGAATGTACTAAAATAGCCTTCCGTGTTTTCAACAATACAGCATGCTTTTTCGTTATTATTTTTAAAGCCGGGGGCAAAGTATCTATTCCCTACTTATCTTTCTAAACCATGTAAAAAAGAAAAGAACTCTCTCTTCTTTCCTTTGATTTCTTCTCGATCGAGATCTCCACCGACGATTCCACCGACGATACCACCAGCAGCAACATCACCACCACCACCACCACAGCCCTAACACCTCCACCGTCACCACCATCCACCTAATTCAATTTCTCCACCAGTTTCTTTCGATTTCAATTCATACTCTTTTCTTTCGATTTCAATTCATACTCTTCTTCCTTCTGGATCTATAACTAACGCCTCCGTCCAATTTTATCATCTTCATCAATTTATTAACACCTCAATTTCATTATTTAACCCGAAAATCATCACCACCACATTGAAACCTTGGTTCCAAAAGACCGTGGAGTGCTCATTCGATCAACTCCAAACACTTGGTCAACGAAAAAATAAAGCTCCGATAAATACAACAGTCATGAATTAGCAGAGGATAAGTAAGGAAGATGAGTAGGGAATCAAATTTTTAATGGGTCTTATATATGCAACAGTTAGTGACAAACTAAAAAAAAAAAAAAATCAATTCAATCGCTCCCATTTTCTTTACGCAGTAGCATAACATGAAATCATAGTATTACATGAATTGGCAGAGATTCGGGTGTAGGAGATGAGCTTTTTGGATACGATCTTCACTGTTAACACCCCTCAACTACCCACGCTTACACCCAAAGGAAAGAGAATCGAACAAATGAAAATTAAACACAAATTACAAAACCAAAACCTGTCTGTTGGAAGAAAAAAAAATTAGTCTATTATTTCTTTCTTTTGGGAAATTTCCTCCACTATATCTTCACAAATAAACCTAAAGGAAATTTCAAAAAAAAAAAAATATTTAGAAATAATAGAGGAGATAATGAGCTTAGCAGTGATTCCACCGCCAGCATATGCTAATTCATTTATCACGACACTTAAAAAAAATTTGAAGAAGAAATAAGAAGATTAAAGGGAGGGATTTGATAGAAACTAAGGCAAAAGAGAGCCTGACTTTATATTAGCAAAATCATGAATTGCCCTTGCCATGTGTTGACAGTGTTGTGACTTTGAACTACACGTGGACGCAGAACAAAATTGATAGAAATGAGTCGTGTTAAGCGACTATCTTCTCTAACATATTCTTAATATTTTAAAAAATGAAAACTGCTTCCATAAATCGAACAGCCCTGACTTAATTTAAGATCACCAAAACCAACTTCCATTAGGACCCATGACTAGAGATTCATTATGTTGCATTTACAACAATGTCGTGCCAACTCGATACACCGACGAAGGCGTTAGCAATATGCAGCCCTTCCCGTTAGCAATATGCAGCCCTTCCATCCCCGTGCCATAATGGCACGGGCAATCCACTAGTGCTTTTATATTCGAGAATCTGCAAAAATAAAGTCAAAATTATTAGTTCTGAACATGCATGTGAAATGGTAAATGGACCGTGTTAGCTCATCATCCCGAACGTGACATCTCTTGATGTTCACGGGTCTTGTATTTTAGGCAATAGTGTTTAGTTAGGAAATACTCCTTCCTTGCTATTCAAGGAAGTCTCTCTATATATACCTATGTATCTTGTATAACAATGTGTGTGTGCAATAATATTGTTAAGAGATTAAATCTCTGTTGAAACTTTTCTGTTCCTCTTCTCTTCTTCTAAGTTATTCTAAACCTAAGTTACCCTAAACATATATAGTTCTAGCTTGGTATCAGCTAGGTTTAGGTCCTCTTTAACCCTATTTTCATCAACCCTGCTCGGTCATAATTCTTTTCTTCAAATCCTATATCATGTCTACTGAATCCTCAACCACTTCCGTTGTTATCACCTCAACTATCTCTTCTTTGCAATCTTCTGTTATGTCGTCTGCACAATTTTCCCAACCTCATCACATCATCACCGTCAAATTGGATGAAACCAATTATTCGTTGTGGCGTGCTCAATTTTTGCCATATCTTCAAGGTTACGACCTTGATGGTCATATTACTGGTGCAAAATCCTGTCCAGCACCTCCTGTTGCTGATGCAGCTCCTACACCGGCGTTTCTTTCTTGGGTAAAATAGGATAAAATCCTCGGTAAGTTGGTTGTTCTCTTCTCTTACTCCCCGCTGTTTTTCGACATGTTCATCGTCTCCTACAACTTCAAAAGCTATCTGGGACTCTCTTGAAGCTCAATATGCCTCCAAATCGATGCGCAAATTCATCATCTTCATTGTGAGCTACGTGCTCTTAAAAAGGATCATAAACTATGCGAGCATACATCAATCATGCTCGAGATTTAGTGGATAGTCTTGCTGCTGCCAATACAACGGTTACTGACAAAGAATTTCGTCACTGTCTTCTTGCTGGTCTTGACAATTCGTATGATGCTATTGTTACCTCCTTGACCACCACGATGAGTTCTCTAACTATTGAAGATTTTCTTACTTTTCTCTTAACCTTTGAGTTACGTATCGAGACTCAGGAGAAAGCATTACATGCACAACCTGTGGCCAACATCGCTGCACAAACTCGTGGAGCTACTTCGAATTCTTCTCGCTTCAACAATTCTGGCTCCAGTCAATCTCTCTCGGCATCAAGGCCCAACTATTTAGCACACTCAGCTCGGCCCAATGCAGCTCACACAGCTCGGCCCAACTATGCGCAGAAACTCGGCTAGGCCCAACTCTTTTATGTCGAACAGATATTCAAACAACTACAGCAACTCTCGTCCTTCGCCTTCTTCATCCCAACTTAATCAGTCTGAGCCTCCTTGTCAGCTCTGTGGTCGTCCCAACCATGAAGCATCGGACTGTTGGAACCGGTTTGATCGTGGCTTTCGTCCTCCGCGTCGTCAACCACCAAACTCTGTACCGCGTGCTTATACTGCTCAAACTGGTTTATTGCCAACTTCTCCATGGACTCGACGGTGGTGCTACCGATCATATAACTAATGATCTTTCTCGTCTTCAGTCTTCAACTGAGTATACCGGGCCTGATCAAATACAGATGGGTAATGGTTCTTCTATACCAATTTCTAATGTTGGTTCATCTATTTTGGGGACTCCCAATCGTAAGTTGCTTGACTTCGTAATGTTCTCTTTGCACCCAAAATCTCTCATAATCTCTTATCTGTCTCTCGTTTTACTACCGATAATAATGTCTTATTTGAATTTCATCCAAATTTTTGTCTTGTGAAGGATCGATGTACCGGGAAGGTCCTTCTTCGTGGCAGTAGAAAGGGTGGTCTTTATCAACTTGATGTCTCGTCTCAATCTCCTAAAGCTTGCATAGGGGAACGTGCTAGTTTACAAAACTGGCATGCTAGAATGGGACATCCAATGATGCGCACAGTTCGCAAAGTTATTTCTCAGTTTTCTCTTCCAGTTTCAAACCAAACTATTAGTTTTTGCCCATCTTGTCATGAGCATAGGAGTCATAAGTTACCTTTTAAATCCAAAGACAACTGTTTATTTGAATCCATTAGATTTAATTATCTCGGATGTATGGGGACCCTCTCATATTTTATCTAATGAAGGTTACAAATATTATGTCATATTTATTGACGCATATAGTCGTTTTACTTGGATGTTTCCTATGTCTCAGAAATCTGATGTTTTCTCTATATTCTTTTTATTTCAACAGCATGTTGAAAATCTTTTAATCGAAAGATAAAACTTTTTCGGGGTCGACAATGCCGCTCGAGTATCGCAAACTTACTCCGCATCTCCGTAAACTTGGAATTTTTCATCGTTTTTCATGCCCACATACTTCGAGCAAAATGGTTTGGTTGAACGTCGTCACCGTCATATTCGTGAAACCGATCTTACAATTCTAAATATGGCTTCATGTCGTCTTCATATTGGTATGATTCATTTTACACTGCTTGCTATTTAATGAATCGTGTTCCTTCGACCTCCGTTAATAATTTCTCTCCATATGAAGTTCTTTTTGGTATCCCACCTGATTACACTTTGCTTCGTGTATTTGGTTGTTTGTGTTATCCTTATCTACGTCCGTATAGGTCACACAAAATGGAACCGCTTTCTTCTCCTTGTGTTTTCATTGGTTATAGTCCATCTCATAAGGGTTATAAGTGTCTTCATATTCCCACGGGTCGAATCTACGTCAGTCGTCATGTTGTTTTTGATGAGACCACCTTTCCCTTTGCGTCTGCATTATCACCTTCCCTGGCATCAACTCCTTCACAGGTAACTCCATCTTCTATAAACCGGCCTTACCAACTCGCACGGATCCAACACGGCAGTCCGCAGCCTCCAACAGACTCCTCGCCTTCATCCGGTTCACACTCTGATGCTGCCCCTACTTCAAATACTAGTTTGTCTGCACCTACATTTCATGTGGATTTATTTTCCGCCAATGATTGGTCTCCACCACGTGTAGCTGTTCAGTCTCCAGCAGCTGCTCACATTTGGTCTTCAGAACTTGTCAATTCTCGGACTCCAGCACCTGCCTATACTCGAACTACAGCACCTGCTCGGCCTTCAGAACCTATTGATACTCGAGTCCCAGTGCCTGCCAATGATGATTCTTCTGTATTTTTTGACGTGCTCAACTCTTCTAATACGGTAGTGGACTCCAGTACGGTACCAGCCTCCAGTACTCAGGCTTCCCCTGTACTACCAATTGTTCCTACACATCCAATGGTGACAAGAGCTAAGGATGGTATCTTTAAACCCAACTACAAATACGCACTGGTATGTGATTCACTTTATGAACCTACTTGCATTTCCCGTGCTCATAAAGATCCAGATCGGCGTGTCTCATCCGATGATGAGATAAATGCATTGATTCGCAATGGTACATGGTCACTAGTACCATATGATCCTTCTATGAATGTTATTGGATGTAAATGGGTTTTTCGTATCAAACGCTGTGACGGACCGGAAAATTACGCCTTTGGCGCGTTGCCCCGCAGGCCGTAATCTCCCCGGTGCGCCGTGATGAAGCTACGATCCGGGCCTCAAAGCTAGGCAAATGCACGTCCAATTGCCCTTGCAAGCATGCTCGTGGAGCATGACGCAGCTAACTTAGCTTCCACACTGTTCCAACTTACCCTTGTCCCGCAAAAGGGTTTAAGGCCATAAGGCCAATGCCAATGCATTTTTCATGCGTCTCTGGCTTTACCTTTACGTAGACTTTAGCGTAGGCCACACCAAGCCCTTGCCATTTCCCACGTTAACTCGCTTACCAACTCTTTATAACTTGATAGGAAGTATGAGCATCCACTTGCTGGCATGTAACTAAGCCTCATCAAGAATGGCCACAATCATCTCTGGCATCGAGCTACCGAGCTTAGATGATATGAGGGGCCAGAATGTCGCAATCATCTCCGAATTAGATGATATGAGCGACAAAGTGCTGGACCGGCAATGCCGCAACTCATTGCGGCCGCCACGTACCCTTCCCTACTCTAAAAGGGATCAAGCACGCACCGTAGTTCATCCGAGAAGGGACAGAAAATTAAACCAAATCGTTTGCAAGGTCGTGGCCTAGCACAAACGGTAATGGCCTCGGTTCGTATAGGCCATTCCGCCAAGATGCATAATGATTATGCATCATCGAGGTCCGCGCCGTGGCATAGTGATGCCAACGCATCAAATGCCTCTCTCCGCAAGGCTACGCAACTATAAATGAGTCTTAGGCATCATTTATACTCTTCCGGCTAAGCTATGAAGCTTACTTGGTACATAGTCCGCATATGCACCTTCAACCAACTACCCCTCCCTATATATGTCTTAATGGAATTTCTACAAGTATGAAAAGGGGAGCAAATTGACATGCTTCACTATTCATGGCCGTTGCCATGAATTTCTCAAGGACGGCAATGATTTCCGAGTCTCCATTCTCTATTGCACAATGATTGTGCACCACTGCCTCGTCTCGCCGCACAATGATTGTGCACCAATTGTCTACATCTGGTTGCACAATGATTACCCACAACGATTGCGGACAATGATTGCGCACCACCCGGTCCTCTCGATCAAGCTTCGTTTATTGCACAATGATTTCGCTGTAAGATCGAGCCCAACTACCCAACTAGCCTAATGCATCATGATGATGCAACATTGGCCCTTGGCCAAATGCCAAACATAATGCGCCATTTTTGGCGCGGTATTGGCCTTAAGCCAATCCACCTCTTTCACGCTGCGGAAGCTTTGGATGAAGCTTCATCACAAGCAAATGGCGATCTTTTAGCATGCGCCATGCTAAAAACACGGGTGTTACATTATCACACCCTTCAAAGAATTTCGTCCCCCAAATTCAAAACCAAAGCTATTGTGGACAATCTCTTCGAGTTGGATTCCATGAGCAAAAGTCCCATACCAGATGCTCGAAATCACGGGTTTCTTCAAGTTGTCATGAACAACAATTTAGACCTTCGAGCACATGTCCCATACCACCCGCCTGTGGGATCCAAAAGTGCCCACAACTAAACCAAGAATCGCAATTGGCCAAAGTGCCAAGAGGATATCTCGACAAGGTATCCCGAATGCGCATCCCATACTACGCACTCGTAAATCCCTAAGGTTCACAAGGTTGAAAGGTGTCATCAAAATGACAAAATTTTAGCACAAATCTTGTGTGGATCAAGATTCAGCTTGCCCACCGTCCTCGACGGTCATCCCAGGTTGCCACTGTAAGTGGGATGCTAGCCAGGCTCGACAACGCACACCCTGGCGGTGCCAACGTGTGGGGATGATCAGTCCCATTGTCTACCCACCGTCCCGCACGGTCTTCCGGATATCCACTCGTAAGTGGGGTGCCACTTAGGCCAGGCAATCTCACAGTACTTGAACAAGCTCAACCCGATTCGCATAGTAACTGGCAAAGCAGTTACAAACTCTTTCCGCGCAAAAGTTGGCCTACTCTCCAACTTTATGTTTCCATCAAGGAAAACACTCGCCAATGAGTCCACTCCGCACAAGTCCCTAGAGTTTTCTCGGAACTTGCTCTGATACCACACGTGACGGACCGGAAAATTACGCCTTTGGCGCGTTGCCCCGCAGCCGTAATCTCCCCGTGCGCCGTGATGAAGCTACGATCCGGGCCTCAAAGCTAGGCAAATGCACGTCCAATTGCCCTTGCAAGCATGCTCGTGGAGCATGACGCAGCTAACTTAGCTTCCACACTCGTTCCAACTTACCCTTGTCCCGCAAAAGGGTTTAAGGCCATAAGGCCAATGCCAATGCATTTTTCATGCGTCTCTGGCTTTACCTTTACGTAGGGAATTCATAAATGAATTTCCTAGCTAGCTGAGCAACCGTCACATTGCCGTGTCTTGTCCAGTGCATAAGCCTTAGACTTTAGCGTAGGCCACACCAAGCCCTTGCCATTTCCCACGTTAACTCGCTTACCAACTCTTTATAACTTGATAGGAAGTATGAGCATCCACTTGCTGGCATGTAACTAAGCCTCATCAAGAATGGCCACAATCATCTCTGGCATCGAGCTACCGAGCTTAGATGATATGAGGGGCCAGAATGTCGC
Organism: Papaver armeniacum; assembly: GCA_023531295.1. NCBI lineage: Eukaryota > Viridiplantae > Streptophyta > Magnoliopsida > Ranunculales > Papaveraceae > Papaver > Papaver armeniacum. Next base: position 612,269 of record JAJJWW010018775.1, read on the forward strand.
AATCATCTCCGAATTAGATGATATGAGCGACAAAGTGCTTTGGGACCGGCAATGCCGCAACTCATTGCGGCCGCCTACGTACCCTTCCCTACTTTAAAAGGGATCAAGCACAGGCACCGTAGTTCATCCGAGAAGGGACGTAAAATTAAACCAAATCGTTTGCAAGGTCCGTGGCCTAGCACAAACGGTAATGGCCTCGGTTCGTATAGGCCATTCCGCCAAGATGCATAATGATTATGCATCATCAGGTCCGCGCCGTGGCATAGTGATGCCAACGCATCAAATGCCCTCTCCGCAAGGCTACGCAACTATAAATGAGTCTTAGGCATCATTTATACTCTTCCTGGCTAAGCTATGAAGCTTACTTGGTACATAGTCCGCATATGCACCTTCAACCAACTACCCCTCCCTATATATGTCTTAATGGAATTTCTACAAGTATGAAAAGGGGAGCAAATTGACATGCTTCACTATTCATGGCCGTTGCCATGAATTTCTGAAGGACCGGCAATGATTTCCGAGTCTCCGTTCTATTGCACAATGATTGTGCACCACTCGTTCCGTCTGCTGCACAATGATTGTGCACCAATTGTTCTGTCTCGTTGCACAATGATTACCCACAACGATTGCGGACAATGATTGCGCACCACCCGGTCCTCTCGATCAAGCTTCGTTTATTGCACAATGATTTCGCCGTAAGATCGAGCCCACCTACCCAATGGCCTAATGCATCATGATGATGCAACATTGGCCCTGGCCAAATGCCAAACATAATGCGCCATTTTTGGCGCGGTATTGGCCTTAAGCCAATCCACCTCTTTCACGCTGCGGAAGCTTTGGATGAAGCTTCATCACAAGCAAATGGCGCATCTTTTAGCATGCGCCATGCTAAAAACACGGGGTGTTACAAACGCAATCCTGATGGTACAATTGCACGTCGTAAGTCTCGCTTAGTTGCAAAAGGATACAATCAACAAGAAGGGATTGATTACTTTGAAACGTTTAGTCCTGGTCGTTAAACCATGTACTATACGTATTATTCTTACATTGGCTTTGTCTTCCAATTGGCCTATTCATCAACTTGATGTGCGTAATGCTTTCTTACATGGAGAACTTCAAGAAGAGGTGTACATGAAGCAACCTCCGTGTTATGTGGATTCTCGTTTTCCTACACATGTCCGCAAATTACATCGTTCTCAGTATGGCCTTAAACAGGCTCCTCGTGCATGGTACCACAGACTCAGCACCTTTTTGCAAATTGGGTTTATTACTTCAAGTGTGACTCGTCATTGTTTATTTACAATGGAACTTATGGTGCTATTTACTTGTTAGTCTACGTGGATGATATTATCACATCGGCTCCCGATCCTATGGTATTGCCCTATTCTCACTCGTTTACAACAAGAATTTGCAATTAAATATCTTGGTTCTTTGTCTTATTTTCTTGGAATTGAGGCAACTCGTACTTCTTCGGGTTTATTTCTTTCTCAACAACGTTATGCTCATCATCTTCTTATTCGGGCAAAAATGGATGGTGTCAAACCAGTTAGTACTCCACTTAGTACTTCCAGTGATATTTGTTCTGATCGTAGTACTTTGTTAACTGATGCTACTGAATATCGTAGTATTGTTGGAGCACCTGCAATATTTAACGTTTTTACTCGCCCGGATCTTGCGTATCTTTGTCAATAAAGTTTGCCAATTTATGCATGCTCCTACCGAGTTTCACCGAGTTTAGTTAAGCGTATTCTTCGTTATCTCAAAAGTACAAGTACCTTTGGTATACTTCTTGGCCGTCTCCTTCTCTTCAATTGTCTTTCAAAGTGCGTATACCGATTCCGATTGGGCCGGGTTCTCATGATGATCGTCGTTCTACTAGTGGATATTGTGTTTACATAGGTGGAAATATTGTCTCTTGGAGTGCTAGGAAACAAAAAAAACAAGATATCTCGTTTTAGTACCGGTTTGAATATCGGGGTCTTGCTATTGCTACTTTGGGCTGAAATTATGTGGATTGGGTCACTCATTTCGAGCTTCGTATCTCTACACGTTCTCCTCCTATACCGTGGTGTGACAACCTTGGTGCAACTTATCTCACAGTTAATCCTATATTTCATGCACGGACAAAGCATATAGAAATTGACTATCATTTTGTTCGTGATCAAGTTGCTTCCAAACTTCTTGATGTTCGTTTTATATCATCTAAAGATCAAGTTGCGGATATATTTACAAAACCACTCTCTAGGGATCGGTTTTCACTTTTACGGTTCAAGCTAACGGTTCAAGATCACCCGTTACGCTTGCGGGAGGGTGTTAGCTCATCATCCGGAACATGACATCTCTTGATGTTCACGGGTCTTGTATTTTAGGTAATAGTGTTTAGTTAGGAAATACTCCTTCCTTGCTATTCAAGGAAGTCTCTCTATATATACCTATGTATCTTGTATAACAATGTGTGTGCGCAATAATATTGTTAAGAGATTAAATCTCTGTTGAAACTTTTCTGTTCCTCTTCTCTTCTTCTAAGTTATTCTAAACCTAAGTTACCCTAAACATATATAGTTCTAGCTGACCGATTAGTTATAGCAATGTATATACCTTCATGTTCCTCGTTTCTGCACCGATGTGCAAGATTGTGTTGCCTACATGATATTCTTGTCCGTACTCCGTAGGTTGTGCACCTGTCTGGTATTCGATCAAAAACATCAGGGCCCCGGCCTCAAAACTGCTATTTTTAGCACGATACTATGCAGTAATGTCTCATTTCGATCAGTCCTTGAGTGAACAGTTTCTGGTCTTCCTTCAATCAGCACTTTGAGAACGTTAAACCTAGTCTTTCACAGTTGCTAGATGCATATATAGGTGTTCTTCAAATCATGATCTTGGATTGTACAAGCATCCATGTTTGCCATTACCAACAGCTTCACCATCTCAGTTTCTCCTTTTGCTGAAGCCAAGTGAATGCCCAATGATCCACATCCGAACTCATTGGCTAAAACATAAACTCTCTACACTCTCGTGCACCACAACAACATCGCATATGTTTGATATTTCCGTTTTCATCTGCCACGCTATGTTTACCATATCCGTAATCATAACATCACTCCTGCAAGAAACATTAAATGGATGTCGATAATTAACATAGCAATGACCTAAAATATATACCTAAAATGTAAGATAAGCTCTTGAACATGGAAAAGAAAAGGCAAGCAGCATATTACCTGATACGGAGGTATATTGGTATTGGCATATAAAACAATGCGAGCGAGCCTTACATCATGATGGTCACTTAATACACATTGAACGTAGCCGGAGTAAGTAAGGAATGCTTCAGCCAACACTTCGAGAAATATAAAGTCTCTATGATAAGTGTGTTCAATTCATAAGCAGCATATGCTGCACTACTACTCTCTGCTACTTCAGATCATGTACCTGTGATACTCTTTTTTATAAGTTAATTCAAAATAATACTAGTAATTTTTGTATAATACCTTGGTGAAAAAAAAATTATCATTTTTTTCTTTTAAATAAATTACGGTTCAGTAAAAGCAAAGAAGAAAAAAGAAATATATAACAAGAAGAGGGAGGGGGTTTTTCGTATGGGACACAAAAATATAAAGAAAAAAAGAAGTTAGGCCACCCTATAGTACTGACTGCTTGGACGAAGAAATTGATGAATGTGCATAATTTAATTATTTGAGGGGAAATATCATGATTGGTCTGATTCAATTCCAAGGGGTTTTTCTGAGCGTCCACCAGCCACATTTCCAAACCAAAACCTTTTCAATTCAAGACCCATTGGTGTTCTAAAATTAAGTGAGAAAAGGAAGAATCGGTGTTGCTTGAAAGAAAAGAACCAAAACTAAATTAAGGCAGAAACTCATCAGAGATAGGGTATATAAAGAAACACCTAGCTATTTCTTCTTCTCCTCCTCTTTCTAGCTAGTTCACCCAAATATTTGACCTAAGCACTAGAAATGCAGAAACATAATAAATTTTAGTAGTTGAGACTTAGCTATTCCCTCCATGGGCTGTGGTCCATGATCTCTGTTAAACTTCTGAATTGGAGAGCTGACAACCATTTGAATTGGAGTATCTGGTGTTCTTTGTAGCGAAGCAACATATGCTTGCATATTTTTTCATTTTCCTAATTTGAGCATGACTAGTACTGGAGCAGCTCAGTTCACAAGCTGGTGATACCTCAAAATCATTTTCCTAGCTTAGTTGGTGGTCCATCACTGATGGATACTCGGTCCTCTCTCTCTCAGTACTCTTTTGGCTAAGTTTGCACAGTGAAAGAGTGACCCATGAGGCCATGGCCACATGCATAAGTCAGCCTTTAACTTTTACCAATAATAGGCGGGAAAATTTTAATTTTTGGGATGCAATATAATTCAAAAATAGTAATATTTGGACCACAACAACGACTTCATTTTTGAAAGTTCAATCTATCTATCTGTATAAATTCTACAACTTGGAGTTGTAATTAGTAAGATCATAACTCAATTTCCACTCAAACATGTTTAACAGAACCCATCTCATTGTTCTTCTTCCTCTGCTCTTTTGTGTTGTTAACTCACTGAACGTTCAAGAATATGAAGAAGAAGAAAGAAGTATTCTTCTTAAACTCAAGCAAGAATTTGGAATTGGTCCATCGTTCTTAAAATCATGGGATTCAAATGGGTCTCGTTACTGCAGATGGGAAGGTATTCGCTGTGATACCCATGGTTTTGTTCACCGAATTTCATTTAGTCAAATGAATATTACTGAGAAAGTTCCAGGTATTATTTGTCATTTGAAAAATTTAACAGAAATTGATATTTCTTCGAATCATATTTCTGGGGAATTCCCAATTTCTATCTTGAGTTGTTCCAAACTTCAATATTTGGATATTCGTGGAAATGAATTTGTTGGAAAAATTCCAATTGATATAGATAGACTTTCGAATCTTCGATATTTAGATCTGGGGTGGAATAATTTCTCTGGTGATATTCCTTCTTCATTGGGAAATTTACAGTTCTTAAAGTACTTAAGGCTTCATAAGAATCAGTTTCATGGTAGATTCCCGCGCGCAATCGGAAACTTATCAAGTCTTGTAGTTGTTGATCTGGGGTATAACGATCTATTTCCGTCAAAAATTCCTAATGAATTCAGTCAACTGGTGAACCTGCGGGTTCTTGCGATGCGAAAATCGAATTTATACGGGGAAATCCCGGATTGGATTGTTAATCTTTCAAATCTGGATATACTGGATCTCGAGGGGAACAATTTAAGCGGGAAAATTCCACAGAAATTGTTTTTGTTAAAGAACTTAACGGCTGTGTATCTAGATAACAACAAATTATCAGGCGAAATTCCGAGAGAAATCGAATGTTAAGATATGGAAAGTATCAATCTTTCAAATAATGAGTTAACAGGTTCAATTCCAGAAGGTGTTGGCAAATGGAAGAATTTGGTAGAGATATATATATCGGAGAATCGACTAACGGGAGAAATACCGGCAAGTATTGGTTTACTTCCATTCCTGGATACTATTTCCTTAGCACAAAACAACCTATCAGGTAAATTTCCGAAAACTATCGCAAATCACCGTAAGTTGATGTATGTTTTACTTGACAACAATAGGTTACGTGGTGAGATTCCGTTTAGCTTTTGGTCAAATCACCACCATGTGAAATTTGCATCCTTGAGCAATAATATGTTTTCCGGTGAACTTCCTGATAAGTTGAGTTCGAACTTAGAAATGCTCGACTTATCGTGCAACTCTTTTGAGGGAAACATTCCAGAAAATATAGGCTTATTAAAACTAGTTTCTTCGCTTAATATGTCCCATAATCATTTTTCCGGTGATATCCCAGAAAGTATAGGAAACATGTCTGCCCTAGAGTCTTTAGATTTAAGTTCCAATAAGTTGAGTGGAAGAATTCCACAATCTTTGGCAACAATCGATTCTCTTGAGGTGCTAAACCTTTCTTACAACAACTTGAGCGGAAGGATACCAAGAGGAATTCACTTTGATACACTGAGTTTGGATGGTTTTGCTTATGCTGGAAATGATTTATTGTGTGGATTTCCGAAAGACAAACTTTGCCAGGGTGATCACAACGCTAGTCTCACTGATGTGAAACCTACAAATGAAGTTGATGAGGTCGATGCAAAAGAGAATCTGAAGTTGTATGCTAGTGTTGTCTTGGGTGCTGTAGTTGGATTTTTCGGTCTGTTTTGTGTTTTGCTTCTGAAGAAAGAGAATTGGTGGAATCCATATTGGAGATTTGTCGAGTCTGTTGCAGTTAGAATAACAAGTTATATATTTTGAATAATTGAACGTAATGTAGTGTATTCTTGTTTTTTACATAATTTTAAATTTGAGAACTCCCATATATCAGTATTACTCTTTGATTATTTTGATATTCTTCATTATATTATTGATCACCCGCTATGGTATAATTCTGTAGCCATTGAGATTTACAAGCAATGTGTATATATAGCCTCATGCATATATCCCTAATAAAGTCTTATAGTCTCTCATCAGTAAATCATACTAGTACTTAATTGTGCTACTTCGCCTACTAATGTAATGACACGCTTTCTGTTCTTCAGTATTTTTTATGTCAGCTCTGTGACACAACTTCTCAAAAACCTCAGTATACTCTTGCTATGATTCAGTGTGGATAAATGATAATTGTGTTGATAGCCATACTTATGTCAGTCCAACTATGAAACCAACAGAAGTGCCAACACTAGTAAAGTATCAATGGAAACGTTTACTTGTTCCGACATTTTGAAGAATAAAAAAACAAAGAAGAGTAGGAGTTTAGACTGTATTTTGGCCGATCAACAACAAAAAAAAAAAAAAACAGATTTTGGCTGTTGATCAACTAATTAATGAAGTAGAAGATTAATTTTCTCAATCAACTAAATACTTTTAGAAAAAATATGCAAGAGGTCTTGTTACGCGTCTGCAGACGCACATGACAAGGCTTTGTGTTCACATGCTCCTTTTTTCTCTGTTCTTAATTTGAGTATGGGTTGGATTCCACTGATATCAATGCAATCTGGCTTTTCAAAGATTCCCTCCTGCAACAACAAAAATAATTTACAGTCCATACTTATGAAAGGCTTTGCATGCACATGTTCCTTTTTCTCTGTTCTTGTGAAAGGGTTTGATTACACATTGACTTGAATGAGTAATACAAAAAAATAAAAATAAAAAAGAATCCAAAGTTGATTTTGAGTTCTTTGGCTCAATAATGCATTCAGAAATAACAAAAAAGATTCCCTGATGATGGAGTTTCTAACTAGTGAGTTGTAACTAGCTAGTTTGGTTGTTAATAAGGTTGGGGGTTCGATAGGAAAAATCACATCACACTAACAGGCACACCAGACGCGGAGTGCATTCAATTTGAATTCTGACTTCTCAGTCATGACATGGAGTGCATTAACAGGCACACCAGACGCGGAATGGGTTTGATTACACATGGACTTGATACAGACTTGATACAAAAAAATTAAGAAAAAAAAGGAATCCAAAGTTGATTTTGAGTTGTTTGGCTCAATAATTTCGTTGAAAGTGATTTACTACCTACCTAACTTGTGATGCTTATGCATCGATCTATATAATGACCCTCTCATCTCTTCCAACTCTCCCACATTCGTGATTGGGTTTTCCATTTTCTCAAATCTTCTTCTTTTTTTTTGCTTTTTTCTGTTAATTAATCTTCTGATCATCTCAAGAAGAAGAAGAAGAAGAAGAAGAAGAAGGTAATATTTAAATTATTTTTTCTGAAATTGAATATTTATATTTATATATCATCTCATCTCTTTCACTTCTTTTCCATCTCTGCATCAAAAAAAAAAAATAATCTCTTCTTCTGTAAACCAGTCAACTGAAATCGATATTTTCATGTATTTTTCTCTCTGAATCAGATCAACAAAAAATGGATTATGAATGGATAAGGAGTAGTTTTATATGGGAACCGGGCGGATTAACACAAAAATAGTAACTCCTTCGAGCATGATGGTATCTTCTCTCGGTAACATTACATGATAACCTTCGCAACGAGCTTCTATATCATCGACTTCGTTTAGGAACCCTTCAATGGTAAATATATGGATACGTATGCGACATTTTCAAATGCAAAATGAATTAATCAAGATTCCGAGAGAAAACAGTTTCAACTGCAACTCAGAAAGTGAAAAGGTTTTTTTTTTTTTTTTTTTTTTTTTTTTTTTTTTTTGAAGAGTAAGGTTAATATGTATAAAAAGAAAATGTAATAAGACCAAAGAAGGTCCCCATTTTTGTGTTACAGAGATTTATGAGCTATCAATCATAACTTTCCAGTGTGTTACCAGATCTCTAAATGAATTACCCCAAAACCATTTTTCTGCATTGCCCCATTGAAAGATCAAAGCTTTAACTTCATTGATGATTATTCCTTCAGCTCTATGGAGTTTGTTTGCCATAATCCTGCGATTTCTTTCTAGTGAAAAGGTTTTGTTGTACTTTATTTTTGTGTAAGAACTGGAATAATATGGATAAATGGAGTTTAGAATACAAAGCAAAAAAAAAAGTGAAAACCAACATCTTTCAGTAACATGTACTAATCAACTAGAGTAGTTTTTCATCATAAGTTGAGTAGATTGATAGGAAGATTAATTCCTGTCAAATCCAATATGCGCGGTTTTCTATGCTTTCCCCATTCTGGCATAACTGAGCAATTCAGTCAACAATAACAAACGCTTTGAATCTTGAACTCAACCATAGCACTTATGAAAAGATATTATGAGTCTAACGTAGTCATCCAAGTGAAAATAATTAAGCAAGAAAAATCAATTGGTAAAGAAAGGATTCTCTAAGTGCAGGCCACCATGATCAGATGATGGCCATGTGGTTCCGTGAAAGGTGTTACTCTGCAAGAGAGACATGGAATAAGATTATTGATTGCAATTAGGTAACTAGGTTATATCACAGAATTGACATCTCTTGCTAACCCATTTTTCAATGTTCTGGCCAGTTCGAGTTACATGTGAACGTATGAATAAATCTTAAACCATAAGTATACACATGCATGGGGTTGCATCTTGATAGTGAAATAATTTATATTTCGAAATTGATATGATGCATCTGTTGCGGCCACATGATAAGAACCTGTAAATTTTCTCTAACTTGCTGACTGAGGTTGAAAATTTTATTATCGTTGTTTCATCACAGCAATTTACTCATTCATTTTCTTTGAAGCACTGCCAAATATTGAGACCGGGTAGTTGGTCCCATATGAAAACAAGAGTCTTAGATTAGCAACAGCGGCAGTGATGTTTGTTTGTTTGTATTACTCATTATTTACCTTTTCTTCGGTTTGGTTAAAATAGTCTCACGAGTCATCTACTATTGACATCTGTGAAGCATAATGGTCTCTCCTTCCCCAAAATTGTTAATCCACTTTAATTTTTGGTTGATAAGTTTGAATAAAGAAAAATTAATCTACTATTGATATCTGCTTGGGAGTTTTGATGAGATATACATAGAACGTAGATGTAGATGCTCAAACGTCGTCATCACAATATAAATTATTATGCCAAATAAATTATTGAAAGAAAAATAAATATCAAAACTTAAAAGAAATAATTAGATAAAACTAATATGGTACTCTTGAGCTTAATAATGACAGTCTCGTGCCGCAGAATCAGTTAATTCAACTTGCATTCAGCTAGACAGCCAGCCTTGAACTTATAACAATAGCCTCGGGCTGGTGCATTCTGACAACACCAACAATCTCTGATAATGTAACCACTAGAACACCTTATGCATGGAGTAACAAAAATTTTCTTTCGATCCCCAGTAATGGCACTGCTTACGACTTCTGGAGCTGATGCATCTGCTGCCATGACGCTGCTGCTTCCTGTTGTCAAATTTTAAAACCATTAAAAACAAAAAAAAAACAAGAAAAATACAAATCCATAATTACTAGTGACATGCATACCTTGGTGAAGGGAGAACATAGCGGTGACAACGAGAAAGAGGAGAACCAATCTTACGGTGTTAGAACCAGCCATTACTTGTGAATGAGTTAATGAGAAGGATCGATGTGCTTAATACTAATTTTAAGACGTCTATTTAAAGGTTTATAGGTCGAGAACCAAAACTCATATTTTTGGTAATGTGGGTATATACATAGAAAGCGTTCTTAATATAGCAGTCGAGATATCATCTATGATTTCTTTCTTTAATAATATCAAACTTTCAATAACTAAAATACTTGCTTGTTCATTGTAATTAATAACATACCTAATTGGGAAACATGGTCGATTAGAGGGAACAAAGATCTGTCTCTTATAAATAGAGAAGGAGACAGAAAATAGGGAGAAGAAGGAGAGAAAATCTTATTAGATGTGTATATTAGACTAACATTACAGCCTCTATTTATAGGGCTAGACACAAGGGCATCCCAGTAATAAACGGGATTTGCCCTAGATATTCTTAACATAATTACACGTTTATAACACTCCCCCTGATGACATTGTGTCTAAGCTAATTACAAACGGACCAGAAAACTCAAAAGAGAAAACCCGAAATTGCATAAGCATGTAAAGACTCAAACATTGTTGGACACAAAAATGTTGCCTCGTTAAAACCTTGACAAGGAAAACCCACTGGGACAAAACTTTGACGAAGGAAAAAGAGTACAACTCGATAAAGTCCAGTGAATGCACCTTAATTTGATGATGGCGCTCCCCCTGATGAGTACTTCAATAAATTATTGGCTTGCAAATCTTTGAGTCGAGACTTCCCAATTTCGGTGAACGAATTTCTTGAATGTAGAAGATATTTGTTCTGATGAAGTCTTCTTTTTTGTTAGTCTTCTAATAGTAGTGTACTTGAATCTTCAAGCTTCTTCAAATTCATTGAGAACTTATGTCTTGGTTTGCTATCTTCGGAGATGATTTGCATATGTAGTTGACGTAGTTTCTTCAACAAGGTGCCAATATGTAGTTACAAGTACCAAAGGTGAACAAAATTTGTGATCATACCTTATATGGATCGTAATGATATCCAAATTCATAGGAGAAGTTTATGTTGATGTGGTCTAACAAAATGATCTAGTTAATGGTGGGAATCCACCAAATAACCGAAATTGATACAACTCCCCCTTGGATGACCACCATGTTGAATTAAATTGCCTCGCTAAAACCTCGCCAAAAAAACCCAATGGGAAAAAACTTGGACAAAGGAAAAGAGCACAAATATCAACATTTTGAAATAAAATAAAATGTCATGTTGCCTCGTTAAAACCTTGTCAGGAAAACCACATGGGATAAAACCTGAAACAAAGGAAAAAGAGTACAACTTTTGACGTAAATATGGATGCTAACCCAACTATACGAGTCTCACATAAGACAAGCATCAAAATAATAACTCTAGTCTTTCTCAAGACGAGTTTAAGCTAGCATAATTCCAACTGCATATTTAAGAAAGAAAAAAATATAGAATTGATGCTGCTAAAGCGTGGATTTTTGTGTTTTTAAGGACTCCTCAAGAGACCCATAAAGTTGATAGCATCAACTAATTAATCCGGATTTTTGGTTTTGTACCAAATTTCTAAAACACATGAAGGATTGTTAACTTGACATAATCAAGTCAAGTGGCTACCAGAATATAATTTGAATCCTACAAGAATTACAAATTTGAATATGTTCTCCGACCACATACGAGTCCTTCAAGGACTACCACGCTAAATGTGTCTTATAAGAAGAACAATTGTTGAACCAATCCTAGGGTCTGAGCAAAAAGAAAACCCTCAAATCGTTTTCACAACGAACGTATTTCTCGTATAACGCAATATGACTACACCATTCTATAATTAATGGGCTTGGCACTTTTAAGGTGTTAAGTCTTGGATCCAAAATTGCGTTCATCGAGAAATTAGTCCAATATAAATTGGATTGTATGCCAACCAATCACATATGTCGATATTTCTCTCTAAAGGGGTTAACAACAACCATCTTTTATTATTTATGTAGCTATTGTAAATGAATATTCGACAATCATTAGTTTATTATGACCCAACACAATTCTCTGGTGTATACACACTTTGAAAAATTCAAATTTTACTGGTACCAGTTCCCGCGGGCATTATAATCTCCTCCTCGTCAAATGAGGAGATATTAATTTTGAGAATGTGAATCATATTATGATAGACTCTATCATAGCACTATCTATAGCATGTAGCAAATTGCTACATTTTTGCTAGAAGTGATTGGATTTGCCTTTTCAAACGACATTAGCTAATGGAAAAGCTAAATGAGATAATTTCACGCCTATTATTTAATGGCAGCATTTATCGATTTGATTTAATGGGAGAGAAATTGATATAACTTTAGTTAATTAACACCACCTTTTGATAGTGTATATAGTCTCCCCCTGATTATGGCGGAAATAATTTGATTTCGTAAAGTATTATCCGATTAATTCGAGGACATATACTAAGAATAATTTCTAGTTTTTAACAATACCTGGTTGGAGAGTAGATACTGAATCCAGGAATCACTAAAAATTATCCGAAAAATGTAATCCACTTGATATACAAATTGAACAAAGCATGGATTTTATTGGTTACAACCCAAAAGATATAAAATATGCAAATAAATCTCCAAATAATTCCATGACCTCAACGACATGAAATTGTGGACACTTTATTTTTCAAAAAAAAATAAATTCAAGAGTAATATAGTCACTTCAAGGACTAATAATATTGGCTAACAAGCCGGGTGCGCACCCAAATTAATCTTAAGTGTCCAACTATATTCCAAATTCAAGTGGAACGGTTCCAAAATTTGGAGAGAATTACCATGAGGAAAATTATAGCTATCAATACCATAATAACGATATCCTATTTCTAGGATCGATAGAGAAATCCAATTCCAATTGGTTTATACGATTCTTATGAAAAAAATAAAGAAATCATTATCGTTATTCTTTGTAGAGAAAAATCTACTTTTTGGTTGATGAAGATTTCTTTGAAAGAACATAAATCAATAACCAATATTGGCTAAAAGTTCTTAACATGCCAATTTTTACATCTTATTAAGGAGAATTGATGGGGGAAAACCAACATCAATTGGTTTTTACAATTAGCAAAATTGTATCGACAAATTAAAAAAATAAAAATATTGTCGTTTGCAATATCGCATAGTCAGTTGACGGATGGTTTCTTACAAAATAAAATAAAATAAATAGAAACCACTAATCACATGATACCAATTAAATTGGACGGAGGTTTTTCAACCATGCATGTGAATAATTACTGTGAAGGTAATTAAATTGCGATAATACCCAAAAAAAAATTGGTGATTACAGTTTCATTAGGGGAATAGAAACCGTAAACCATCTTTCGATGGATTTTTTTTTTTTCTTTCTCTATATGAAAAAGATTAGAGAAGAAAAGAGATCAATTATACTTGATAAGATTGATCACCCATAACTTAATATGCACAATAATTAATTAAAAAGAACTTTAACAAAATATTAATAAGCAATACATAGAGACACCATTGAGATTTTAATGTAAAGTGGTTGACAGCCGCCACTTTTAATTGGTACCTATTCGCTCATGTAGATGGAAATATATAGACGGAACTTTGTGACCACAAAAATCCATCCACGGAATAGTTTTGGTTTATATCTCGCACACCAAACAGTAGATTAGGATCAGAGAATGAACATCTCCCTAGCATACTGTGAGTGCTACGAGTGGATCCGATTTGACCTACAAAAGAACAAATAAAGTTAGTTCTGAAACGATGTGAATAAATCTTTGTTATAATCAATTTAAAAACAAAGATTAAGATATCCCTCTCTGTCCTATGCGATGGAAAGTTTAACCGTCTGATCACACCATAAAGAGAACGAAGAAGAAGCTTAGTCGGTAGAGTTACGTCGCTGATAACGTCTTATAAATAGAGAAGGAGACAGAAAATAGGGAGAAGAAGGAGAGAAAATCTTATTAGATGTGTATATTAGACTAACATTACAGCCTCTATTTATAGGGCTAGACACAAGGGCATCCCAGTAATAAACGGGATTTGCCCTAGATATTCTTAACATAATTACACGTTTATAACACTGTCATTATTTTAGTTTATTTGTCAGAATGGCCTCTGAACGTCTTGACGCATTGCCCAGAGAGACCATAGTGACACTTTTTGAATGACCATAGAAGTTCTAGAGCTCGGACATGAGTATGGTCATTTATATTTTATAAAAATCCTTTGTCATCTCCCCCTCCAGTTGCTACCAAGGTTTCATCCTGCAAACTAGGGCTAAAGTCCAGTTGTCGGATGTAACGAACCGACACGTCGGACGGAGTTTCTATGTTTCTATGAAAAAGAAATCTTTTTCAGCTCTGACTCTGAGAACCAAACAAGAGAATTTTCAATTCATCTGGGTTTTTTAACAAAGAACCCATCACTCTAATCATCCGTTCTCTGTTCAGCTCAGCTCAGCTCAGCTCTCTGTAAGTTGTCTCTGAATTTTGTTTAATTTTCTCAGATGAATTTGATTTTGATTTCATTTTTTTTTTTTAAATTTGATAATGGGTTTGTTCTCTTCGTCTAATTCTAGAAACCCACACACAATTTTTCCTTCCAATTTAATTTTGAGCTCTAGGGATTTGCTTTGATCTTCAATTTCTTAGGTTTTAAGTGGTGAAAAAGGGATTTCTGTAACTGTTGTTTTGAATAATCAATTTACTGTTATCAATGATTGAGGTGAAAAACCTAATTGGGTAATTGTGTGTTTGATTCAGTGGTTTTACAGGTCCTGAAGTTCCGACAAAATTCTGGAGACATTGTTTTGGTTTTTGTGTAATGGAGGAATTGGAGAGTAGTTCAAATATTCATTCTGAATTAGGACAATCATTGCAAAACGCACGAGAGCGTTTTGATACTCTCTTCCGTGCAGCACCAACTGATCAAAATACTCTCTTCCCTGGCTTGCAAGAACTTAATCAATCTGTAGAAGCTTCAATGCAGGTATTATATTGATCTCTTCCTGAAATGTTTCTTTCTTTTTGTGCTTCTTAGATACGGATATGAAGGGGGCGAACGAGAAACTGTCATGGAAGTAATTCCCTTGGTGTTTAAGAGACTAGGAACTATTTTGAATTTCTTATGCTTAAGTTGGTTTGAAAGTGCAGTGCAGGTTAAGCTAATACAGTGGTGTAGGATAAGGAGCTTAATCTGCACTGCATTGTTGTCCTGTGTCAATATATTTTGATCTTTCTTATGTAACCGTGTAATTTTGTCTGATGATATAGAGTCTCGGTTCTCGTCCTCTGAGAGCGCCAGCAGCAAGTAAGGAAGTGGTTGCAAACCTTCCAACAATCACCTTGACAGAGGAAACCTTGATGAAGTTGGGCATTGACACAGAATGTGCTGTTTGCAATGAGAACTTGGTTATAGATGACAAGACGAGGAATTGCCCTGCAAGCACTTGTTTCACCCTCTCTGTTTGATGCCGTGGCTGGTTAGTCCCCTTTAGTCGTGTTATGGTTAAATTTACTTTGCTTTGTTCGCCTTTTAAATTTGAAGTTGTAAGTACTTTGGTGATTTACCAGAATCTGAGATCTAATTTCCTGTAATCAGGGACGGAATCAGGATTTTTTCACAAGGGGGGCGAAGCAAGGTTCGAAAAACGGGTCACGTCTCAGGTCACGGCCACTGGGTGTGACCGTTATACCGCGTTTTGTCGGGTGTGAACACGTTTCGGGAAAAAAACATGTTATTTAGGAAAAAACGTGTTTTTATACGTTATTTTAAAATAACGGGCATTATAACAGTTAAATAGAAAATTAAAAAGTATTATGATTTGAAATTCCTATCTAACGGTTATAACGTGCGTGAAAACAGTTATAACTAGTCTAATAACGTTGTTACAACATTTTTTATATATATATTGTTATTTTATTCTTTTACATTCAAAAATTTTATTATAATTTTTTAATCTTTAGTGGATTAAGTCAATAATAATTCTATTTTATAAAATAAAAAAAAATCTTTAATTTAAAAAATAAAAAATTGTAAAAAAATATTTTTAAATTATTTTTCTATAAAAACGGTTATAACTGGCGTGAAAACGGAAAAAATCGTCTAAGAGCTCACATTAAAATGTTACTTAGAAACAAAAAACGTAAAATTCAATTTTGTGTACTGACTAAATTTTGTGTGAGGAAATTGACCGGCTGGCCAAACAATAATCAAAAACTCGAAAATGATTGAGCCCCGGCCGTAGGCCGGGGTGATACCTAGTCTCCTCATGTAAAGATGAAAAATTTGTAGAGATAAAGAAGTTTTTATGTTGGTTTCTTGTTCACTTTCTTTCTCAATATTCTTTTATGTAAAAAAAATATTGAAAATATCAAACCGGATCTCTTATTCTCAAGCAAATAAACTATGAAAGGACTTCAGTTTGGTTTCAATAAATTTCTCTTTTCAGAAAAAAAAAAACTATAAAAGGAAACACGTTTTAGTAAGCCATAAATACGTGTTTAGACTAAGAAAACTCAAACTAAAAAATACAAAAGAAAGATCCCACTCCCCACGTGTTTATATTAAACCTTAACAAATTAGAATTTATTATTTAGAGGGGGCTAATATTAGACTTACAACTTATTTTAGGGGGGGCTGTATTAGATTTCTTCCCAAAAACTATGGGATTTGACGATAACCAATGAAGATTTTCAAAATTTCAGGGGAGGCGGGAGCCACCCCTGATGTATACACAGCTCCGTCCCTGCCTGTAATGGTTACAGGACAAACGTAACTCATGCCTGGTTTGCAGACATGAACTTCCTACGGATAATGAAGCATATGAGAGCTGGAAAAAGAGTGAGAAAGAGGCTGAAAAAGCACGAAGGGATGCTGCAAATTCTGTATGTTGAGACTCAATTGACTTTCAATGATAAACAAGCTTAGATTTTTGTATAGCAGTAGAAAGCTACTGAATTTTAGAAAACAATTGCAATACATGTAGCAGAACCAAGAATAGTGTTACTATCCGGATTTATATAAAATCTTAAGATTGCGTAACTGTTGAGCCTTTCCGAATTTAAGTACATCTTTCTGTATTATCTTTGTTGCACTGTGAACAAGTTGATGCATGATGAAACCAACACTCTTGAATTTAAACTTCCATTAAACATCAAAATATCATAGTATACACCGGACATTTAGCAGAGAAAAAGCAAGTTAATTGCATTACATGAATAATCCATTCATATCCCCTTAGTCCAACCTTTTTTTTGACTAACGAGTATCGACATCATAATCTCAGATTCTGTAACAGCCTCCGGTACAACGAGTCCATGGGTTACCACATTTATAGCAAAATTGATATGAACACCTGCGAACATAGCATTCCAATAAGGCAGAAGTTAGTTATCAGAATCAGAGAAGCTCAACAGTAGCAGTAGTAATTTGCAGCATACCTGCAGGTTATATGTGGACAACCTTCCGCATATTCCACGTAAAACCTGCAACTCGGACATCTCATCCACTCTCGATCCTTAGCTAGGTTAATCAGCAACATGTCATCATTCCCTCCTCTTTTTATCTCCTGAAAGTCGTCAGATGTCAAATCAGAGTGTCATGGGACCTCACACTGGGCGCAGAACAGCCTACTGCACAATCATCCCATCATCGTCGTTCACAGCATCACTGAACAGTTCTTGAATGGTCAGTAAATTTTGTGTGAAGCAAGAACTGAAGACATTCTCCCACCGATCTAACACCTGAGCTGATATGATATCTCTACATGAATGGGGTTATAATTTCTCACTGCAGTTGGAATCTGGGCATATAATTATGCTGATTGTCTCTTGTATCTTAGCTTCGATGTGTTTGGTGATGCATTCAGAACAATACATGTGAGAACATTTGCTTGTAGTGTTCCTTGTCTCACTTTTTGGTTTGGCCTCCATACAAATTTCACAATAGCTCATTTCTGAAGAACACTGATCATCTCCCACACTAGTATTAATATCGACGAGTACATCACTGCTTCTGCTTCTGCTTCCTTCTGCCATTACAGATCCTGTAAGTCTTTTCTTTCAAGTTTTTTATTTCTTTTGGGTTATAACTTCCTTGACCCTGTACATCTTTATATACTGAAATGTCATAAAGAGAAACAATCTGTTATTGTTATTGCACCCATGACTATTTTGGCATGTAATTGAAGGAAATTGAAGGAAAAGAGAGACTATCAAGAAAATAAGTCGGCACTTGTTTGTTTCCTTATGTCCAAGTTGGTCTGAAACTGCAGTGCAGGTTAAGCTAATACAGTGGTGTAGGATAAGACTAACCTGCACTGCACTGCACTGCACTGTTCTGTATTAGGAGGCTTCTTATGTAATTTTTTTCTTTCGTTAGAAGATATAGTGTTGGTTCACGACCAGCAAGTAAGGAATTGGTGGAAAACTTTACAATATAACTCATGCCCAGTTAGCAGACTCGAACTTCCAACAGATAATCAAGAGTATGAGATTCTTAAGATTGCACAACTCTTTGAGCCTTTCCCAATTTAAGTACATGGTTCTGTATTCTCTTTGCACTCTGAACAAAATGATGAAATTTCATCTGATAAAGCATATGGTCGAATGGAATTTTACTGCAGATCTTTATTGAGACTTACGTTAGTACATGACTTTGAAAAAAAAACCAACAACATAAACACAAACACGGTATCAATGCCACTCTGTGCACGTTGCACTGGCACCAGTTACTTTGAAAAAAAAAAAATTGCCTGTATTGCAGAAGAAAGATTATGTGAAGGAAGAAACCCAAGTTTCGAAGATAGTTATGTCAATGATATAGAGCAGAGTGCAAATGAACACGTACATCGTCAAATTTCACACTTTTTATTCCAGTAAGAACATGCTACTCCCACATTTGTTCACCTTTTCGAAATCTAGCCATATAAAAAAATTGAGAACAAATACATATTGAGAATTAATATATACTATCACAAGTTATAAGCATGAGCGGGAGCCATGATATTATGAGAACTAAGCTGCACATTACCGGTGGCAAACAGTACCACA
This sequence comes from Papaver armeniacum, assembly GCA_023531295.1. Taxonomy (NCBI): domain Eukaryota; kingdom Viridiplantae; phylum Streptophyta; class Magnoliopsida; order Ranunculales; family Papaveraceae; genus Papaver; species Papaver armeniacum. The sequence goes on from JAJJWW010018775.1 coordinate 631,360, forward strand.
TCAGCGATTAATTCTTTCCCATGGCCTTTGATCACCTTTATTCCATCTTCAGTTTTAATCAACTGCATGAAACAAACAATCATGTATTAATCCAAAAGATTTGGATGCACTTCTACTCCGTCCACGTCCATTAATTAATCCCCTGCCTTTCAGATTTTCTGCAACAGGCTCCCTTATTTCATCATCAAATCCTCTATAGTTAAGAAACAAAAGTATGATGAGAGAAGCACCAAAGCATCGTAGACAATCATAGAGATGATAAAAATTGTCTGTTAACTTCGTTTTATTTTTTGGGTGCATTTCAAATTGATCAGCAACAGGGAACCAAAGAAAAGATAAGGACGTATCGGACAGGATACAACCTTAATGGCAGTTCTTTTATGAAGAAATTGTCTGCAGTAGAACACATCCCGCGCCAGAATGAAGCAAACTTAGAGGTGTAAAACGTGTCGGCCCGGTACAGCCCGGCACGCGAAGTCGTGTGCTTCACATGCCATGTGTCGTGCTGTGCTGTGCCAATGATTTAAACGTGATGTGCCGTGCTGTGCTTTACTAGTCAAAAGCTAGGCACAACACAGCCCACGGGCACATCACACGAATAAACGTGTCGTGTTGTGCCGTGCTGGCACATGTGCTATAAAAAGAAATAGCCCATCAAATATAAAATCGGATTATTGTCATGTAAATCAATGTTCTAGTTAAATATAGGTGACGACATTATAACAAAGATATTGAAATATATTTTCCAAATATTAAGGTATTATATGTGTTGTTATAAAGAAGCCAACATAAAATGTTAAAAACTAGCTAGAATAGTGACTCTTTTGTGAAATATACAAAAAATGTGATGTTTTATGCCTTGTTATATGGTGTATTTGTACATGTTATGACGTGCTTTTTTAACGTGTTGTGCTGGGCTGGGCCACGTGCTTATCCCTGCTGCGTGTTGTGTTGTGCTACTGTGCCAATTAGTCAAACCCAACACGTCCCATTTAACTAACGTGTTGTGCCGTGCTGGGATAAGTCACGTGCTGGGCTGGGATTTTAGCGTGCTGAGCTGGGTTGTGCTCGTACTGGCACATCCCCATTTACACCTCTAAGCAAACTCAACGGCAATGTATCCATATCGGAGAAGAAAAGGAAAATTTTCATCAGCCCATGACATACGAAACAATTTCATTATACCAAGTTGTGGTAAATATCTATTAGACTTCCTATACTTGTTCGTGAAAGAAACTTTAACTAGAACACCGCTGCCACGGTGGGGAGGGCCGACCGAAGAAAAACGAAACATCGTTCTGCGTAATGGTGTTATAAGGTTAAAATTGATAGGTATTCATGGTAGTTTACATAAATTTCCTCCATTTTTTATGCATTTTTTTTTTGATGGTTCGCATCAATTTATTCCATGTGCTATGTTTCCTTTGTGGTGGTTTGCACCAATATCCCCATGTATTATGCATCCTTTGTGGTGCTTTGCATAAAGACTATGCAATAAATTTTAAAAGTCACTATCGAATTTTTCACAAAAACACTAAATTTTATATTGTTGTTTGTACTCGTTGTGTCGATTTTTTAAAATCCTTTCCGATGATATAAACTTTGTAAAATTCTGAGGCACAAATTTTTAAATATATTATATTAAAGTTTGGTTACCAATTATACCCCTAAGAAATAAGATGTATAAGGAGTTATAATGAGGGATATTTTAGGTTTTTCATGTCCCAAAGACTACCACCAAATTCATTTCCAATCTTTTTATCAAATTGTCAATTTTTGTTTTAATAATTATTTGTTTTTATTTTTTTTTAATAATGGTAACTGCCCTAATTAGATATTCTCAATAGATATTACAAATCTGATTCTGAGTCTTTCAAGAAATTAGTTGGCACACGGGAGACAAGTTGTGTGTCAATCCCTCTCTGAAGCACCACCCCTATCCTATGGAAAAGAAAATTTCCAACTCTAACTTTGGCATCATGACTAGTCGAAAAATTACGCAATCTCTTAAGAAAGTCGATGGTTTCATCCCCAAGCCCACCGAGAGCGGTAAAGGCTAAGGTCCCAAAACCGAACCCATGTATCAGATCCGCACCTGCAAGGCGGAAATATTCCGTTGGTAGCAAAGGAGTTGATTATTATAACTAGCAGAGAAACTCTATTTTAAAAATACATGGGCATCCCTCATACCTGCAAGTTACATGCAAACAGCCACTCAGTCTTTTCCAGATCGTATTCGCAACCTGGACATGTTCTTCAGTTATTTGCTCAGCCAGCTGAATCAACAACATGTCTTCTTGCGCTCCTTCATGGTGAACTTCTTTTGAAGGAAGAATAGAAGATTAACGCAAGGCGCTCTCCCATCGATCTAACACCTGACGTGATATGATATCTCTGCATATATAGGTTCCAAAGACTCTCCTTCATGGTGAACTCTTGTATAACTTCCTTGCAAATCTTGGAACCGTATCTATGCATGGATACCATATCAAATCACTGTTTCTCATCTGAAATTTTGGTGCAACTTCCATGCAAATTTTGCAGACTGGCGTTTTGATTCTGTAAGTCTTATCTATAAAGTTCTTTCTGTTCTTTTGGGTTAAAACCTCTTTGGATTAAAGACATATTTATACTAATAAATAAGTACAATCTGTTTAGTTTCTCCTGCTAGATAATGAAAGGTCAGCCAATCTGATTTCTAGTGTTTGTTTTAGATTCTTTGTATCCATTTAATGGCATTTATTGGAAGGAAATTGAAGGAAAAGAGAGACTATCAAGAAAATAAGTCGGCACTTGTTTGTTTCCTTATGTCTAAGTTGGTCTGAAAGTGCAGTGCAGGTTAAGCTAATACAGTGGTGTAGGATAAGACTAACCTGCACTGCACTCCACTGTTGTTCTGTATTAGGAGGCTTCTTATGTAATTTTTTTCTTTCGTTAGATGATATAGTGTTGGTTCTCGACCAGCAAGTAAGGAATTGGTGGCAAACCTTACAATATAAGTCATGCCCAGTTAGCAGACTCGAACTTCCAACAGATAATCAAGAGTATGAGATTCTTAAGATTGCACAACTCTTTGAGCCTTTCCCAATTTAAGTACATGGTTCTGTATTCTCTTTGCACTCTGAACAAAATGATGAAATTTCATCTGATAAAGCATATGGTCGAATGTAATCCTGTAGAACACTTGCTCATTAGTTCCATGCAGAGATGATCCACTAGGGAATCTTTCTGAAAAGCAACAAAGACAGAACTTTCAGCAAAGAGTTAAGAAATTTGAGCAATCAAAGATACAACTTCATTAAATGCTAATAACAACATAAGAAGTCTACTGATGAAATTTGCATTCCTCCAATCATATCATTAATCAAGAGTCTACAACATTAATACATGTTCAATGAAAAGGTGAAAAGAAGTAATTAATATGTTAAGTTCTAACTGAGATTCATCAGATAAAACAAAAAAGTGCAACAAAAACCAAAGTAAACAGACTACATTAGCAGGGAACATTACAGACTGATGAATCCAGCTTCCCTTGTCCCTCATTGCTGCATATCTAATTGCTCCAGCAGCCTGGACCCCTGCATATGTCACCTGAGAGTTTTTACCAATTGATAAGTACGCCAGCAGGGATCGTTCGTCCTCCTATAACTACTTCAAAGGTTGATGATAGCTTCAATTGGCTCCATTATCTTCGTATCTTCTTCCCCTAATTCTTTCAAAGAAACTAAGGTGTTCTTGTGAGGTAATACCTGATGAATCAATTCCTTCAGATCCACAAGCTGTTTCGAGGAGGTTAAAGCTTTTGGGTCGACATTGTTGATAAAAAACTTAGAGTATGTTATAACATCATCAGTCTTCGTAGCGGCAATCAATTTGCTATTTTCAACCCTAAACTCTTTACTCCAAACCCATGACTGATCTTCCTCCTTTTCCATTTTCATGTCATGACTGTCATTCTTGTTTTGCAATAGCCATATGTCGTAACCTACGACTCCGTGGATAACTGTACCAACATCAAGAATCAAAAACCCATCCAAAACCCCTAATTCATGATTACAGCAAGATGGCAAAGGAGGTAGTGAAATATGTTCACCTAACTTCTCCTCTGCCAAATCAAAGTTAACGATCTTATCATTAATCTCATCAAAATCAAAGTAGAGCCAATAAAGAACTCCATTGCAAAATATACCATCTCCCCAATCTTCATTAGATCCCCCAAAATTAAAGTTTCCAAGGTTTCTCCATCCGGTTCCACTTCCTAGAGTGTAAATGTGGACTTGTACAAACTCGGAATCCGGCATGTATATTATTCGTACAACTTTGTACTCATCAGTCGAAGAAACATAACCAAATCCGCTATTCCAACAAACATCATCATCATCATCATTATCAGTATCAAAACCTGTCTTAATTTCTGGAAGCCTAACATACTCTCTGGTGATCGGATTACAAACATAAATTTTCTCATGTAAATATGGGTTTTTAAGTTCTTCGGCAAGACAGATTAAGCCATCAAAAGAACCAATAATCTTCTTCTCAGTATCTAAAGATGGAATGTTTATCTTTCTAATCATTCTTTCAATTGGAATATCATGATTCTTCTTCTGATTATATTCAAAATAGTAAAGATTATAAAGTTTATGATTCTGGGTTAAAATAGTAAAACTCAACATACCAGAATCATCGTTATTGAGATGATGTAAATGCATCTTCGAAAATAATGGATGATGACGAATCATATTCCTCCAAGATTTGCATACAAATTTGCAATCAAGAACAGATTCAGTCGGTACAACACGAGTTAATATGTCTAGTAAAATCTCTTCAGGTATAGACTTAAAATACTCCATGGATGAACGGATCAAATTCTTTGAAGTTCAAGAATCAAACAAAGATTTACAGAGGATTGTTTAGAATGAGATATCTAGGATTTATGAATTACAATGAAAACGGGAGAGATGGGAATTGGGGATTTTGCGGCTACAATAGATAATGGTAAAATGAAATAGGGTTTTGAGAGAACTCAACACTTGGTTGTTTTCGGTCACTTGGGTTGGGTGTATAAAGAAGTGAATTCTAGGGTTCTCAATGGGTACCAAATTACCTGGAACCGAACTGGAACCGGATGTGTCGGGTTCCGGGTACTAATATTAGACACATTAGCGTATTTGGTATCCGATCGGAAGAACCGTTTAGAAAATTAGAACCGATAAGATTTGAGGTCCAAATCAATACTACCCACGCAAATGATTCTATTCCTTTTAAGCTATCATATTTTCTTTTGTGGTAATAAGATTAGAATTTTCGTTCCATTTTGATCTTTTGGTTGGTATGGTTAATTAGAACATTAATGTCGTATTTGTGTCACATTGCAAATGTTACAGAACTTATTCTGCAGATGTAAGAAAAGGTGTAGCACTGAAGATAATGTGGTCACGGCCAAGGCCGTGCATCATTGGCCAATCTGTCAAAATGCATGCATACTTAGTTCACAACTTGGCGCAGTGATGCTTGCACATCATATGCTCTGTTGGCAAGGCTACGCAGCAATATATGAAGCCTTAGCAAGAAGTACTTGATCCTCTTGCGAATTCGGAAAACGGGTCATATGACCAAAACTCATAAAGTATGGGAGTAATGGACAAGCAAACTATAGGTCTGGGTGAAAAAGACATGAGAAAATTTAGTCATCTATACCCTTTATTTTAAACTTTATTCTTTATTATATCCTTTCTCTCTTATATTTATTTTCTCTCTCCAATTTAAAATTAATCGCGAGAAAGGTTTTAACTTCCCAAATATAAGTCGGATTTTAATAAAATTTATATTTTCAGAAAGGGCTCGAAAATCTCTACAAAACAAAACCCATTGTTGATATGAAATTCGAAAAAAAAAAAAAAAAATCTAAACTAGGCCGAGGATACATCATGCACCCAGGTGCAACCTGACTAAAATTTATTTCCTATAAAAATATGCATTATGCACCCAGGTGCAACTTGGCCAATATTTATTTCATATAAAAATATGTATTATGCACCCAGGTGCAAACTAACCAAAAATTATTTTCTATAAGAACACGCATTATGCACCCAGGTGCAACCTAGCCAAAACATTTTTCTCATACGAATCAAAAAATTATACCTTATGCACTCAGGTGCAACCATCCAAAACTTATTTCGCGTCAGAATTATACATTATACACTCATGTGCATCTTGTGTACTTCGTGGATAAATCTAGGTATATCCTAGTAATCACCTGCTATATATTTTACATAACCAAAATTATTAGTTCATGATCTAGAGCAATAAAGCCACCACCATTACCATCACATTCACTATCAAAGCATCAGCCAAAAACAAGTATTAAAGAAGAAAAATAAGAAGAACAACAAAACATTCAGAAAATCTACATAATGCACTTGGGAGCATCTAGGACAAAACTTACTTTTCTGTCAGAATATACATTAAGCACCCAGGTGCATCTGGTGTATTTCATGGTTAAATTCTAGTTTATCCTAGAAATCACCTGCAAAAATGCTATATGCAACCAAAAACAGTAATTCGTGAAATCAACCAATAAATCCACCACCATTACCATCACATTCACCATCAAATCACCCCTAAAATTACTAGCTGCAATACATTTAAAGGAGTTCTAGGAGCTCAATAATGTGCATAAACAAATTGAATAGATGTGCTTCCTATACATTCAATGGCAGTCTCAAATGAAATTGATGCAGTCCGATTGCATATGAAAACCTCTACAGTACTAATTTTTCACAGATCCTATCTTTGCAGCACCTAAATAAGTTACAACTGCAATGTGGAAGTAATTGCGTCAAGCTTATATGGTTGCATTCAAATAACATTCAGATGATTCTGTTAAATGGTAAAACCAATTAAAGAATTCCAATAAAGTAGTTGTTGGTAAGGAACTCATAAACATAGCAGAACTTCTTTGCTTTCTAAAACCGATACACTAACCTGCAATACTATTGTCTCACTGAACTTTGTGCTGACTTCATATACTTTTGTCGTCAGTTTAGTCAGTTGACCAAAACGTAAGATCATTATCTATATCCAACCCCATTAACTGAAATAGACCCAATTTATGGCAATTCAAACCCATTAACCATACGAATCACATCACCAGCAAGCAAGCCATCTCGGTAAGCCAGAGACAATGGTCGAATCTCGGGTACAAGTACTCCAGGAAATGTCTCTTGGACCGTAATCCAACAGATTGAACAAAAAAAAATTGTATATGCAGAGATTATATTTGCAATGACTTTTGCTGAAACTAAAACTACCATAAATTCTTATCATCAATATAGGAATATCACTTCTTGGATTATTATCAGGAAACCATTAACCTATTAAGAAGAAAAGCTCTAGTTGAATATTTTGTACACTAGCTGCATTCAGGAAAAGAGAAAAAAAGTAGACATATACATGATTGCTACTACTTGTACCCCAATCACAGTAGCTCATAATCATCTCCTTTAATTTCATCTCCTCACTGTCACCACCACCACCCTCCTCCACCATTACGAACAAGCAAACACCGTTAATGTTTTGTTTTTTTGAATTAATCGGTATGAATTAAGATTGGATTGGAAAAATTGTTCTTAAAATCAATTCATTCCAATTTCAATTTCAATCGGTACCAATTTAGTTTTCATTTTCAATTTCAAAAGCAGAGACATCGTCGATCTGATCTAGACCTAGAAAAAAACCTAAACTTTACCCAATTAACATCATAACAAAAAGAAAAGTTAAAAAAATCAAAAAAATCAAACCCATACATCACCTTTATGGGTTAATTTAACTTGCACTTTGATCCTTTAATGGTATTCCCCGTTGATAGATTCATAGATGAGCAAAGTAAAAACGCTGTTGGACATAACGAAACTGAACGGGAAGAAGACTTTTTCGGTGGAGTGATTATACACGAGGGTATTTTAGTACAAGCGATATAAAAATAATTATAAAAGTTGGGTGAAATATCCAATTGTGGATAAAAGAAAAGTATCTTCAAGAATCTTGGACATTAGACAAGTGCCAATACTTTACATGTCTTATTTACCCAGGAAATCAAATCTAGGGCCTATTTAACCAAAAAACTACTTGCGAATTTGGAAGATTTAAGTACTTTGTTGGTTTACCAGTTGTAGACACGAACTTCCTACCGATAATGAATCATATGAGGGCTGGAAAGAGAGTGAAATAGAGGCTGGAAAAGCGTGATGAGATGCTGCAAATTCTGTATGTTGGGACTCCAATTAACTTTAGATGAGAAACAAATTTAGGTTTGCTGAATTTTCCAACGCATTACAAAAGATGTAACAGAACCAAGAATGGTATTATTGTCAAAGATTACCGTAATTTATATAAAATATAAAATCTTAAGACTGCATAACTGTTGAGCCTTTCCCAGTTTAAGCTAAATGATTCCTTTACGTATAGAACTGACCTGTCGATGTTGTAAAAGGCGCTGGGCAAGGCAAGGCGCCAAGCCCATCACCTCAAAAAAAAAAAAAAAATCAAAAATAATTTGGTCACGGCCTAGCACCTTTTTTCTGCTAGGCGCTTAAGCGCGCTTGGCGCTCACTTTTTACAACATAGATTAACTGACACACACTTAGAGCAAGTCTTATGATGGAATCCATCCATCCTTCATCTTCCACGCCACCTCAGCACTTGGAACTGTGGATGGAAGCGCAAGTGTAATGGTGGAATAGTAGAAACGCTATTCTTAATGGAGCTAAGCTCCATTCTTAATAGCGCTAAAAAACGCTATTCTTAATGGAGCTAAGCGCCATTCTTATTAGTTTTTTTTTTCTCAGTTTAAATCTACGGATTAAAAAAAAAACACTATTCTTAACGGAGCTAAGCTCCATTCTAAATAGCGTTTACTCTATTCTTATTAGTGTTTTTTGTCTTTTAGCGCGCTATTCTTAATAGCGTTTTACGCTATTCTTATTAGCGTTTCTATGGATTCCACGGACCATTCCACCAAATCATGGAACCCTGCCTGGATTTTCTGTGGAAGACCCCAACTTGGAAGCCATTAGACTTGACATTCCATGGATTTTCCACACTTGGAATAGGTTGGATTCCACCATAAGACTTGCTCTAAGCTGTAAAAAATTTCATATCTATCTGTAGCAGAGATTTAGCAGAGAAAAAGCGTAAGTTGATGATGCATCACACGAATAACCTACTAATATATCCAGTCCAACTACCCTAGGTGTTTCTGAAATCCTAGGTGTTTGAATAATCTCGGCCGGCCAGGGACATATCTTTGGGCTAAAACCCAACTACCGGGTATGGAGAACCGACTGGTCCATATGTCGGTTCTCCTCTCTATAAAAAGGAAATCTTTACAGCTCCCACTCTGAGAATCAAGCAAGAGATTTTTCAATTCCTCTGGGGTTGTTTAAACAATACATAACCCCTCTCTTCATCATACATTCTCTGTACTGTTCAGCTCTGATCTCTGTAAGTTGTCTCTCAATTTTATTGAATTTTCTATCATGATTTTGATAATTAACAAACCTTTTCCCAGTGCAGAGAAATATTTAGGATAGATTCAAGGAGTCGATAATACCAATCCAACTGCACAAGAAAAAAAAATTAAATTAGCTAAGATATCTGCTAGTATTCTGGAATATTCATCACAAGGGACTTTAACAGTTTGCTTTCTGTCCTGAAAACTGTCACATGGACTTAATGTCAGCAGAGCTTCTACTTCTACATGTACTTGCACTTGTTTTGTATGAAGAACCAAAAACGAAAGATAATGAGATTCGAAGAAAACCACCAACACCAAAAACACAAACACAATATGAATGCCAACTAACGCTTGTGGAACCGGTTACTTTAAGGATTTACCTGTATTGCTGAAGAAAGACTATGTGAAGGAAGAAACCCAAGTTTTGATGATAATTATGACAGTGATGTATGTGATGCAGAGCAGAGTTAAGTCAACTGATCAAGTACGAACATCTTGATGGTAAGCATGCAGTTGTATACGAGTCATGCAATTTGTTTAATTCCAAGGACAAGAAATTACCGAAAATACATATATAACTCAAAGTTAAATACTACAGTTGTTATCATATATTTCAAAATGAATCGAGCAGGAAAAAAAAAAAGAAAAAACTCAAAATTCACCAGTTTATAAGTATGCATGGAGGGATCATTCGTCCTCCTGTAGCTTCTTCGAAGGTTGATCTCTATATCCGTAACCTGGCTGCATTATCTTCTTCCCATAATTCCTTCAACGAAACTAAGGTGTTCTTGTGAGGGAGTACTTGATGAATCCTTTCCTTAAAATCCACAAGCGTTTTCGAGGTTGAAGCTTTTGGGTCGACAATGTTGATACAATTATTAGAGTAAGTTAAAACATCGCCAATCTTTGTGGCGGTAAGCATTATGCTATGATCAACCATAAACTCTTTACTCCATACCCATGACTGATGTTCCTTTTCCTTTTTTAGTAGCCATATGTCATAACATACGACTCCTTGTTGGATAACTGTAACATCAAGAAACAAAAACCCATCCAAAACCCCTAATCTAGAACTACACCAAAGTGGCGAAGTAGGTAGTGAAATATGTTCACAAAACTTTTCATTGGCCAAATCAAAGATGGCAATCTTATCTGAATCAGAATCCAGGCCATAAAGAATCAAATAAAAAACTCCATTGGAAGAGATACCTTCGCCCCAACCTTCATAGGATTCAAAACCAAGAAAGTTTCCAAGGTTTCTCCATCCGATGCCACTTCCTAAAGTGTATATGTAGACTTGTACAAACTCGGGGAGATTCATAATTATTCGGACAACTTTGTACTCATCAGTCGCAGAAACATAACCAAATCCAGTACTCCAATAAACATCATCCCAATTTGCTTTAATTTCTGGAAGCCTAATATACTCTTTGGTGATTGGATTACAAACATAAGTTTGATCTGGTAAATATGTGGTTATAAGTTTTTCTTCGTGAAGACAGATTAACCCATTACACGAACCAACAATCCTCCTCCTACTCCTCCAAATATTATCCAAAAACGGGGGACTTGTTATATTTAGCTTTCTAACAATGGGAAGATTATCATGATTCTTCTTCTTCTTATCATCATCATTATATTCGAAATAGTGAAGTTCTTGATTCTCAGTTAAAACAGTAAAACACAACGTACCAGAATCATCATCATGATTGAGATTACGTAAGTGCATTTTCGAGAAAGATGGATGATGACAAATCATATTTCTCCAGGTTTTGCTTACTAGTTTGCAATCAAGAGCAGATTCAGTCGGTACACGACTTAATATTTCTAATGTAATCTCTTCAGGTAAAAAGTTAAAATACTCCATGAATGAATGAATGATGAAACCTATGTCGTACAAGAAACAAAGATTTACAGAGAATGGTGGATAGTTTAGAAAAGAGAAATCTAGGGTTTATGAAAACAGAATAAATCTAGGGTTCGTGAAAATAGAGATGATGGATGGTTTAGAAAAGAGATATCGTGGGTTTATTCGGGCACAAAAATCCTAGCCGAGAACCGAAATATAATGGGAACGACCACTCCGTTGTTTTGAGTCACTTGGGTTCGGGGTACAAAGTACTCGGCTCAGCCAAATCAGATGAAATTCACACTTTTTATGCCAGTAAGAACATGCTACTCCCACATTTGTTCACCTTTTCGAAATCTAGCCATATAAAAAATTGAGAACAAATACATATTGAAAATTAATGTAATAGATGCCTTGTATACTATCACAAGTTATAAGCATGAGCGGGAGCCATGCTATTATGAGAACTAAGCTGCACATTACCGGTGGCAAACAGTACCACATCAGCGATTAATTCTTTCCCATGGTCTGTGATCACCTTTATTCCATCTTCAGTTTTTATCAACTGCATGAAACAAAAAATCATGTATTAATCCAAAAGATTTGCATGCACTTCTATTCCGTCCACGTCCATTAATTAATCCCCTTCCTTTCAGATTTTCTGCAACAGGCTCCCTCATTTCATCATCAAATCCTCTATAATTAAGAAACAAAAGTATGATGAGAGAAGCACCAAAGCATCGTAGACAATCATAGAGATGATAAAAATTGTCTGTTAACTTCCTTTTATTTTTTGGGTGCATTTCAAATTGATCAGCAACAGGGAACCAAAGAAAAGATAAGGACGTATCGGACAGGATATGTAGATGTAGAAAATCCTACCACTACATCCAAAGGATCTCAAAAAATGCATAAAGAAATCAAACAAAGAAGAGAGGTAGAAGAACACAAGATATACGTGGTTCGGCATGATTACCTACGTCCACGGGATGAAAGGATGATCTTATTACTAGTTTCACGACTACAAGTTGTGTGTTTTCTCTATATACTCTTGGTGTGCTCTCTTTCCTTACTTCTCACTTACCTCTCTAGCTCTCTACATGGTTTATATTTATAGTCATGAGATGGTGATACAACGATATTACAGTGTTGGGCCTAATACAGCTTCCTTGATGTTCTTCTCGGGTGTCTGCCCGATGCTTCATCCGACCTTCCCCTCTGCCCGAGTCGAAGCATCGGCCGAGTGGTAACTTCATCCGGTATCGCTTGTTAGGTGGAGTTGATCGGCGTCGTCTTTTAGATTCCTGGCCGAGTCCTACTTTGACCGAGTTTTCCTTATCTCTTCACCAACTTTGTCAGGGCATTAATTGTCCTCGAACCCGAGGATCATCACATCAGAACTTTTCTCTCCTTTTGTATCGATCTCTCGACCTGTCTTCATTCCTCTTTTCTCGTGCCCAGGTCTAGTGGGGTGATTCGGTGTTTTTAGTACTTCGCTTTCCTTGGTGCACCCTCGTCTAGGATGGCTCCACCTGTTCATGTGGATTATTCACACCTACATTTATGCCCCTTCTTCCACTCGTGTGATCGACACGTGGGGAAAAAACCGCCTCGTCTTCCCACGTCTTCGGTCATGCCGGGTTTCGCTCCATGCTGTTCCCCACCTTCTTCCCTTGCTGCAACCGGTTTACCTTCCTCGTCGGTTACCAAAGGTGAGGTTTATAAGCTCGTCCCTTAAACCTTATTTTCCTTTTACACTTTCCTTTGCCAATTTTGTTTTCTCTTCTCTCTCCATTCTCATTTGCCTTCTTTTCCCTGCCATTAATTATCTTCTCCTCGAGTTTCCTTCCTTCCTTCTCCATTATCCTGTGTCTTCCCTGCTTTTGCCACCGCTGCAACTTCCGATTCCGGCTATATTTTTGCCCCTTCTGTCGTTTCTTCTACCAACTTCATGGTGTCTTAAACTCCTTCGATGACGGAAAAAAGGTGCGTGAGTTATGTGTTTTCTGATGAAGACGGCGTATCGCTTGATTCCCTGTTTGTTGTAGAGAGTCCTTCCAAGTATGATTATCGTGCTCTAGATTCTATCTTTCCTGATAATCCTTCTTCGTTTTGTTGTAGGGCTGACAAGAGGACTGCTAAGGACTTGTCGGATGAGAAATTCGTTCAACAGTTAAAAGATGAGTTCGACCTCCATGGGTATGACGTCGGGATCTTGTCAGGCCAAAAAGGTGTTCTGAAAAAAGATGATGTTTTGAGATTTCCTCATTCAGCCGAGGCGACCATTGTCACCAGGGGCCAGCTAGAGCTCGGGCTTCGTTTCCCTTTGTATGATCCTAGCCGCCCATTCTGGTACGAGGCCCTTTCTAAGATTCGCCCGTCTTGCGCCTTGGCTCAGTGGAATGGAAACACTTTCGGTATTCTGTCCGAGTGGGAGAGGCGTAGCCGAGGCGAGTGTGCTCCTACTACTTGGTCTACTTACGATCCTTCCTAGGCGAGCGACTATACTCCTTCCAGTTTTGCTGATAATTATCGGAGCGGGACCACCACCAATGGCGATCTTGCCGACTTTGCTGCGCTTCCTCATCGCCATAAGACTCTTCCCGAAGGTGTCAGGAGGCTCCTATTGGATGAGGATCCCGAGGGAAAGGGTTCTAATAAGCATTCCCGTCATACTAACGACGCGGCTTGGGATCGGGTTCCGTTGGTTATTTCTGGTCCTCTACTGAGTGGCAAATTTCCTCCTCCAGCCGAGTTTTATCCTTTCTGGGTGGTCAATATCGATTGGGTAAGTGTATTTCCCTGTCTTTCTAACTTGATCGATTGGCTCGGGCGACTCGTGGGGTGATGTTTTAACTTTGGTGTTTTTCAGACTAAGTCCCAGGGTGTCCCTACTGGGTCTCTTGTTCATCGGAAGAGAGATAGAATTGCAGGGAGCGAGGAGGAGACGGGGAAGGTAACAAATATACTTATTTTTATTTGACGTACATGTACGTTCCCTATTTGTTGCCTTGCATGGTTCGACATCGGCTCATGTGTAGAAGGCGAGAGTTGACAAAGCCGGGTGGTGCTTCGGCGAGGGACGGTGAGGATCCCGATGATCGGTGCCTTTATCACATTTCTGAGGAAGTCGCCTCAGAAGTCTTCTGATGTTTCGTCTACCCTTGTAGGTGGAAAGCCCAAAGGGAGGGGCAAGGAACTCAAGGATGATGTACCTGCCCCAGGAGGAGGCGTGCCCCAGGAGATAACTAATGAAGGAATTGTTCTCCCGATGGCGTTGTATACGTTGTGTCTGATGGTGATGATGATGATGGTCTTTTTGATGAGGAGGATGATATCGATGGTAATGAAGAGGAGTCGGGACAAGCAGAGAAGTCGGGTGGTGGTGGAAACCTTGTGAGCAATCGTGATGTAGAAAAAGTCGCTGTCGGGGGCCAGTTGCCGGAGCCTCTTTCTTCCGTGGTTCCTAATTCGAGCAACGAGTACCTCCTTCTTTGTTTCGGGCCCTATGTGCAACTCTCTTGGGGCCCTTATTTCTCAGATTTTGCCTCTTTGTCGATGAGGGAAGATCAATCTTTGTTTCATTGTATGAAGGATAGGATGAAAAGTACCTTTGATCTCTTTGGTGAGTTGAGTTGCTCGGATGACGCCCTCGTGTTTTGTGGTATGTGCTGACCATGATGGTGTTTATAGGATATCAACCGCTCGTTGTTGAATGCTGCCCTCCAGCGCAGGGAGGTCGCCGAGAGGGAGGGTCTTCGTCTCTTGTTACAGCAGGAACTCGAGCGATCTCGGAAGTTGGAGAAGGAGTTGGCCGAGACCCAAGGTATTTATTTTACTCTCAACTAGTTATGATTGATCTTGTAGTGCCAATATACTAAGCTTAGTACTCCCTGCCTAGCCGAAACTTCTAGTGCGGAGGCCGATGCTGCCACAAGGTGTCGTTTGTTGAAAAGGGAAGTGAACATAGAACGGGATCACGTTTCGAACTTACAACAGAGAATAGTTAACAAGGATGCTAAGATCGATCGTTTAGAGACCGATATTGAAGATCTTTAGTCCAAACTGCATCGCTACGAGACTTTTGAGTATGTCCCCGAGGAAATTGATAATCTTAGGGCGAACTTAACTCGGTTCCAAGGTATAGCCGCCGATAAAACATTGTTGGCCGACAACTTAGAGAGTCAATGTGGTCGATTGAGACTTCAGGTTCGAGATTTGCATGCAGATCGGCTCCGGATCTTGGGGGAGAGGGATGCTGCCGAGAAGTGTAGCCGAGAATCCCTTGAGAAGCTTAACGAGTCCAAAAAGTTTTCTGAGGAGTTGGAATGGGTTCGAGCTCAATTATCAGGTTTGCAGATAGCCCACTCCCGGCAGAGGGACGAATGGAGTGATCACAAGAAGTATTGCCCCACTAATGAATTTAACGAACGGCGATATCTAGAACTTTCTTCAAAGATATCTTCTCTCGAGTGTAGCCTATCTGAGTCTGAAGAGACCATTAGAGTAGTTGCCCCTTTATTGGAAGGTGGTGTGCCTCATGTTGTGCTTTTCTTGTCATTTTCTTAGTGCTGTTATTGTGGGACTAACCGTCCTTGTTGTTTTGGCAGCCGAGCAGAAGAAGGCGGCATCGTTGGAAGAAGAGAATGCCCGATTGAAAGGGAGGGAGGCTCAAGGTGCTTTCGAGCGGGTGGCCACTGCCGAAGCGGCAAAGATCGGTGCGGGCCGACGAGAATCTTGCAGTAGAAAAGGCGAAGTTTAATGATGAACTCGTCTCGAAGGTTAAAGCCGGTGTGAAGGCAGTGCTTGATAAGAAGCGGGCCGATGCCGCTGCTAAGAAGGCGATTCCGGGGCCCGTTCCTTCTAAGGAGTGAACATGTATTTTGCAGCGCTGCGTCTCTTTGTTACCCTTTCCCTTGGGTTGTAATCCGCTCGAACACCTTTAATTTCTCGTAAACTTTTAATGGGATGTTGCGTCGCCGATTTGGTTGTCTTTCTTGCTACCGACGCTATTATGCTTGTTATTGTCCTTATTTATGTTAAGCCGACGATGTGTGGTTTACTTTTGCGACCTTGTTATGCATGCCTGCATGAATAGATAGGTTAATCATAAATGTCGTTTCTGTCGAACACACTCAACAAGGAGGATCATTGGGCCCAATGCCATGTCCCGATTGAGGTATCTCATCACTTTCTTTCGAGATCTAGTGTAAGGGTAGTTGGTCTTTCCTATTTTCTACGGGATCGATATCCCAAGAAGTTATCGATTAACTTTCTTGGGCAAGTGATTTCGGCCACTTGCGAGGGAGCAATGTTGGATCGCTCGATTGTGGAGTACTCATGCCTCGACAATCGGCCACTGGTTTCCAACCACCAGGGCCCTAGGACTACCTCGGCACTTGCACACTGCCATCGCCCCGAGTTCGAATAGTCCGTCTTAGTATAAGTCGCCCCGGCACTTGCACAATGCCATCGCCCCGGGTTCGAAACGACCATTCAGACGCACTTGTCATATTTCCAACCCCACTTGGCTTTTCACGGAAATAAATGGCAAGATATCATACCTGGTTTTATGGATGATATAGTTTCAGTCGCGTAGCATTCCACGGTCGTGGCTCAGGTGTTCCGTCCGGTTTTAATATCTTGTACGCCCCTTCACCAACCTTTTCAACAATGGTGTAGGGTCCTCCCCATCGTGGTGCTAGTTTTCCGCCTTTTTTATCACGTTCATAACTAGATAGATGCTTTAGTACCAACTGTACTGGTTGAAATTCTCTGGGTCGAACCCGTTTGTTGTATTCTCGCTGGATTCTTCGTTGATAATTTTCCATTTTCTGCATGGCAATCGCCATCTCTCTTGTTTCTTCTAGATCGTCGAGTTTAGCCAGGATAAGATCTGCAGAGATGTTTCGCCTCCATGCTTCGGTTCTTGTGGTGGGTATCATCGCCTCTGTGGGAAGGATGGCTTCGGTCCCATATGTTAACATGAAGGGCGATAATCCGGTTGCCTCTCTGCGGGTTGTCCTATATGCCCACAAAACGTTATAGAGTTCTTCGCACCATTCTCCATATTCCCCGTCGAGCTTCTTCTTCATGTTATCGGCGATAGTCTTGTTTGTGATCTCGGCCTGCCCATTGCTTTGGGGGTACAGGGGCGTAGACTTGCTCTTTCGGATGTTGTAGGTGTTGAATAGCAGTCGATGTTCTTGCCACATGCTTGTTTCCCCATTGTCGAGAGACGATTCTTTGCTGCGGTACTCAAAGCGACATATGATGTGTTCCAGAGATGAATCGGAAAACATCTTTATCCCGTATGTGTTTGATGGAGCGGCCTCAACTCACTTGGTGAAGTAGTCGGTGGCTACGATTAGGTACTTCCTGCCCCGATCCGACGTGCAATGGTCCCACGATATCGATCCCCATTTAGCAAAGGGCCAAGGGCGATAACGGAGTTTAATGTCACTGCCGGCGCGTGTTTATTTTTTCCAAATTTTTGGCATTCGTCGCAGACGAGGGACATATGCCTTGCGTCCTCGTTCATGTACGGCCCATAAGTATCCCATGGTCTTAGCTCGTGTCGCTAGGCTTCATTTGAGTTTGTGGTTTCCGCATGACCCCATAGTGCAATTCGTTGAGGATCGTTTGCCCTTCTTCTTTACTCAGGCATCTTAGTAATGGTCCCAGGTATGACTTTCTGTACAGGGTGTCATCTTGAAGTTCGTACGCATCTGCTTTGCTTTTGATTTTGTTGATCTCGGGTCGCCCCTTGGGCAACTTTCCTGTTTCGAGGTATTCGTGAATCGGTTTCCTCGAATCATCGGCCCGATATTGATCGGTAGTGGTTGCTGCGACATGTGCACCGATATCTATGGTCTCGGGTACTGAAGGCATCAAGACTCTCATAACCCTGATGCCTTCGATGCTTGAATCTGTCAACATGGAAACGATGTATGCCAGGGCGTCCGAGTGGCGATTATCCTTTCTACAGATATGCCTGAACTTGATGCTCGGTATCTGACCGATGTAGAATTGGACGAGCTCCCAGTATTTCTGTAGAAGAGGGTCATGTATGGCGTATTGCCCGTTGACTTGCCGGACAACTAGATGTGAGTCGCTTGTGAGCCGTACTTCTTGGATTCCCATTTCCACTATCAAGCGCATAGCATGTACTACCGCCTCGTATTCCGTGACATTGTTAGTTTCTGTAAACTCGAGCCTGAAGGAGTAGACCATCTTTTTCCCCTTTGGCGTCGTGAAGACCAATCCTAAACCCGATCCGTCTTTATAGGATGACCCATCCAAGAAAACCTCCCATCGCGTCGGCTGCATGGCTCGGGAGCGGGTCGGACGGATCCTCTTGGTCTTCCTCCATTAGGGTATGTCTTCTACCTCGTCTTCGTCTCGAGGGGGAAGTACGCAAGAAGTCGACACACGCTGTGCTTTTACTGTTGTCCTCATTTCGTAAACGATGTCGAACTGCTTTATTTGCGCACTCCACTTGGAGATCCGTCCCGACAGGCCGCATTATCGAGTACCGACTCATGGAGGACTTTGTAAGCACCCGAATCTTGTGGGTTTGGAAATACGTCAGAAGATTACGTATTTGCAAACACCGGTGCTAATATTAGTTGCTCGATCCTGGTGTAGTTCCTCTCATTTTGGATTCATGGTCTTGCTTATGAAATACAAGGCTTTTCTTCCCCCACGTTCTTGACTAGTACGGCGCTGATGGCGTGACTGGTTGCCCCAAGATATAGCTGTTTATGGGTAAAAATCGTTTCTGCCGATTTCGGTAAATTCGGTAGGTGAGTGAGAAACTGGTTCAAACCCTAAACAAATGTGCTGCATGTGAGCACTTTATAGATTCGAAAGATCAATCTGTACAAGTCCGGCCTAAACCAAGAAATGGCCGTTCCAGACTTGCCCGGTCACAAAGTGGAGGAGAAGGGTTGATTTGGGGAGGGAAGCAAAGAAAGGTGTTGAGGAGATTAGTATCTCGACTTGTATCGAAAGTGAAAGCATAGGAAGCTTGCAAGAGGTGGAAGCTTTTGGGAGAGCTTGCAAAGTTGCCTTCTACGAGAGTGTAGTATTTTTTCTCGACCAGAGACTTGTTGTCACGGTGGAAATAGGTAAGACCTATTTATACAAGTCGAGATTGAAACGTACCTTGGCCTCATGAAGGAAGAGAGTAAAGGGTGAAATAATGGGAGGAGGTGGTAACCGCATGGTTTTAATGGGTGAAAACATTTTTCACCATTATTTCCTCTTTTATTTGACCGCTTTATTCCTTTTCACGCTTTCTTAATGTGAGCGTAGTGTACGGCACATCTTTGTGACCGCCAAACCAAAACCCTAAAAAGCATCCCAGGTTTGTGTTGATGTCTCGAGTGTTGGTTGCATCTTGAGTGCAAGTGGCGTGCTAGTGGCGCGTGTGGCATGTGCGGAATGCCTTGGTGGTAGGTTGCACGGTTTGCAAGTTAGGTTACCAGCGTGTGGGTTTGGCATGTGCCAATGGCATGTGCGGAATGCCTTGGTGGTAGGTTGCACGGTTTGCAAGTTAGGCTACCAGCGTGTGTGTTTGGCATGTGCCAATGGCATGTGCGGAATGCCTTGGTGGTAGGGTGCACGGTTTGCAAGTTAGGCTACCGCGTGTGTGTTTGGCATGTGCGGAATGCATTGGTGGTAGGTTGCACGGTTTGCAAGTTAGGCTACCAGCGTGTGTGTTTGGCATGTGCCAATGGCATGTGCAGCCATGTTGACCTAGTTGCAAGTCTTGCAAGCCTAGGGTGCTATATTTGGCGTGGGCCAAAGGCATAGCGGCTTGGAAATATGGCTTGCGACACGTGTTGGCATGTGCCAATGGCACGTGCGGCCATGTTGACCTAGTTGCAAGTCTTGCAAGCCTAGGGCACTATATTTGGCGTGGGCCAAAGGCATAGCGGCTTGGAAATATAGCTTGCGATACATGTTGGCATGTGCCAATGGCACATACGGCCATGTTGACCTAGTTGCAAGTCTTGCAAGCCTAGGGCGCTATATTTGGCGTGGGCCAAAGGCATAGCGGCTTGGAAATATGGCTTGCGACACGTGTTGGCATGTGCCAATGGCACGTGCGGCCATGTTGACCTAGTTGCAAGTCTTGCAAACCTAGGGGCGCTATATTTGGCGTGGGCCAAAGGCATAGCGGCTTGGAAATATGGCTTGCGACACGTGTTGGCATGTGCCAATGGCACGTGCGGCCATGTTGACCTAGTTGCAAGTCTTGCAAGCCTAGGGGGCGCTATATTTGGCGTGGGCCAAAGGCATAGCGGCTTGGAAATATGGCTTGCGACACGTGTTGGCATGTGCCAATGGCACGTGCGGCCATGTTGACCTAGTTGCAAGTCTTGCAAACCTAGGACGCTATATTTGGCGTGGGCCAAAGGCATAGCGGCTTGGAAATATGGCTTGCGACACGTGTTGGCATGTGCCAATGGCACATGCGGCCATGTTGACCTAGTTGCAAGTCTTGCAAGCCCTAGGGCGCTATATTTGGCGTGGGCCAAAGGCATAGCGGCTTGGAAATTTGGCATTGTTGCCATGGTGCGCAGTGGTGCGGCTTGGTTTGGCATTGTTGCCATGGTGCGCGGGTGCGGCTTGGTTTGGCATTGTTGCCATGGTGCGCGAGATGCGGCTTGGTTTGGCATTGTTGCCATGGTGCGCGGTATGCGGCTTGGTTTGGCATTCTTTGCCATGGTGCGCAGGTGCGGCTTGGTTTGGCATTGTTGCCATGGTGCGCGAGTATGCGGCTTGATTTGGCATTGTTGCCATGGTGCGCGAGATGCGGCTTGGTTTGGCATTCTTTGCCATGGTGCGCAGGGTGCGGCTTGGTTTGGCATTGTTGCCATGGTGCGCAGTATGCGGCTTGATTTGGCATTGTTGCCATGGTGTGCAATATGCGGCTTGGTTTGGCATTGTTTCCATGGTGCGTAGTATGCGGCTTGGTTTGGCATTGTTGCCATGGTGCGCAGTGTGCGGCTTGGTTTTGGAATTAGGGTTCTGTGTTGAAAACCCTAATCTGGTATTTTGAAAAAATACCCCTATTAATTATTTACACCTGAGTTAAATGCTCTTAGTTAATGTGTTGCGGGTAACACTAGGTCATGGGGTTTTACGATTTTACCCTTGTCTAAAAACCACCATCAACATTAAGTCCCCCGCTTAGCTCGGAACAGGGGGCTTTGTTGCGAGGTAAGCATAAGATGGTGACAAACTATTATGACAAGAAACCGTAAAGAAAATTGAAGGAGGCTTGTCTGACCTTTTATAAATAGGATTTGGAATCCTTGCCTCTGGTAGTTTTGCACAAATCAGGTGGCTGGCACAATTGGTGGGCCCGATGCAGCTTAGGCGACATTGGGAAGTTGGCGTGAGTTGGGAAACTGAGTGGGCTAGCTAGTGGGACCGGCGCAAAGTGTAGAAGCCGTGCGTGCTTGCAGGTCGGCGCAATTGGCGGGTTCGGTGCAGCTTGGGCGACGTTGGGAAGTTGGCGTGAATTGGGAAACTGAGTGTGCTAGCTGGTGGGACCGGCACAAAGTGTAGAAACCGTGCGTGCTTGTAGACGTGACTTGTGCGGACATTGGGAGGTCGGCGCAATTGGTGGGGCCGGTGAAACTTGGAAACCGTGCTTGCAGGCGTGACTTGGGCGGCATTGGGAAGTCGCACCCTTTGTGAGCCCGTTTCTTACACGCGTGATTTTGGTGAAAAGGGAAATCCTTCCCTATTTCAAAGTCTTTCACGCCTATATATGTATATATATATATATATATATAAAGCCCCTTTCTCCCCATCATGCGCTTTATTCTTTCCTCTTTTCATACTAGCGGCAAAGAGAAACTAGCTTCCAGGTATGTCTTCGAGTACTCTTCTCTCTCTCTTTTTTTTTTTTTTTTTTTTCACATAGGTATAAACCTTAAGAGTAGGCACTTCCACAATCCTTGCATATGATTCCTTGGCGTGCCTCTTGTAGAAAATATTGTACGTATGCAACCAAGGGAATACTGCATATATTGTTTGAACCCGTGGGAAATATTGCATATATGAATTTTCGGTCTTGAAAAAAAAATATTTGAACCCTGAAGAAAATACTGTGTGTGTATTTCGAACCCGTAGAGAACCCTGTATGAATCCCGAAGAAGAATACTGTGTGTATATGCTTCATATGACTTGAAACCGCAGGAAATATTGTATAAATGATTTTGCTTTTGAAAAAGAAGTATCACTTGTGATTTTGAACCAATAGAAAAATGCTCCATATATATTTTTGAACCCGAAGAAGGATACTGTAGACACACTTGTACCCGTATAGAATGCCGCGTATATAGTTTCGAACCCGAAGAGAAATACTGCGTATATAGTCTTGAACCCGAGTAAAATACCGTGTATATAGTCTTGAACCCGAATAAAATACTGTGTATATAGTCTTGAACCCGAATAAAATATTGTGTAAATAGTCTTGAAACCGAATAAAATACGTCCTCTAACTTCGTCTTTCTCCGTTTGTTTTGTGCAGATATCTTATTACCAAATTGTTATTAAGGAATTCGATAAGATGTTACCTGAACCACATTTCACTTCGTCGAAGGATGCTCATAATTCCAAACCGAACACAGATGATGAATTCTTCACTAGAGCCCTCGCCCGCTCGGAAGAATCACCCGGGTTTCGTGCCAATTTTGCTAACCGGTGGTGAGGATGACGGGAAGACACGTTCGGTTCGCCCAGAGAGCACCATTCGGTTCTGTCTTCATAAAGGGGTATATTCCTCTTCCAACATTGACTTGGGATGTGTCAAAGTCCATTGCGTTCTTTTGATGGATGGGTTGAGTTCATGGTGAGCGAGGAGCGTATAAATACCAACTTGACTCGAGCGCGGGTCATTGATGCTGTCAAGACTTGATAAATCTCCAGTTAGGAAGGACATCCCGAGGCTTGGTTGCTTTCATCTCAGGATGGTGTTCGGACACCCATACAATCATATGTAGATGGGGTGAGATAACTTTCTCCTTGGAGAGTATGGCTCTCTTGATGAATCTTAGAATCGGGAATCTTAGAATCAATTATCGAAAGTGAGGTGAAGATGCGGGATGACCTGACCGCTAAGTTGGAGGATTTTGCTCGGAAAGACTCCATTGCGAAGTCGAAGGATTCTCGCCGGAAGAGGATGAAAGGTGCCCTTACGGTTGGTGGATATCTCAATGGTTTCCGGACGAGTTGGAGCACGAGCAAAAGCGGTGATCTTCATGTCGCAAAGCATTTTTGGCTCTCTGGTTATCCAGAGACATTTTTGATGACGGTTACGGTAAGAAAGGAATAAGACCGGAGCTGTTAGAGATTCTTTGTGAAGTTGGCAAAGGGTGAAGTTCTTCCCATTGGCAAATTTGTTCCTTGGTTCCCCGTATGTGCATCCGGATCACCTTGTTGCGAACATGCAAGTTTCGAATGGTTTCATGAAAGTGGATTCATATGTGCATGTTGCTTTTACGCAAGTCGGCTATGGGAGCACTTCGAGAAGTATGCTCGAAACCGCTGCCTTCGCTTCCCGTGAGTTGGGTGGGCTCTCGAATTCTTCGATGGGTGAACAGGGCGTCAAGAGTTGGCGTGAGCTTGGTTAGTTTTCTTGATAAGTTGCATGAAATCAATTTTCTTCCATGGGGGCCGATCCATAAGTCGGTGACTCAAATGGACACCTTTGCTTCGCACTCCGCTCACGTCTTTGTCTTCGATGACGATTTGAGTGTTGGTAAAAACCTGTTCATTCGTGAGCTGCTCGCTTAGGTTATATACCGTCTTTCTTCGTGGGATCTTTCCAGATAGCTGCTTATAATATTGACCGTCTTTGCTCGTCACATGGGTTTCGATCAAGGGTGCCTCTTGTTTACCGGCCGGTGATCCCTAAGGATTCGTTGCGTGTCGCCCTTGGCCTTGAGTGCCCTTGAGCCGGGTATCCGTCTTCCCTTCTTTCAAATGGGAAGAGTAACCCGACGACCTTCGGATATAATGAGTTTTGGTGCGACGAGTTTATTATGATCCGAGATTTGGTGAATAACGTGGTGGAAAACGTTCGTTGCAAACCTTCCCAGCAGTTTTGAAGAAGTATCCAATGTTGAGAGATCCCAAGCGAAAGTTGCCTAGCAATTCGGAAAGTCCCCGGAGCCAAAGAACGGAGAACGAAGTATCGTCTTTGGCGGGTTCGGACAGTTTCACAAGATCCTCCCACGGCTCTTGTGTCTTTGAGTTCTTCCAATAACAGGTATGTGTCGCCTCTTCATTGGTTTGTCTCAAAACACGTGAATTTGGTGAGAACATGTGTCTTGTTTCCTTCGGGGGCTTCGGTAGTGTTAATGCTTTCGCTGCCCTTGCACGTTGCCGGGAGACCAGCGGTTTCTTCAAGGAATTCCGGCGGACGAGCCTACTCATAGCGGTGATGAGTCGGAGAAAGAAGAAAGTTCAACAAGCGAGAGTGATTCCTCCGCAAAGACTTGGTTCTTCTTCGGGAAGTGGTTCGGTGAGTTTCGCGCTTCTTTTTCTTTTTCTTCTTCTGTTTCTTATTTTGAAAAATGTCTAACTCAAGTTTGCGGGAGGAATCCGGTTCGGAGGACGATTCTGGGTGGAGTCACACGAAAACTTGCCTTTGGTGACCACCGCCAGGTGACTTGGAGATGGGAGTTAGCCAATTTCCAGGGCACGAGACGTGGTTCAAACGGTGGATGATTCTACGATGGTTGTTGCCGTAGACATGGAAGAAGACCCTTTGCGAGTCGTGAGGCCACTTGAAGGCGCCATTTTGATCCCCGTACTTGGTTCCTTATCCAGGTCATGTCTTTGGTTGGCGGCTTTAGCGTCTTAGGCTAAGCATGAGGCGTTGTACACCAGAATCTGGGAGAAGCACGGACATATGGCTACAACCAAGAAAGTCACTAGTCGATTTGACTGGTTAAGCGTGTGGAAGAGGCTTTATCTTCCATCGGGGATATGCGTGAGGTGAATGGTCACACCGTTTCGAAGACGTTATTACCCGGCTTGGGAGCACCATCGCGACGTGTGCGTAGAAAAGGAGTTCAACACTTCGTGGTTTGTCGAAGGCCTTGCTTTGAGATCCAAAAGTTGAAAGATGTAGCAATCGAAAGCCTTTCCGCCGAGGAGATTGCCCGACAAGAGATGGAACTCGAAAAGCTTTCCAAGATGTTGACTATGAAGAGAGCGGCTCTTGAAGACGCAAAGTTGACTTTCTCCAAGAAGAGCGGACTTACGTTGGACGATTTTCCTTGAGCGTTTCTCTGTTAAACTTTCATTTAGGTTTTTTTTTTTTTTTTTTGAAAGACATATTGGATGTCCGGGTTCAAAACTTGATCTTTGATAGACAGCCTGGTAGCTTTTAGGGTATTGGATCATTTACGGGATGAATGGTTTTGATAATATGACTCGATTATGTTTTGGGAAAAGAATATTGCTTTTATGAAAGTGTGTGCTAGCAATAGGCACAAGACTCGAGTAGTATGACGGTTTTACTAAGAACCTAAAAATAGATTGTATATCTTGCCCGATCTGAATTTACTCACTTCATAGGTTTTGCGAACACGCCCCTCTCCATGTAAAAGGCGGTTTTGATGGCGCTTTTGCTGGTAGCATCGCCTTGACAAGTCCCCAATCATTTGGTAGCATCTTCGATTGAGTAATATCATCTTGACAAGTCCCAGGTTTTCTTGTGTAGTTTCTACAACTAGTAACCGGGTCAAATGGTAGTTGAGTCGGATTGAGTCGCCTTCCCTACCATCTTGACATCCGGGTTGAAGAACGAGATCGACAATCGATATTGTAGCCGATAGATCAATCATCCTGTTGTGGTCGCCAATTGTTTATGGGTAAAAATCGTTTTTACCCGATTTCGGTAAATTCGGTAGGTGAGTGAGAAGCTGGTTCAAACCCTAAACAAATGTGTTTGCACGTGAGCACTTTATAGATTCGAAAGATCAATGCTTACAAGTCCGGCCTAAACCAAGAAATGGCCGTTCCAGACTTGCTTCGGTCACAAAGTGGAGGAGAAGGGTTGATTTGGGGAGGGAAGCAAAGAAAGGTGTTGAGGAGAGTAGTATCTCGACTTGTATTTTGCAAGAGGTGGAAGCTTTTGGGAGAGCTTGCAAAGTTGCCTTTCTGAGAGTGTAGTATTTTTCTCCTGACCGAGACTTGTTGTCTGGTGGAAATAGGTAAGACCTATTTATACAAGTCGAGATCGAAACGTACCCTGGCCTCATGAAGGAAGAGAGTAAAGGGTGAAATAATGGGAGGAGGTGGTAACCGCATGGTTTAATGGGTGAAAACGTTTTTCACCATTATTTCCTCTTTTATTTGACCGCTTTATTCCTTTTCACGCTTTCTTAATGTGAGCGTAGTGTACTGTTGCATGCTGTGACCGCCAAACCAAAACCCTAAAGAAGCATCCCCCAGTTTGTGTTGATGTCTCGAGTGTTGGTTGCATCTTGAGTGCAAGTGGCGCTGCTAGTGGTGCGTGTGGCATGTGCCAATGGCATGTGCGGAATGCCTTGGTGGTAGGTTGCACGGTTTGCAAGTTAGGTTACCGAGCGTGTGGGTTTGGCATGTGCCAATGGCATGTGCGGAATGCCTTGGTGGTAGGTTGCACGGTTTGCAAGTTAGGCTAACAGCGTGTGTGTTTGGCATGTGCCAATGGCATGTGCGTAATGCCTTGGTGGTAGGGTGCACGGTTTGCAAGTTAGGCTACCAGCGTGTGTGTTGGGCATGTCCCAATGGCATGTGCGGAATGCCTTGGTGGTAGGTTGCACGGTTTGCAAGTTAGGCTACCAGCGTGTGTGTTTGGCATGTGCCAATGGCATGTGTGGCCATGTTGACCTAGTTGCAAGTCTTGCAAGCCTAGGGCGCTATATTTGGCGTGGGCCAAAGGCATAGCGGCTTGGAAATATGGCTTGCGACACGTGTTGGCATGTGCCAATGGCACGTGCGGCCATGTTGACCTAGTTGCAAGTCTTGCAAGCCTAGGGCGCTATATTTGGCGTGGGCCAAAGGCATAGCGGCTTGGAAATATGGCTTGCGATACGTGTTGGCATGTGCCAATGGCACATACGGCCATGTTGACCTAGTTGCAAGTCTTGCAAGCCTAGGGCGCTATATTTGGCGTGGGCCAAAGGCATAGCGGCTTGGAAATATGGCTTGCGACACGTGTTGGCATGTGCCAATGGCACGTGCGGCCATGTTGACCTAGTTGCAAGTCTTGCGAACCTAGGGCGCTATATTTGGCGTGGGCCAAAGGCATAGCGGCTTGGAAATATGGCTTGTGACACGTGTTGGTATGTGCCAATGGCACGTGCGGCCATGTTGACCTAGTTGCAAGTCTTGCAAGCCTAGGGCGCTATATTTGGCGTGGGCCAAAGGCATAGCGGCTTGGAAATATGGCTTGCGACACGTGTTGGCATGTGCCAATGGCACGTGCGGCCATGTTGACCTATTTGCAAGTCTTGCAAACCTAGGGCGCTATATTTGGCGTGGGCCAAAGGCATAGCGGCTTGGAAATATGGCTTGCGACACGTGTTGGCATGTGCCAATGGCACGTGCGGCCATGTTGACCTAGTTGCAAGTCTTGCAAGCCTAGGGCGCTATATCGGCGTGGGCCAAAGGCATAACGGCTTGGAAATATGGCTTGCGACACGTGTTGGCATGTGCCAATGGCACGTGCGGCCATGTTGACCTAGTTGCAAGTCTTGCAAACCTAGGCGCTATATTTGGCGTGGGCCAAAGGCATAGCGGCTTGGAAATATGGCTTGCTACACGTGTTGGCATGTGCCAATGGCACGTGCGGCCATGTTGACCTAGTTGCAAGTCTTGCAAACCTAGGGCGCTATATTTGGCGTGGGCCAAAGGCATAGCGGCTTGGAAATTTGGCATTGTTGCCATGGTGCGCGTGGTGCGGCTTGGTTTGGCATTGTTGCCATGGTGCGCGGGGTGCGGCTTGGTTTGGCATTGTTGCCATGGTGCACGAGATGCGTCTTGGTTTGGCATTGTTGCCATGGTGCGCGATATGCGGCTTGGTTTGGCATTGTTGCCATGGTGCGCGAGGTGCGGCTTGGTTTGGCATTGTTGCCATGGTGCGCGAGATGCGGCTTGATTTGGCATTGTTGCCATGGTGCGCGATATGCGGCTTGGTTTTGGCATTGTTGCCATGGTGCGCAGGGTGCGGCTTGGTTTGGCATTGTTGCCATGGTGCGCGATATGCGGCTTGATTTGGCATTGTTGCCATGGTGCGCAGTATGCGGCTTGGTTTGGCATTGTTGCCATGGTACGCAGTATGCGGCTTGGTTTGGCATTGTTGCCATGGTGCGCAGTGTGCGGCTTGGTTTTGGAATTAGGGTTCTCTGTTGAAAACCCTAATCAGGTATTTTGAAAAAATACCCCTATTAATTATTTACACCTGAGTTAAATGCTCTTAGTTAATGTGTTGCGGGTAACACTAGGTCATGGGGTTTTACGATTTTACCCCTTGTCTAAAAACCACCATCAACAATAGCGTTAGTATGTCCTCGGGCTCGGGCCTCTGTAACACCGGTAGACTCGCGAGATGTTGCTTGATTTTTTGAAACGCTTCTTCACACTCCTCAGTCCATTTAAACTTCTCTCCTTTCCGTAATGTCCCGAAGAAGTCCTTGCACTTGTCGGACGACCGAGAGATGAATCGCTCTAGGGCCGCCAAGTTCCCATTCAATCGTTGCACGTCCTTGACTGTTACTGGCGATGGCATTTCCACGACGGCTCTGATTTTATCTGGGTCGGCTTCAATTCCTTTGTCGGTGATTATGTACCCTAAGAACTTGCTCGAGGTGACCCAAAAGGTGCACTTGGCCAGATTTACCCTCATCTTGTATCTCCTCATGGTTTGGAAAATGCCTCGGAGGTCCTCGATGTGGTTGTTGGCCACCTTGCTCTTGACCAACATATCGTCCACATATACCTCAATGGTGTCGTGTATTTTATCTTCGAACATGTCTTCCACCAACCTTTGATAGGTGGCACCCGCATTTCTCAATCCAAATGGCATTTTGGTGTAGCAACACAATCCCCTTGGTGTGAAGAAGGATGTATGCTCTTGATCTTCGGGGTCCAGAGGTATTTGATTGTACCCTGAGTATCCATCTATGAGCGTTATCGCCTTATACCCGACAATGGATTCCACTAGCTGATCGATGCTGGGGAGGGGAAAACTGTCCTTTGGGCATGCTTTGTTCAAGTCACTATAGTCGATGCAGATTTGAACGCCCCCATTCCTTTTGGGGACTATCACCATATTAGAGGTACGGAGGGGTGAAGACAGGTGCAACTTCTTCTAAACCTGGGAGAGGTACGGAGGCACTACACACTTTGTTGAAGTCGTGTAAAGCAGTGGTAAAACAAGAACCAACAGGATCAATACCTGAATGACGCAAAATGGATCTGCAAGGCAAAAGTCTGAAGGCAGAAGGCAACGTAGCAGTAATTGCGTGTGTCAGACATAGAGTAAGTGCCCAAACCACCATACTTAATGGGGAGGGTAACAAATCTATGCTGAAGCAAACCATAACCAGGGCCATCACCCGTGATTAGGCGTCGTAAGAACTGAAAGAGATGGGCATTAAAAGTCATCAATGCCAACTCCATATAACCCGACACGGTGGTTCTCAAAGTGAAGTAAAGTCTCGAGACTCCAGTGCAGTTCCTAAGCAGCAACAATTCGCATTGAGGGTCCTCTAACTTGCTTACCGCCTCCATCAAGCAGACAGTTTTCTGAACCCTAGCCTAAACCATGTCCATGCAGTAGTCTGAGTTAGCGGTCACTGGCCCTCCCAATAGTTTAACACCGTTAGGCGGTCTACTAATTTTTGTTAGGTTTCATTTGACAAAAAAGTGGCCATAAAAGGGACTCCCTCCCTACGAACCCTTCGGGCCCTCCGATCGGTCGGCCCAATAATAGTCGCAGTTAGACCAAGCCCACTACTGTTTCCCGTTAATTTATATGGTTCATAAGTTGACTTTTTTGCAAAACCACAATTACTCATCCATCAAATATGCTAGCAATTGCGTTAAAAACAACACAAAATTGGTTAAAAAGACAAAAATCAACAATTCCTGGGTGAAAAGGACATTCAAATTTTGATACTGTTTAAATGGACAAAAATGTAAAAATAGCCAGGATGTAAACAGTTTCATCCTACCCAATTTTCAAATACTTTTTCTTATTTTTAATTTACATCAGGATGCATCCAGTTTCATCCTTGCTATTTTTTAAGTTTAAGTTAAGATGAATCTAGTTTCATCCTTGTTATTTTTTTGGTGTCCATTTCACCCTTATTAATTTTTACTCGTCCATTTGAACCATGTTTTAAAAATATTTGGACAAATGACCCATTTTCCGTAAAAACAAAGCAATAAAAATAAAAATCAACTTCGGAAATTGATTGTGAATGCTATTTGAGTTAAGACCATGGCAGACCTTAGGTTAGCCCGAACATGTATCCTAATATAATTAGATTTGCTATTAGAGTTAAGAATTTAAGGGATCACGGCCCGACTAATTTGACATGACAAGTAAAACACTAGGGATGCTTAAGAGGCCACGACTGGAAGTCCCAGCTAATTTGACACACGACCAACAAAACATTATGGCATCCTTAAGGGGTCACGGCCGGGATGTAATTTGAGGGGCCACACCTGACCACAAAACACTAGGATCGCAGATCCCAACTAACTTATATGCTCGATGTTCGGCAGTTCTAATTTAATTTGGTTTATTAATGATTAAAATTTTGTGGGAGAATACTAACCAGCCGACCAAACAACAAAAAAAAAAAGTCGAGAAAGGTCGAGCCTTCATCAACAAAAACAGGAATCACCTCATGGGGATTTTTTTTTTTATACTTTACCGCGTGGATATTATATATGCTTCAAACAGGGGCAGAGCCAGCCCATTGCAAGGGGGTGCACTTGCACCCCTTCCCAACTGGCTCCAAAGCCCATTTTAAGCCTTATAAGAATTTTTTTTAACAAACATGCCCATTTTTGCATTTTTGCACCCCTAAATTTTTTGGTTGCACCAATGCAATAAGTTAGTTGGGACGCAAGGTCATTCAAATAAAATGCAATAACTCGCGGGAATTACAAGTCCCACTTTAGTTTTCCCAACAAACAAAACTCTCCTCTTGATATCCACAACTTATAATTTTCACTGTTTTCAGCATCAGACTCGTCGACGAAAATCACAAACCTGCTATCTCTACGGTATTTTGATTAATTCATCTTGGACTCGGAAAAAATTTCAAATAACGACGTAATAAAAAGCTGCTATCTCTAAAAATCAAAGAAACCAGAAACAACATAATCAAGCGCATGAAAGCTGGAAACAGAGTGACAAAGAGGCTGAAAAAGGGCAAAGAGATGCTGCGAATTCTGTATGTTGAGACTCAATTTAAATTTAGATGATAAACAAACTTAGATCTTTGCTAATAGTCTTCTTCACTGTCTCATTCACAGACTCCTTCACAGTCAGTCCATGAGCTTCCACAGTCATAGCAAAATTCATGTGAACACCTGTGAACCGTAAATTCAAAAAACACAGAAATTAGTTCTAAGAGCTAGGGAAGCTCAATTGAAGCTAGCAATAATAATTGTTACATACCTGCACTTCATTTCGTTACAACCATCCACCCTTTCCACGTAAAACCTGCAACTTGGACACCTTTTCCAATCTTTATCTTTAGCTAGGTTATTCAGCAACATGTCATCCTCTCCTCCTTTTTGGTGAAAATCGTCACATGTCAAATCAGAATGCCATGGAGCTTGACAGTGTGCGCAGAACAGCCTATTGCAGTAAGGACACAGTATCGACCTTACAATCACCCCATCATCTTTCAGCAGCATCTGTGAACAGTCCTTGAATGCGCAGTAAATTTTCTGTGAATTGAGAAGTGAAGACTCACACAAGGCATTCTCCCAGCGATCTAACACCGGACGTGATATTATATCTCTGCATGTATAGGGTTCTAATGTCTCTTTGCAGTAGGACTCTGGGCATGTAATCGTGCTGATGTTTTGTTGTAACTTAGCTTCGATGTGTTTGGAGATGCATTCAGAACAATAAGTATGAGAACATTTGCTAGTACTGTTCCTCGTCTCACTCTTTGCTTTAGATTCCCTACAAATCTTACAGAAGATCCTTTTAGAAGAAGACTGATTCCTCTCCATGATTGATGAAGGATCTCTTGGAGCTCTTGGAGCTCTTTATCTTTCTAAATATTCTTTCAATAGGATCACGATTCTTCTGATTATATATATTCAAAACAGTAAAGACTATAAAGCTGTGGATTCTGGGTTAAAACAGTAAAACTCAACATACCAGAATCATCGTTATTGAGATGATGTAAATGCATCTTCGAAAATGATAGATGGTTACGAATCATGTTTCTCCAAGATTTGCATACAAATCTGCATTCAAGAACAAATTGGGTGGGTACAACTCGACTTAAGATGTCCAATAAAATCTCTTCAGGTATAGACTTAAAATACTCCATGAATGAGAAGATGGAATACTGAAATTCTTTATAGTCGAAGAAACAAAGAAAGATTTACAGAGGATCGTTAAGAAGGAGAAATCTAGGATTTATGGATTATGATGAGAACAGATGAGACCAATATTGGGGATTTTGCGTCTACGAAAGAGTAAATAGAATGAAGTAGGTTTTTCAGAGGAACAACAGTTGGTAATTTGCATTCACTTGGGTTGGGTATATAAGAGTAGTCTACTCTAGGGTTGTCAATGGGTACCAAATTACTTGGAACGGAACCTGAACCAGGTATATGGGGTGTACTACTATTAGATACAGTAGCGTATAGAGAGAGATGTTTTTTCATCTTTCATGACAAGTACCTAAAGTACCAACCTACTGCAAGACTAGTGTTTAAGCTTGTATCTGATACAAAAGCTTACATAAAGCCTGAGAATGTGCGTTGTGTTACTGTGCACTAAGGATTGATTTAGGAAGCTGAGTGCATTTCAATGCTGGAAGTTGCTTTATGGGCGAAAGAAAGAAACAAGCAAAAAGTCTGCTTCATCAGTGATGCTCATGTAAGTAGTAGAATTTTTTAATTCAAATTACTACCGGTTGCTCTGGTATAACAACTCATCTTAGATGATTGCGAACCGATTCAAAACAATTTTACTTTTTCTAGAGTGGAGTTTTTAAGGAGAAATCTGAATTCTATGGCTATCATTGCGGTTGAGCATTGCAATATATTGAGAGTGTAGGGTTATTGGATGTGTTCTATTCCAAAAGAAAAAAAATAAAAATAAAATAAAATAAAGGAGAAGACCCATCGGAATACATTAATAAATTTCGTTAATTACAAAATACACATCATTACTATGTAGGAAAATACAACGAAACTTACCTGTTCATAAGTACGCCAGCAGGGATCGTTCGTCCTCCTAGTGTTCTTGTGAGGGAATACTTGGAAAATATGTTCCTTAAAATCCACAAGTATTTTCGAGGTTGAATATTTTGTGTTCACAATGTTGATAAAGTTATTAGTGTAAGTTAAAACATCGTCAGTCTTCAAAGCGGCAAATAGTATGCTATCATCAACCGTAAAGTCTTCCCTCAGAAACCATGACTGATGTTCCTTTTCCTTTTTTAACAGCCATATGCCACACCATGCGGATTCGTAGATAATTGTACCAACATCAAGAGACGAAAACCCATCAAAAACCCCTCTTACCCCTCTTATGTTATACTTACACCAAGATTTCAAAGGAGGTAGTGAAATATGTTAACAAAACTTTCCCTCATCCAAATCAAAGGTAACGAACTAACAATCTTATCATTAATCGCATTGGCATCGAAGTAGAGCTAATACAGAACTCCATTTAAAAACATGCCTGGTCCCAAATTTTCATTAGATCCTCCCAAACCGAATTTTTCAAGGTTTCTCCATCTGTTTCCACTTCCTAGAGCGTAAATGTAGACTTGTACAAACTTTTTATCCACCATTATGCGTACAACTTTGTACTCATTAGTAGAAGAAACATAACCAAATCCGGTACTCCAATAAAGATCATCATTATCAGTATCCAAACGTGTCTTAATTTCTGGAAGGATAACATACTCTTTGGTGATTGGGTTACAAACATAAATTTTATCTTGCAAATATGTGGTTATAGGTTTTTCATCTTCAAAACAGATTAAACCCTTACAAGAACTAATAATCCTCCTATTAGTAGCAATTTCAAAAGATGGTGGAGTGGCTATATTTATCTTTCTAATCATTCTTTCAACATGATCATGATTCTCCTGATTACATTAA
Organism: Papaver armeniacum; assembly: GCA_023531295.1. Classification (NCBI taxonomy): domain Eukaryota; kingdom Viridiplantae; phylum Streptophyta; class Magnoliopsida; order Ranunculales; family Papaveraceae; genus Papaver; species Papaver armeniacum. The sequence continues at coordinate 666,117 of JAJJWW010018775.1, forward strand.
AAATAGTAAACACTGTAAAGTTGTTGATCCTGGGTTAACATAATAAAACTCAACAAACAAGAATCATCGGTATTGAGATGATGTAAGTGTATCTTTGAAAATGATGGATGAAAATAAATAATATTTCTCCAAGCTTTGCATATTTGCAATCAAGAACAGATTCAGTTGGTGCAACCCGACTTAATATGTCTAGTGTAATCTCATCAGTTATAAAATTAAAATACTCCATGGATGAATGAATGATGAAACCTCTGTAGTCAAAGAAACAAAGATCTACGGTGGACGTGGATGGTTTAGAAAAGAAAAATTTAATCTAGGGTTTCATGGATTTTGCGGCTACCAGAAGAGTAAAGGTAGGATGAAATGCTTTCTGAATGCATATTGGGAAGGAACCACCACTTGGATGTTTTCAGTCACTGGGGTTGGGTGTACATAGTAGTGAGCCACAAACTTTTGCTGTGTCTGCAGCTTATTGTTTTATTCAAAACCTTTAAACTTACCGTCCAAAAAACGTCCCAGAATCTGCCTCCTCTCACGTTCTTAATGCAGTGGGCCCAAAAGCAGGAACCCCTATTTAATGCAGTGGGCCCAAAAGCGGGACCCTGTTAAATCCCAGGGGCATGGGGCCCTCCCTCATGTGAGAGGGTTGTTTTTACCTTGTTTTCTACCGCGGTACATCTAGAAGAGCTGTATTTTATTTTTGTTGAGATTATTAGTCCCACATGGTTGGGTTATTTAAGATCCTGCGATTTATAATCTATTAGGGCCTCTCCAATCATTGCCAATTGGTTTTGAGTTGGATGCCCGTATTCTAATAATTTTAATTTTTGGTGTCTAGAGTATGTGCCAAAAATATGAGCCCAAACATAACTCATGACCAGTTTGCAGACATGAACTTCCTACAGATAACTTTAGATGATAAACGAAGGTAGATCATTGTATAGCAGTTTACTGAATTTTCAAAAGCAATTACCAGGAATCGTGTTAATACTGGAGTTCACTCTTATATATATAAATCTTAAGATTACATAACTATTTCTGTATTCTCTTTGCACTGTGAACAAAATGCATGATGCATGAAGAACCAACACATTCATAAGTTTAATATTCCGTTGACATCAAAATCTCCCTGTATACAGGGGAGAAAAAAACATACTCTTAGTTTATAAATATCCTCTTAGTCCAACCAGTTTTCAACTGTCTGACATTGCCATAAAAAATCCATTAATAACAGTCTCCTTCGCAGTCAGTCCATGAATTTCCACAGTCATAGCAAAATTCGTGTGAACACCTGTGAAGCATAAAATTCCAAAAACACAGAAATTTGTTATGATCTGAAGTAGAGAAGCTCAATTGATGCAACTAATAATAATTGTTACATACCTGCACTCCATATGTGGACAACCCTCCACCCTTTCCACGAAAAACCTGCAACTTGGACATCTTGTCCACTTTTCATCTTTAGCTAGGTTAATCAGCAACATGTCATCTTTTTCTCTTTTTTCCTGAAAATCGTCACATGTCAAATCAGAATGCCATGGGGCTTGACAGTGTGCGCAGAACAGCCTATTGCAGTAAGGACACAGTATCGACCTTACAATCACCCCTTCATCTTTCAGCAGCATCTGTGAACAGTCCTCGAATGCGCAGTAAATTTTCTGTGAATTGAGAAGTGAAGACTCACACAAGGCAGTCTCCCAGCGATCTAACACCTGACGTGATATTATATCTCTGCATATATAGGGTTCTAATGTCTCCTTGCAGTGGGACTCTAGGCATGTAATCGTGCTGATGTTTTGTTGTAACTTAGCTTCGATGTGTTTAGTGATGCATTCAGAACAATAAGTATGAGAGCATTTACTAGTAGTGTTCCTCGTCTCACTCTTTGCTTTAGATTCCAAACAAATCTTACAAAAGATCATTTTAGAAGAACACTGATTCCTCTCCATGATTGATGAAGCATCTCTTGGAGCTCTTTATATATATATATATATATATATATATCTCCCTAGCCATAAAAAGATCCTACCTGAACCCTAAACGTGTTATCCAAGAAAACAAAAGAATCCCTGAGCTAATAACCTCTAAAATGGATATTCCAGATAGTTCTTAAGATTTAACTAAATACATAATATAAATGAAAATACCCTATTTGAAGTCGGTACATATTGGTCAGCAGCAACACTGGCTTCTCCATTTAGAAGGGGGTCATGTCATTTAGTGTGGGACCTACTGCCTCTAATTTTTTCACCGATAGTAAATATAGGGTGCCACGTAAATGACTGTATTCCCTTGGATCCGCCTTAAGGAGCTACAATATATATATATATATATATATATTTTTTTTTTTGAAGCATGCATTAATTTAAAGAAAACCACGCTAAATTGTTATTACACGTGGGAAAGTGATTCCCATGAGATCGCTTAAAAGAACTTGATTAAGAAAGGCTAGATTTGTCCGGTCCCAGATTGAGGTTAAGAAGTTTCCCTTTGATTGTCATCCGCACGCAAACTTTGCTAGACCGTCACGCTTGGTTTCCCTCTCTATAATTGTGTTAAATATTACGTAAAGGCATTCGAAGCATTTGATGTATGATTTCGTCAATCATTTTGGAAATATACCATGATGCTTCTTTAGGATTTTTAAGATTAGAATTTTCACTCCATTTTAATTTTTTATCATTACTATCTGAAGCCAGTGACACTTCAATTGCGGAAGTTTGCAATGTCATCAACAAGAACTTGGAGTAAATCGCTGCTACAGCTGCCTTCTGCCATTATAGACCCTCTGTAAGTCCTTTTTCTTTTAAGTCCTTTCTTCGGAACGGAAACAGCCACTGAGTTCCAATTGCTTAGTTCTTTCAAAGACTCGATTCGTAGTGTTAAGCATAGACGATAAGTGCCACTGTCACTGTAGAATAACGACCGAGATCCGTACCTAATTTCAAATTTACACAGACGAGACGGGAATTGGAGATAAAAAAATAAAATAAAAAAACGCCCATTACCTTTTAATGTAATTATAGTGAAGGGAGAAAAACCCTCGCCTCAAAACCAGAGTCTTAACTAAAAATATACCACCAAATAATACAATGGTCTTGCATCACAAATTTAAATAGGCAGATGAGAGGGATTATCATTTTGCAGTTCACCTGAGATTAAAACGCGCGTCGTATCAATTATCACCTGAGCCTGAAATGTGTCGTATCAATTTTCTCACCCAGAGCAACTCGAGCTAACTCATCAATAACATCATCCCATGGGGTAGGAACTATGCGGGAACGAACCGTGTATCTCTTAGAGTTTTCTCCCATTGCTTCCAACGCTGCTAAGCTATTTACGTGAGCAATTGCTTCAACACCTTCGAAAGAATCTGTTGATGCCTCGTTGGAAATCAACTTCAATAATCTTGTTCTCGTATCATAACTATATAGCTCAGAATAATCATATAAAAATATGACTTCCCCGTTCATCGAAAGTAAAATAGGCTTAAAGCTGCATTCAGGTTTCAGGAGAATCTACTACGGCTTCATAATCTATATCAAACTCCATACTCCAGGTATCCTTCAAGTCGCTGCTAATTTTCATCAAGGACCAGATTTCCACACTGAGCACTCTTCAGGCGTATGCCTCCGTCCTCGTCTATTTCAATGACAGTGGCAACAAGTCCACGTCTATTTCAATGCAGACATACACAAATGCCTTCCAAGTGCAACAAGTCCACATCTATTTCAATGCAGAAATTTTGCATACAAGGAGGGACACAGAGCAACCGAAACTCTTCATCGACCAAGTCAAAGGCCGCGACTTTATTCCCCGTAGTCCAATAAATTGCATCATTCGCATAGGTACCCGTATGCTCCAGTCTAAGAGAAACTCCACCTATCGCTCTCCACCCTCCACCACTGCCAAGTGTATATATTGTACTTCAACGTTTCCTTCAGGGTACCCGTATCTGAGGTAATGGATTCTAACAACCTTGTAATCATTGGTTGACCTAACAAACCCAAATCCAGATGCTATACGATGGTACATGTTAATCTTTCCTTCCTCAATAATTTCAGGATCAACGTCTTCTTTTTTTTAGAACTAGTTCAGGAAGATAAGCATATTCTCTGGTAAGGGGATTACATATATATAGATGGGATCTATAACTAAATGGTGGTGTTGAAATGCACAAACCAAACCATTGCACGAGCCAACTAAGTGATTATATAAAGATTCATTGTGCATAGAAGGATGATATATCCTTTTCAGATTTTGATTGTAAATGTATTTCTCCTCAAGGCAAATCCTATCACCGACTTGTCCTCCATGGAACAGTAAAGCTCTGTAGAAGTCGGGGTCGTCAGTCCAACACGCAAAAAAGAGACATGACTCCATCTTAGAAGCCATATTTTCATTGCCGTCCTCGCCACTGTACAGATGGTTAAGCTGGTGACTGTCTGAGGTGCATATTAGCAAAGTTACTTCCCTGGATGAGTGTCACCCATTTCTTGCAAACTAATTTGCACTCTAAAATAACAGATTCAGCTGGAACACGAGAAAGGATATCTTGTACAATATCTGAGGGAAGAGAATCCATTGATGATCTAGCCAGTTTCAGGAAAAAGAACTTTGGTGGATGAGCTTTTTCTACAATGCTAGACATTATAGAACAACACCAAGACTGAAAAACAGAAATCATGTGAACTAGAACTTGAAAAGGAAATAAACACCTAGTTTAGCAATCAAACTAAAAACTACGATAACACGGAGAATAAGCTCAAGTAAAGATCTGCTTACAATAAAAGAGTTTAACAATAAAAAAAGTATCAAAATTTAAACTTCCGATAAACATCAAAATTTTATTGCATATAGCAGAGATTTAGCAGTGAAAAACATGCATTACATAAAAAAAAATAACCCGTTAAAATACCCGTAGTCCAACCATTTCTCGAATGTAGACATTGCAATCTCAGACTCTCTAATTACAGCCTCCCTGACAACGAGTCCATGAATTTCCACATTTATAGCAAAATTGATTTGCACACCTGTGAAAATAAAATTCCAAAAACGCAGAAGTTCGTAATCAGGACTCAAGAAACTTCTATTGTAGCAATAGTAATTTTTTGCATACCTGCAGGTTATATGTGGACAACCGCTCGTCCTTTCAACGAAAAACCTGCAACCCGGACATCTCATCCACTCTCGATCCTTTGCTAGGTTAATCAGAGACATATCTTCTTCCCCTCCTCTTTTTCTCTCGTGAAACTCGTCACATGTCAATTCAGAATGCCACGGGACCTTACACTGTGCGCAGAACAGCCTATTGCAGTAAGGACACTCTGAAGACGTTACGATTACCCCATCGTCCTCATTCACCAGCATCACTGAACAGTCCTTGAATGGGCAGTAAAATTTCTGCGAAGCGAGCAGTGAAGACTCGCATAAGGCATTCTCCCACCGATCTAGCACCTCACTTGATATGATATCTCTGCATGAATAGGGTTCTAATGTCTTGTCGCAGTTTGCCTCTGGGCATGTAATCATGCTGATGTTTTCTTGTATCTTAGCTTCGATGTGTTTGGTGATGCATCCAGAACAGTAAATGTGAGAACATTTGCTAGTACTGTTCCTTGTTTCACTTTTTGCTTTGGGTTCCATACAAATCTCACAAAAGCTCATTTCAGAAGAACACTGATCATCTCCCACAGTAGCAGTAACATCGATTGATATCTTCTTATCATTACTATCTGAATCCAGTGACAAGTTTGATACGTCATCAACAAGGACTTGGAGTAAATCACTGCTCCAGATGCCTTCTGCCATTGCAGACCCTCTGTAAGTCTATTTCCTTTGTTTTAGGACTTACAGCTTCTTTAAATAAGAGATATCTTTATAGATACTGAAAAGTCATGAAGAGATACAAACAATCTGTTGAGTTACTCATGCTTCCTGGATAAAGAAAGGTCGTCAGATTTTCTTGCGTTTTCTTAAGATTCTGTGACTATTGCAGATATTTAGGAAGAAAATATTCTTACGATATATTTAAGGAAGTAGATAATAGCAAATCACAACTACAGATAAGGAAATATAACCGAAATTAGCTAAAATATCTGCCAGGATATTTGTAACCAGGATCTAAGTTTACAGATTTATGGCTAAATACGGCCACATGTCAACAGACTACGGATATCGGATACGGATACCTTATCGGATATTCTTACCTTAACGAAACGGATACTGAAAAGGCATTATCCTATAGGATAATATCCGTTATCCGTTAAAGAATGTATATGCAAATTTATGCAAATTTTTTTATATTTTTTTTGAGTAATATATTTAGTTGTTAGCTTGGTATTGAAAAGAGAATTTTTCAATATTAATGGAAAAATTTGAGTTTTGTTTAAATCTAATTTAATAGTCAAATTTATGCATTTGATCAAGGTATTTGGTTTTGTTTAGTCGAATTTCCTTTCGTTCCTTTGATTTTTTTTTGTAATTTATGAAACTAAAGAAAGACTAAAAAGGAACTTAAATTATTTTTATTATAATAATTTACTATATATTATCGGATATCGGATATCCGGTAATCTTATCGGTAACGGATATGGTAGAGGCCATATCCGTTTCAATAGCTACCGTTGACAGGCCTACATGACAGAGGAGCTAGGCGCTCACCTAGGCGCAAGAGGCGTTCAGGGGGCGGCGCAAGAGGCGTTCAGGGGGGCGCCTAGCTAATAAAGCTCTCAAGGCGTCAAAAACGTGAGCCATTACCTTTTCTATTTTAGCTGCGGCACATTGTTCCTATTGTTTGCTAGCAGAATTTGTCCCTGTCCCATCTGCAAATCCTGTTTGCATTGGGTGTCAAAATGATAGTATGTTCTTTGTGGGACCAACCTTGGGTAGTAGTCTATTTAATCATCCATACATCGTAAAAAGTTACTGCAATTTTACGTTTGCTCTCATTTTATTCTTATTGTAGGTTACTTCTGTTTGCATTGACTAGGTAACCGACTGAATTTCTCGAAACCAAATATACATGAAACAAGAATACCATTATAATTCTCAAACACAAAATTTCAAGAGAAATTAACACTTAGATTCCGAATAAAAACATAAACAATTAACCTAATTAATATTTCTCTTCATTAACAGAGACACTAAAGAGAACAAGTCCAACCATATGTGACATTTGCAATTTTAGACTCTCCTACATTCTGCTTCATGAGTCTTGCTCCAGGTGGCTCCACAGCCATAGCAAAATTCAGAACCGCACCTGCAAAATATATGCAAACAGCCCTCCGTCCTTTCCACATAGTATTTGCAACCTGGACACTGTCTCCACTTTTTCTTCTCAGCCAGTTGAATGAGCAGTTTGTCTTGAGCCCCTCCACTACGTAAGACTCTATCTGAAACAATACGTAAAGATTCGCACAAGGAGATCTCCCAGCGATCTAACACCGCACCTGATATGATATCTCTGCATGAATCGGGCTCTAATCTCTCCTTACAGTTAAACTCCGGGCATCTTATCAAGGTGATCTTTTCTTGTACCTTTGATGCGATGTGTTTGGCGATGCATTTGGTGCAGTAACTATGTGAACACTTGTTAGTGGTGTTTCTCATCTCATTTACTGGTTTGGCTTCCATGCAAATCATGCATATCCTGCGTCCTGCCATTACTGATTCACTGTAAGTCTTTTCTAGTTTCTACTATTTCTCTATCTGAGTCTCTAGATTCTGTTTATGCAATTTAATTGCATTTATGAGAAGGAAGATGAATTAAAATAACTTGGTTTTCCCTATATAATTATAAACTGCTTTTCTTAGGTAGATCCGATTACATGAGGAAACGAGATAATGGCAAATCTAATTTATGTTTATCGAATCTAATTATCACTATATTTATGGGATATAAATATAATTCTACCTATTTTCCTAATTTTTTTTATAAATACCCCTTTTTTTTAAAAAAATTTATTTGCGCATGTCATGGTGGCACAGTTTGGATTGGGCTTTAATATCCTTCAACAATAATACTCCCCCTGTTTTTTTGAAAAGTGATACTTTAAAAAAAGTACATTGACTCTTTTGGATTTTGCAGTTCTAAGTACATCTTACTGTATAGTTCTTGGCTTGAAGAACCAACACATTCTTGAATTGAAATTACCATTAGAGAGTAGAGATAAAACTTGAGTTAACGATTACACGAATGAAAACCTATTAATATATGATTCTCATCATCAGCAGCAACACTGAAAAGAAGCCCTTTGTCAGACGATTTTTATTTTGCCTCATCAGACTCTTTGACAGCCAGAATGAGACTGATGCCAGTTCACTCCACAGCTATAACAAAATTCATGTTTACACCTGCAAACAAAACATCGCAAAAATACAGCCATTGATGGTTGCGTAATAAGTTACTTATATATCAGAACTACATAAAATATAATTTAGCAATAGCTGATAATTTTTGCATACCTGCAAGTAATGTGTAAGCATCCATCCTTCTTTTCCACGTAATACTTGCATCTTGGACATCTTCTCCACTTTTGTTTTTCAGCTAGTTTTATCAACAACATGTCTTCTTGCCCTCCTCTCTTCATATCCTGGTATTCGCTGCAATCCAAATCAGAATGCCATGGGACCTTACACTGCGCACAAAACAATCTTCTGCAGTGAGGGCACTCCGTTTCCCTTATGATCACCCCGTCATCATCGTTCACCAGCATCGCTGAACAGTCCTTGAACGGGCAGTAAACCTTGTGTGAAGCAAGAATTAGAGATTCGCACAATGCATTCTCCCAACGATCAAACACCTGCCCCGGTATGATGTCTCTGCACAAATGGGGTTCCAATGTCTCTTTGCAATTAAACTCAAGACATGTGATCTGGGTTATGTTGTCTTGTATCTTTGCTGCAATGTGTTTCGCGATGCATTCAAAACAATAAATGTGCGAACATTTGATAGTGCTCTTCCGCATCTCACTTGTTGGCTTAGCTTCCATGCAAATCTCACAGAAGCTATTTTCAGAAGAATATTGATCATCTCCTGCACTGGAATAAGCATTCATTGATGATTTCATCTTCGTATCATTGCTATTGCTAGATTTAATTTCAATTTTCAGTGAGGATGAAGATGATTCTCCGATTTCTGACTTGCGATAACTTGGATTAGAAGAATTCTTAGTAACACCAAGAGACATAGAAGTTCTGACAGAAGACATTAGAGCCTCTTGAAGACACAACTTCTCTGCGTACTTTTCGTCAAAAATAGGAAAGACGTCTTCCTCAGCACCATCATCAGATCCAACTGACAAAACTGCAAAGTAGAAATCATCGACAACTACATTGAGAGCTTCTTCCATCACAAACTGTGCGACTCTTTTCTTTCTTTTGAGCTCTACAAATTCTGTGGGTTGGACACATATTTATATAGTGAAGGGGAAATGAAGAGTCTGTTGACTTACTCATGCTAGATAATGGATGGTCATCAGTCTTTGTTTAAGATTCTGTGAATGGAGTTAATTAAAATTTTGGGAAGGGAATTGGAATAAATTTACACACCTTTTCCCGATAATGAGACTCAAGAATGTCTAATTTGAATTTATTGTCTTTATTTAGTGAATAGAGAAGGACTAAATACAGCTAGATTAGACATTGTCTCTTGTATCTTAGCTTCGATGTGTTTGGTGATGCATTTGGAACAACAAATGTGAGAGCATTTGCTAGTAGTGTTCCTGATCTCACTTTTTGGTTCAGCTCCCAAAAGCCCATTACGAATGATGTAGGGGTTAAATATCGCGCCCGTATATATCATGCGAAATAGCGACATTATAAAGGAGCGAGCGCATCTCGCACGTAGCATACTCAAATGACGGAATCGGTGACGTCACAAAGTCATCAGTGAAGTACAAGGAGCCATGCGAAGACCAAGAACATGCGCGAGAATGAACAATATGAACGTACGAAGACATCGCACGACAGATCCAAAAATAGGGGTATTCTTAGCTGTCTTCCACTATGTAAAATCCCTCTATATAAGACCAGCCACCATTGAGAGTTGAGATAGAACTTTAGGAGAGAGAAAGTTATTTGTTTCCCAAGTAAGGGTTCTATTTACTTGGTATTGATTTCTAAACTTAATAAAATCATTTCTAAGTGTTCTTCAATGGTTTCATAGTTTTATTATATAGATTGTTAAGGGGTGTGGTAGTAGGATTTTCTACTACTACAAATGACATCTTATCATGATTAGTACTACTGTCACTTTATTTTATAGAGTTATTTTCAGTATTGTTGTGGTTATCTCCACTGATATGGGAGGCCACCGACAATTCTCCTAAATAGAAATCATCAATACTGCTGCCATTAGATACTCCGCAAGTCTTTTCTACTTAAAATTCTTTCTTTTGGGTCACAACTTCTTTAGATAGCTAGGAGACATTTGCCAAGAATATTGTTACAATCAGATTTAAGCATTTAAATTTAAAGATAACGGGACACTTTTCCAATGCAGAAATTCAAACATATTTTCTAGTATTGTTGCACGATATAACATAACAATTTGGTTCTACAACTAAACACTAAAAAGTTCCTTCGATTTCCAGAAAAAACAAAAGTCGAACCATTAAAGAAACAATATTTTGATTGTTGACATTTGCCATCTTAGACTCTCTTACAGACAGCTTCATGAGGGTCGCTCCATTTAGCTCCACAGCCATAGCAAAACTCAGATCCACACCTGCCAGGATAACATTCCAATGATGGCGAAGGAGTTAATGGTTAGAACTAGAGAAACTCTATTTTAACAATATTTGATGACCAACATACCTGCAAGTTACATGCATGCAGCCCATCGTCTTTTCCACGTAATATTTGCAACCTGGACATTTTCTCCAATTTTTCTTCTTTGCCAGTTGAATCAGTAGCATATCTTCATCCCCTCCTCTATGCTGCACTTGAGGAGTTGAAGATTCACGCAAGGCGCTCTCCCAGCGATCAAACACCTTATGCGATATGTTATCTCTGCAGAAATGAGGTTCTAATGTCTCTTCACAATTGAACTCTGGGCACGTTATCAAGGTTATGTTCTCTTTTACCTTGGATGCAATGTGTTTTTTGATGCATCTGCGGCAGTAAGTGTGCGTACAATTGATAGTGCTGTTTCTCATCTCAGTGCTTAATTTAGATTCCATGCAAATATTGCAGAAAGGCATTTCAAATTTTTTCTAATTCTGTAAATCTTTTCTAAGAAGTTCTTTCTATCTTTTGGGTTACAACTTCTTTAGATCAGAGACATATTTATACTGATAAATAGAAACCGGCAATCTGTTGAGTTTCTCATGCTAGATAATGCAAAGGGTCAATCAATCTGATTTCTAAGGGTTTTTTTTTTTTCTTTTTTAAGATTCTGTGTATGCAAATTAATTGCATTTATGGGAAGGAAATTGAATTAAAATACCCAACCTTTTCCCAATGCAGAGATTCAAGAATGTGTCTTCTACTATGTTTGAGATTATTAATCCCACATTGTTGGGCAATCTAAGATCCTGCGGCTTATAACCTCTTAGGGCCTCTCCACTCATTGCCAATTGGTTTTGAGTTGGATGCCCGTATTCTAACATACAATATTAAGATTAGGAAGAAAATGTCCATTAAATAAACACTATTTGCCAGGCTAACGCTAGAAGAAATATGGAAGAAATATGGTATAACAAATATACGACGTCTAGGGCCTTAACTTTTTTCTACATCATTTATGATAGAATAGATGATACTAATTGGCAAGTGAAAATTAGATCCAGCGGAAAAAAAATGGCAAGAGAGATTCTATTGATGGGGCAGCCCTAGATACTATATTGGGCCGCACATACATGGGCTACAAGCCCTACAACTCGATATATGATTATTGGCTATCGAATTGTTATCTGCCCATAATCAATCACTACTAATAATGCAGAAATTTATAAATCTGTGAGCTATCTTCAGGATTCATTAGGATGAAAAATATTAACTTATTACATTGCATTAGAAATACTAATGTCACGGTAACAATGAGAAGATCCCAACTTTACAACGTCAAGACTTCTAACCAGCAAATGACTAAACAGTAGAGACTGATTGTTTTCGTAGCTTAACTTTTGACAGACGACACTTTAATCTAAGACTCTACCACACAGGCACTTACTGACTTACACCTTTTGTCTCCACAAACATAACAAAACTGATACCCACACCTGGAAACAAAACATTTCGAGAACACGTACAAGAAATTAGTTATTTAAATTTCTTCAAACAACTCGAAAAATATAGTTTCGGAACTAGGAAAACCTAGCACTAATTCATAATCATATGGCGACATCCACCCCTTGTTTCCACGTAAAACTTGCAACTGGGACATTGTTTCCAATTTTTGTTTGCAACCATCTGTATGAACAGAAACTCATTCGCTTGCCTAACCCTTCTACTTATATTATCACTGATATTGTAAATGCACTGATGATTGTCTTGGCACGGAGCCATGCATCTTAGACAAAACATCATCTTACAACGTGGGCATTTTGATATATTCTGTTTGTTCCTTGTTGACGATCGTCTCCAGAAACTTTGTTTACATTCATTCAAAACCAGCTCTGAGCAATAAGGATTGGGACAGTAAGCTGTATCATACCTTTCAGAAACTGTTGATTGGCATAAATAGTCACACCATCTGACAAATTCCCTTGGAGGAAGGAATGAACGACATGATAAAGGGTCCAAGACAGTTAGTGTCAGGACATTTTATATCCGGTTTCCCATGTTCTCCAATCTTTATTTGTATGTATTTAGCACTGCAGTTAGTGCAGAATGGATGTGAACACGGTTGTGATGATGAAGAGGCAAATGAGCTTCTTTTCTTGTTCTTCTGCTTCGACTTTGTTAGCTTTTGTTGCTTGTTCTTGAATCTGTTGCAATGGAATTTGCTCTGTACAAATCTCACAAAAAAAGAATGCTGCATTATTTATCTCTTGATTATCTTGTTGTTGATGAGCATCTTCTGCATTGGAAGAAGGTATTTTGTTTATCTTTGGTTGTGTGTTACCCATGGATAATGAAGGAAGATCGAAAGAAGGTGTTGGATCAAAGATCCAAATAAACAATGAAAACGATAGAAAACCTAGAGAACAGTAACTAAGAAAATAATAATGTTTATAGGCTACCAACATAACAAGAAAATCCCTGGAGACCCTAGAATGGCAAATCCAATTTATGTTTATCTGATTATGGGCATTGATATTTGTGCTGGGGTTTCAAAGTTATACTTCACTATGCGCACCACCAGGCCTTCGGCGCTCCAACAAGGCATTGATATTTTTGATAAACATCTTTTGTTTTATTTGAGGCACCTCGTGACCGGAGATGGAGCTGGCTTTGGCCCTTTGCAACAGCGTATCTCCACTTTACCTATTAAAGACGGTGGTTTGGGGATTTATACGATGTCAGACACGAGCAATTATTGCTATCTCGCTTCTCAGAATCAGACCAGGTCCGTGCAGAATATTATACTAAGAGACCTATACTCTGCTTGTTCTCGAGAATGGCCACACATACCAGCAAGCCTTGCAGACTTTCATCAAGGTTTGTGATTTACATTCTTCCTTGACTTTTGTAGAAACCGCCCCCCTTCCATGCACACCTTGGCGCTACATACTTTGATGTTGTGAAGAAGAAAATCCCGAGCCAATTCATCATGTCTGATAGAGACTCGGTTTTGTGGCAATCTAACAGAATGAAACATGAGCAAGAATACCTCTTGGCTGTGCCAATTAGTGGGCTTCAACAGAATATTGGGCCAAGGCAGTTTAGAGTTGTTTTGAGTTATCGACTCGGTATTCCACTTTTTCCAAAAGGTGGTTTGTGTCCGTGTTGTAAGCGAGATATGGACATTTTTGGCGATCATGCGATTCATTGTGCCAGTGAGGTCGGGCTCAAATATCGCCATGATCTCGTTAGAGACGTTGTTGCTGATATGTGTTATAAAGCTGGTGTACATGCTAGAAAAGAAGTGTCCTTGGGCCTTCTTTCAAATGGCCAAGCCTTGAAGCCTGCAGATATCCTTGTCTATGGGTGGGAGAATGGGAAAGATGTGTGTTTTGATGTTCTTGGTGTTTCACCTTTTACTACTGCTGAGGGGAATGCTTTCATACCAGGACAAGCCATTTCTAACGTTAGTTTCACGTAAACGCACCAAATATTTAGACATATGCACTTCTCGTGGTTATGGTTTGGGTGTTTTGGCTTTCACTTCCTTAGGTGAACTTGGTGAGGATTTTGTAATGCTTTTAAAGAGGCTTAGGAATTGCTTGGATAACCTTGATGCCAGCAGTGGTCATGGTAGTTTTCTTTTCATAGATTAGGTTTGGTTATTCAGAAAGGTATTGGTGCCCAGCTTGTGGCTAGGCTACCAACTTCTCCTTTGTAAAAACAATTTTTATAATCAGATACCAACAAACTCTAGGGTTTGTGCCCAGTTGGTGGCTAGACTACCAACAAACTCTGTATAATCAGAACGGGCCCTATCTCAGCTGGTCATCCCCGTTCCCCAAAGTTTAATGCGCACCAGGAGGTCCCAGGTTCGAGTCCCCAATGGCGTAATATTGCAGGAATTAACATGGAAGGTAGTGTTAATTTGCCCCCCTTGTGACACAATCTCGCCCCCCCCTCGCCGTTTCGGCTCCCCTTGGCAAGGTTCCCCATGAGGTATTTGGTAGACTAGCACATCAACCTGTTTAATTAATGTAATAGTATGTCGTTGGAGCTTAGCTTGTTAGGCTTCCAACTAGTTTCATGTAATAATATAATATTAGATACATATTTATAAAAAAAAAAAAAAAAAAAAAAAAAAAAAAAAAAAAAAATAATAATAATAATAATAATAATAATGGCTCTGAAACCCTAGATTGCCCCTTGAATATATTCTTGACAAGGAGGACATTGCACTTCAACAAGGTACGAATCCAACTATGAGCACCAAGGATTGAGGCAGCTGGTTGTCATAATCTTTTGTATAGCAGTTAACTACTGAATGTGTTGAGTAATGTAATGTTGCTACTGTTGGCAAACGGATTGCAACAGAATAGTGAATCAATGTAATTGGAGTTTTAACCTTATGTTTAGTTAGGAGTTGACTAAATAGGTGGATGTAGAACATCCACACGTTTTCTTGTAATGGCTCTCTTGTAGCCAAGTATATGTTGGTTGTAGTAGAGAGAAAATGTAAGAGAAAGTAAATAGAATTGTAAGGTGTTGTAAGAGAAGAAGTTAGAGAATGATATTGTAAGAGTTCCCACTTCTCCATTGACAAAATCAGTCCCAAACACCTACTTTTAATCATCTAAATTACCAACAGAATGTATGGAAGAAATCGCAATACATAGATGATAGCAGAAGCAATCCTTGTGGCTCACAGACGGCTTCGTGAGTGTCACACCATTTGGCTGATTGGCTCTACAGCCTGCAAGTGAAATTAACACTCCATATAATATCTGCAGCCTGGACATGTTCTCCACTTATTCTTCTCAGCCAGTTGAATCAGCAGCATGTCTTGTTGCGGTCCTCCATACTGAATTTTGACTGAAGGAAGCCGTCCCCACGCTGAATTTGTTCTGAAGGAAGGATTGAAGATTCACACAAGCGCTCAACACCATACGTCATATGGTATCACTGAAGAAATATGGTTCTAATGTCTCATTGCAGCTGAACTCTGGGAGAGAGCGCGCCTTGCGTGATTCCTTGGTTCTACCTTTCGGTACAATGTGTTTGTTGATGCATCTGCGGCAGTAAGTGTGTGAACAATTGGTGGTATTACTGAGATGCAAATCTTCCTGACTGCCATTTTAAATTCTATAAGTCTTTTCTATAAAGTTGCGCGCTTCTTTCTTTTGGGTTACAACTTCGTTAGTTAGAGGTATATTTATCTGCCCTTTTTTTTTTTTGAACTAAAAAGGTTATAATATTATTGAAAAGGAAAAACTAAAAACACAGAATAGCAAACAAAAGAAAAGCAGAGGCCAAAAGGTCTAAATAAAGCTCAAAGCACAAAAGCTAAAGCCAATCAGGCAACAATCTCCACTTTCTTCTTCGACGAAATCCTTTCTCCTCTACCAACCTCCTTACTTTGCAAACTTGGATCACTCTTCAACTTTTGCATGTTTGTTTTCCCTACTTTCTCAACTCCAAGTAACGCACTAGCCTTCACAAGCATGTCTACCTTCTCCGCTCTAGAGTTAAGTAGACTCACTCTAGCTTCCTCAAAGATGTTATGAACCTTATCATCTTTAGATATTATTGATTATCTGCATTCCCTCACTACTAATAAGGCATTAACTCATAAATCTGTAAGTGGTCTTCAGAATTCATTAGGATCAAAATATTAACTTAGTAGTACATTGCATTACAACTACTCTTTCACGTAACCGATTGTTGTGCGTAACTACACTTTAACACACACACACTTAAAAGTCGAACTCGTTTTGCCTCCACAGTCATAACAAAATTTAGATCCACACCTGCAGAGAAAGTAGCATACGAAGTTACTTAATTATCTCTCTTCAAACAACTTAAAAAAAAAAGGTAGTTTCAGAACTAGGAAAACTTAATAGTACTAGTTTATAATCATTGTTACCTGCAAGTCATACGTCGACATCCATCCCTTCTTTCCACATAAAACCTGCAATCGGGACATCTTTTCCATTTTTTATTTGCAACCATCTGCTTGAACAGAACCTCATTCGCTCGCTTAACACTTCTTCTACTTATGCACTGATGACTGTCTTGGCACAGAACCATGCACCTTAGACAGATCATCATCTTACAATGTGGGCATTTTGATATCTTCTGTTTGTTCTTCCAGAAAAGAAGTAGTCGACATCCTAAACTTTGTTTACATTCACTCAGAACCAACTCTGAGCAAGTAGGGTTGGGACAGTAAGCTGTATCATACTTTTCACAAACTGTTGATTGGCATAAATAGTCACACCATCTGACAAATACCTTCGGGGGAAGGAATGAACGGCATGATAAAGGGTCCAACACATTTCCACAGTTAGTGTCAGGGCACTTTATATCCGGTTTCTGATTTTCTCCAATCTTTCCTTGTATGTATCTTGCGATGCAGTTAGTACAAAAAAGATGTGCACATGCTGTGGGTGACGAAGTGGCAAATGAGCTTCTTATTTTCTTGTCTTTCTTCTTCGAATTTGTCAATTTATGTTGCTTGTTCTTGAATATTTGTTGCAATGGGACTTGCTCTGTGCAAATCTCACAAATGAAGTATGCATTATTCATCTCTTGATCACGTAGAGAGAAGCGTATAAGTTGGACACAAAAAAAAGATCGAAAGCAATAGCAAACAATAACTAAGAATATAACTTTGATAAATCAAGAGAATAATAATTTTGGATGTTGAATTCTGATAAGAAACGGTTCGTTCTTATTCAACTGCCAGCAGGAACAAGCTCAAAAGTCTATGATTCATGGAACCAATAAACTAGCAATTTGCTTAATATTTTTGTTATTATTATTTATAGGAATTCTGAGTAGAAAAAGGCCTATTTATAGGCTAAATTACTTGGAAAATAAGAAAAAAAATCCTAAAAAAAATCCTATGATAAATCCTAACTCTAATAGACATATGACTCACATCGAATCAGATCCAGATTGCAAGTCGGAAGCAAACAAACATGCTGAACTAATTTAGAATTTCTAACCAATCCGATATACTAGATGACCGCTACCACGGTGGGATGGCCGACCGAAAAAATTGACGTAAAACTAAATTTTGTGTTCACAATTTAGTTACGCCGTAGGGTGAAAATATTATTTTTCCTGAGACGGCACGAAGGTATAATTTTTCCAAACACGACGCGAAAGTATCATTTTTCCAGACAGATAGGCCATGGTATATTTTTACTTTGCAAATACTTTGGTGGCGATTCAACACCATATGTTGTGCTTTTCATTTTAAAATTAGTTGTTTTTTATACTTAGTCAATCATTTTATTTTTCTTGTAGTTTTTTTCAATTTTTTTTAAGATATGTCTAATTTTAAGCTATGCCTAATTTTTAAGGAGAAAATATACAAAATTTGGAGAATAATAAAAAAAATTGAAATTTTGATATCATTGTTTGTGCTCATTGCGTAGCTAATTTAAAGGCTTTCCAAACATATAAAATTTATAAAAATACGACTTGTAGTTTGGAATATACGAGGTTTTTAAATATATAAAAAATGCATTTACTGTTGTGCCCTTTCTTTTTGGTTTATTTACAAAAATGTCTAATACCTTATTCCCATTCCTCTTTGGTTTATTTACGAAAATGTCTAAAGGAAAAAAAGGTAAAATTTGATTTAGAGGGACATCTTAGTCTTTTCCAGGTGTCCGGACCAAAATTCAATCTTTTTTGTGTAATTGAAAAAAAATGTCACGCTTCACATCGACACAAAATCACCATATATAGAGTCCTCCCTCGCTTCGCTCGGTCGGCCTAATTAACAAAATACTTATGCAAACACTACTTAGCTAAGAGCAACTGCAGTGGTGCGATCATAAATCAAAGACTAAAGAGCAAAAAAAAACCAAATTTTGGGTTTAGTCCGTGTTCACACGCTACGGGAGAAAGATTAAACCAAATGGGGCGCAACTTAAAGTTGCGTTTGATTCAAAGCAACTTCAAGTTGCGCCCATTAATTTTTTTTTTTTTTTTTTTTTCAATGGGGCGTAACTTTGAGTTACGCCCAATCAGCGCAACTCTTAGTTGCGCCCCAATTCTTTTTTTTTTTTTTTTTTTGTCTTCTTATGACGGGCGGAGTTATAAATTACGCCTGTTCGGGCGTAACTTTAAATTACGCCCGACTAAAACCAAACTAAAGACTATATTTGGTCTGGTTTTTAGTTTTAGTCTGGTCTTTGATCTTTACTCCTTCTCCACTGCGCATGGTTTTTGGACCAAAATTTTGGTTTTGGTCTCCCACTGTGGATGCTCTAACACCAGAAGCCATTGCCATTTAAATGAATAACATTTAACATTGTGTCAATTATCGTCACTACTAATAATGCAGAAATTTATAAATCTGTGACCTGTCTTCAGAAATTCACTAGGATGAAAAGTAGCAAGTTGCATTAGAACTACTACTTTCACTGCTAGAATGAGATGATCCCAACTTTTTGCTGATTCATTAGGAGAGATATTATGTCTAGGTCGCCTTTGATGCTCAATTGTGGAAACTTGCTTACTAGTTGACAAAGCCATTGCACCAGTTGACACTGCAACTGACTAATTCTAACCAAAGATAACATCTCAATTATCAACAAAAAAACTATTGGAATCACTAAATTCACATAACCAGACTGATTTCACTTTCAAATTCAGTTGAAACAATATTACACGATTTTAAAATTCATATAAGCTTCCTAGGCATTCAGTCTACATGGTGATGCTTGAAATTAAGCATGATTTTCTTGCAATTCCTGTAGAAGACCCACTCTTTGAGTTGTTGTTATCAATTGGTTCTTCCATCAGAATTCCAACTGCTGGATCCCTGACAGGTGACAAGTTGGTGCTGCAATTAAAAATCAGCAAAGGACCACCGCATTTGCTTAGAAAACTTTCTTTCTCCTTGAGTAGGCTAGAAATCTTAGCGTCCAAGGAGGAAAGTCGCTCTTTCGCCAAGACCAACTGCTGCTCAGCCTCAATCGCTTTTTCCTTCTTCTCAACCTGTTCCATTAATGCGTCCTGAATCTTCTTCTCCTGAGGGAGATTCTTCTTAATATCTTCCAAGCGCTCACGAAGCCACCCGATGTTGAATTCAAGTTTCTCTGCGACTCTTAATTTCTTCTCCCAGTGCTCAATCACTTGTAAAGTAACCTCCTCGAGAGGGTAGCAATTCATATCCGCAATAAAATTCATCAATTCAGAAACGACGCTTACTTGGGTATAGTAATACCAATCTGTAAGAACTTTGCTTGAAGCAATGTGCCCATAATTCAACCAGATGTCTTTATACAACGACCCATTTATTTTCTGTACACTGAAACCTCCAATATCTTCAAATGAATCATCCAGAACTTTTCCCCGGTGCTTACCTTCTTGGTATTCTTGGCCAGCACCTGGAAACTTATCTTGCTTTGTCGCACTAGAAACTGCAACCCCAGCTACAACTTCCATTGAGTTGCCTGTGTGCGCCTGAAATGCTAGTCATGATTCCGTCAAATTGATAAATCGGCAATGGAAATGGGTAAAAATTCATGATTATTTCTACATTGCCTTGGATTTTCTTCAAAATCTTGACATTTTTATGCAACAATGAGATGAATTAAGCAAAAGACAGACTGATCATGGAATACATTCAAACTACAAAAACATGTTCATTGAATCATTAAATCATATCAGAAAAAACGATTAATAGCTGCAAATGGATCGATCACCAACCTGATTTCGCTGATTTTCCAGTGACGCGAATCCGAACACCAAGAATTTTGAGATCCAACAGGGGAAAAAAAAAAGAGTGAGAAAGTTTAGTGCACTGGCGGCTGAAGATTTTAGGTACCTTTACTTTAGGTTATATAACTTATAAGGGAGGGATAGTTAGAAAATCCAACGGTGGGATGCTGTTAGGGTAATGGAGGATATCCACATTTGTCCTAAAGATTCCATTGGAAGATTCAATTAGGGTATAGTGTAGGGTCGGACCACAAGAGGACATATAACCAAACCTAAATAAAATGGGCTTTTTTATCTTGTGCACCCAATGCAAAAAAAATACTACTCCCTCCGTTCCAGTTTAGATGATGTTTTTGTAGTTTTCACGCAGATTAAGAAATAGAGATGTGAAGATTTTCCATTTATACCCTTGAGAAAAATCTTCAAACATTAATTGTTATTAGTGCATTTAAAAATAAACTTATAGTTCCAAGAGAAAATGTAAGGGTTGTTAGTTTTGTGGGAAAATATGAAAACTTTAAAGTATTGTGAAACAAAAAAATAACCCTAAATCATCATCTAAAATGGAACGAAGGGGGTATCTCTTTTGGGTTTGACCTGTTTGATGTTTATTTATGTCGAGTCGCTCCACAAAATTCCGATGGTATTGGAATTGTGACATTAATGTTTTATCGCTCGGCTAGATCTAATAGCTCAATTTGAAGTTTCTATAAAATTCAAATTTCTTATGTCGTTTCAAATTACTCCATTTCGTCCTTAAATTTCTTAAATTCAAGTTTCTTGTGAAAATGCCATCGAAATCACAATAAAGATCAACTCAAGTGCTAGAGGTGGCGGTCCAAAATATTTAGTGGTTAAAAGTGAATCTAGTTGTAGAAATTACGTATTTTTTATAACGGATGCCATCAATGGTGCACAACAGCAGTTTGCAAACTTTTAATTTTTTTTTTAAAATAGCAGTAATTTTTATCAGTGGTAAGTCAATTTTCTTTTACAGGACGGATATAGAGCATTTCAAGGTCAGAGCATAAATCTTCGTCTGGATAACTAGTTCATGTAGGATCAAGTAGGGTTTCCTTGATTACTATGTTATGCAAAATTAAGCAAACCGTCACGATTTTGTACATGTTTGAAGATCATAATAGTTATTATTTGCATGTACTTCTTATCCTTTGGATCGATAACTCGCTAGTCTGATTGTAGGCTTGAACTAAAGTTGATCATTGTGGATAGATATCGTCTGCGTGAAGTTACCCTAGAGTCTAGTTATCACGTTGATGATGAAATCAAAATTAGGAGTGAGTCCATGCTTCGAATCCTCAAATAATATCGATGAATTACGCGTAACATTGATATCATTTATGTAAAAAAGACTTCAAATCGAAAAAAAATATGCTAAATCGAATAGTAATAAGTTCCCGAAGCTTCTTCCAAAATTATACAATTGGTTTTGGGTAATGACCTTTATATTTTCTCATTCAACAAGACTTCCCTCCCACACTCAATATATTCAACAAGACTTCCCTCCCACACTCAATATATGCAATCAAGACTATCTAATACTCCTCGAAAATCTCTTTTTATATTTTCTGAAAGATTATATCAACACATATCTGAGAAATTTTTGTAGCCAATATGGACCAAACAGGTTGACTATTGTTTCAGGACATATATACTACGAGATATTTGAATACAATTGTTTTCCTCCATATGAATATATTCGGCATGGTATCCGCTGTCGTGATCTTTTGTTCATGATAAAACTGTCGTATATGTTATACATCATATTGATAATTAAATAGTAATTGCACCCACATGTTACTTACTTGAAACAATTAGTCTCCATTGCTCGTGATTCCCTTAATGTCTTGAAATGCAATTTCTACTCGATACAGTTGTTGTTTAATGGACAATACTTGTCGAAAAATAAGTGGTGTTTGGTTCGTATGTCTTGGTTGGCTCTTCTCTCTTTGCGGTACTGATTGACAAGCCCGAAGCTTCTTATTGAGATGTCATCAACCCGCAAACTCGTGAATCGAAAATCCGGTAGCGAAGCTGGCTTACAACGATTATAAAGGCATTGATTGTATAACAATCGAAGAAACAAAGCTTGAAACGAACTTTAATGGCTTTTCTCTTTTTTTCTATAAGTGTTCTTGATTCTCTTACTTCACTGAATTCTCTTCTAGTAACCTGCCTCTCCCTTCATTATTTAAATCCTTATGTAGCCAAAGAAATCAGTAGAAGACAATTGATCATCACATGCAAAATCTCTGTGCTGATCTTATTTCAGTTTGTCTCATTCGCCAGGCTCTGGGAAGATGTCACTGTCTTATCGCATTGATACTTCGCGCCCATCTTGGTAAGTGTCGCCTTGTACTAGTCGCGTGGCTACTCTTCGTGTGTCTTCTTTACTGTCGGTGATTACTATTTGCTGAATTTCTTTCATTTTCGTGCTAATGGTTGTCTCAGTGGAGGCAAGGCTGTGGATTAAATCTGTGCGAATTTTGCGCCCCTACATTTTGCCTCTTCTCGCTCATCTGCAAGTGGAATAACGCGAGAATCCTTGGTCAATCTTTTTTATTCAACGTATCTCCGTGATTTCCGCATAGTTATTATACGTGTTGTCAACTTCCTTCTTTTCCGACGGTGCGTCTTTATTGCTTTTCCTGTTGTTGATGGTGGTTTTTAGTTTAGGGATAAATTTGTAAAACCCTATATTTAATGTGCCGTCACTCTGCAAAGAAACAGAGCCATGTAAAAGTGATGAGTGTCCAACCTCTTCACTGGCGCATTTATTGAGCAACATATATCCATATGAAATTTAACCAGAATGGTGCATGTAGCAACAATCCCAGATATTCTGTAAATTTCGGCACCCTGCCTATATTATTCAATTAATATAAGTTTCTTTGAATGCTTTATGTGTTATGTTCCCCTGCCGAACCATTAATATTGATATGTCATGACCATTTGTGTTCACTCGCAGCAGAGTAGCACGAATTTCCAAGTATCAAGGATAAGGTTCTTGCATAAAGTATTCAATCGAAAAAGCATCTTGCTCTCTGGCAATAAACTTAAATTACTCTGTAGCAACACATAGAATTCAATCAATTTTGTGATAATTCCCAAGATTCAGATATTACCCCGACTTATTTGCAAAAATTAGGGTTTTGCGCTACTGCGCAATATATTAAACATTTCTGTCGAAATTAAGCCTAGGCGAACTAGGTAATTAATCCGCCATGGATTAGTAGGTGCAAAATCCTACCCAAATTCACATGCTATTTTCCTACGGCAAGCCTCTTGATTTTAACTTGCCACACGTAGCAAAATGCTACATGTTTTCCACGAAAACATTCGAGACATCAAATATGTCACAAACTGGGGGATACTCATCAAGGTATTGGTCTGGTGGTTTATAGCGTGCGGCGTGCAATACGGTTGTTATAGGAAAGTGTCATGAAGTAGGACAATTAATGGCGGCAAGAAGTGTTGGAGAAAATGAGTTTTAATTAAAAGGTTTTATGGTCTTGGTGTGGTTTGATCTAATGACCTAAGGGTCTAAGGATGCTCACTCATTTTTGGGTGAATGAAGTGGAACCTTTAGTCCCACATTGTGGAAAACTAAAGATGAGCTCCACTATATAACCATACACTTATGTATGAATTGTAAAACGTGGGTGGAGCGGGTGGGCAAAAATACATATTTTTACTCATGCGATATGCGCGTATGCCATGCACCAAGTTCCTTTTCTACACGGATTTATTTTTGGCGAGTTTTTCTTTAGAAAATTAATTCCAAAATTAATTCTTAAGAGTTCTATTTATGGTAAAATTCCTTTTACTTGTTTTTGAAGAAAACCAAAACCTAACTTGATTTGCAAGTATTTCATCCTATAAATACAACTCGAAAATCTGTTTTCAACACACCGAAAAATTCTTCTTTTATTCTAGGGTTTTCTCCAGACGTTTTTATCTCCATCCCCTGTTGCTTTGAGTTCGAAGAGGGTAACTTGCGTTGTGCTAACTCAAGTTATATCGGGCAGTCTTATCCTGGACACATCTTCGCTGTGAGGGGTTTAGCATTACTCAACTCGAGTATACCCGCGAACTAATGTGTTAAGGAAAACTTGTTGAACCTGTGATTCGCCTCGTCAAGTTATTTTGGTAGAGTTGTTTCACATTAGTTCTTTACATATTATTTTCGATACATCTAACGTGTCTTCGTTCATTGTTGCAAGATCCCAACAATCTTAACACATTAGTATTCCTTGTAACAATGGGAATCAACGATGTAGAAAGACCACAAAAGTTTAACGGAAAGGATTTCAAGAGATGGCAATCCAAGATGCTGTTTTATCCGAGCCATCATGAACCTGGATTATGTACTGGTTCCAGGTGATGACTTATACAATATTGAAAATTTGTCTGAGGAGGAGGTCAATATGAACACGAGGTCTAATTTTCTGGCTAAAAATCATATCATGAACGGTTTGGAAGATGCGATGTATGATTTTTACAATGCTAAAGAGAACTTGACTGCTTATGAGTTGTGGACTGCGTTAGAAGCAAAGTACCAAGCTGAGACTGCAGGAAGCAAGAAATTTCTGGTGGCAAAGTTTATGGAGTTCAAGATGACGAATGATAAGTCTGTTGTTGATCAATTCCTCGAACTTCAACAAATTATTAACCAGATTCTTCTTTGAAGGTATGGTTGTTGATGAGACTTTTCAAGTGTCTGCGGTAATTGAGAAGTTACCATCTTCTTGGTCGGAGTACAAGAAAAAGCTGAGGCATGAAACTGGCGAGATCAACATGGTTGAATTGGGAAAGAAGATTCAAGTGGAAGAGATGTTGTGCACCAAAGACAAGAACGTGTCATCTGCAAGGGACATGTCTAACAAAGCTCATATGTCTGAACATAAGCCATCCAAAGCTGGAAAAGGTGACAACAACAGTCGCAACTCGAAGCATGGACCTAACAAGAAAGGTACGTTTCGTAAACCAGAATCTAGCATTGTTAAAATTAAGGGTCCTTGTTGGGTGTGTGGAAACACTGGTCATATGGCAGTTCACTGTAGACAACGTAAGGATAAGAAGAATAATGCTAACCTGGTTGAGAAAAGCAAAAGACGAGTTTTCTTTGTGGTGTCGAAGTTAATCGGTGACCAATGTGATGGATTGGTGGGTAGACTCTGGAGCTACCAAGCATGTTTGTGGGAACAGAGACTGTTCACCTCCTACCAGAGGGTAGGGAAGGCGAGAAACTCTATATGGGTAACTCATCTGCATCGAGGTTGCAGGAAAAGGAAAGGTCGGTCTGAAGCTCACATCTGGAAAGACTCTCACATTGAATGAAGTTCTTCATGTTCCAGACATCTGCAAAAATCTTGTTTCTTGTTCTGTTTTAGATGATAAGGGTTTTAAAGTTACAATTGAGTCTGGAAAACTTATAGTAACTAAGGGCAATGATTATGTGGGTAAGGGTTATAAGACTGGGGTCTATATAAACTTAATGTAACACTGTCTGAATTGAAATTGAATGATTCTTCCGCTTACATGTGTGTCATTGAACATTTGGCATGGTAGACTTGGTCATGTAAACTATAAATCAATGCATAAATTGGCTAGCGTAGGCTGCATACCCAAATTCACTTTAGATAAAAATCATAAGTGTGAGATTTGCGTAGAATCTAAGCATGCTAAGAAATCATTCAATAAGAATGTCCAGAGAAACTCTAAACCCTTAGATTTAATCCACTCAGACCTAGTTGATATGAAGTCAGTTCAAACAAGAGGTGGTAAGAAATGGTTTATTACTTTTATAGATGATTGTAAGAAGTACTGCCATGTTTACTTACTTAGAGGGAAGGATGATGCCTTAGAAGCCTTTAAGATATATAAAAGTGAAGTCGAAAACCAATTGAATACTACCATTAAAACTATTAGGTCTGACCGTGGTGGTGAGTATGAAATTCCCGTAGGAGATTTCTGTGAAGAACATGGCATAATACATGAGACTACAGCCCCTTATTCACCTCAATTCAATGGTGTAGCTGAACGTAAGAACCGTACCCTTAAGGATATGATGAATGCCATGTTGATTAGTTCAGGATTACCTTCGAATTTGTGGGGGAGGCTATCCTCTCCGCCAATTACATCCTGAACAGAGTACCCTTTAAAGGATCAGATAAAACTCCATATGAGTTATGGAAAGGTAGACAACCATCTTATGATTACTTCAAAGTGTGGGGGTGCTTGGCAAAGGTGGGCATCCCTCCTCCTAAGAAAAAATAAGATAGGACCCAAAACCGTTGATTGTGTTTTTATAGGGTATCCTGAGCATTCTAGTGCTCATAGGTTTATGGTTGTGAGTTCTGAAATTTCTGACATAGGGTTGAATACTATCATGGAGTCTAGGGATGCTTTGAGTTTTTGAAACTGTTTTTCCTTTGAAACGTGATTCTCGAAAGAGGTGTTTAGATGATCCCCTAGATGTTCCTTCAACTAGTCAATTATTACCTTTAGAGGAAGATGAACCAGAAGTGGAACCTAGAAGAGGTAAAAGGGTTAGAACTGAGAAAACCTATCCTGGTTGCATTACATACCTAGCCGAGTCTGATCCTCAGACTTATAGAGAAGCCATGACTTGTCCAGAAGCTTCGTGGTGGAAAGAAGCTTCCATTAGTGAAATGGATTCCCTTCGAGAAAACGGTACTTTTGAACTTGTAGATTTACCTCCAGGGTGTAAGGCCATAGGTTGTAAATGGATTTTCAAAAGAAAACGTAAGATAGATGGAACTATTGAAAAATACAAGGCTAGGCTGGTAGCTAAAGGCTACAGACAAATAGAAGGTATAGATTTCTTTGACACCTATTCACCAGTGAGTAGAATTAGCTCCATTAGGATGTTAATTGCTATAGCTTCTGTCCATAATTTAGAGATACATCAAATGGATGTAAAGACAGCGTTTCTTAATGGTGAGTTAGATGAAGAAATTTATATGGAACAACCCGAGGGCTTTGTAGTTAAAGGTTGTGAAAAGAAAGTGTGTAAACTGGTTAAATCTTTGTATGGATTGAAACAAGCACCTAAACAGTGGCATGAAAAATTTGATCATGTGATGATTTCTAGTGGTTTTAGAATTAATGAATCTGATAAGTGTGTTTATACTAAACTTGTCAAGGATGCCTGTGTGATTGTATGCTTGTATGTTGATGATATGCTTATACTAGGTACAAACATGGATGTTATTAATTCCACTAAGAAACTGTTGAATGAGAATTTTGACATGAAAGACTTAGGCCCCGCTGATGTCATATTAGGGATGAAGATTAGAAAAACTTCTAATGGCTATAGTCTGAGTCAGTCTCATTATGTTGAATCCATACTTAAGAAATTTAATCAGTTTAACTGTAAACCTGTGTGTACTCCTTATGATTCTAAATGTCGTCTCAAGAAGAATAAGGGTGTATGAGTTAACCAACTTGAATACTCGAGAGTCATAGGAAGTCTGATGTATTTGATGAATTGTACGAGACCAGACATTGCTTATCTTTGTAAGTAGGTTAGCAGGTATACTTGTAATCCAGGGCAGATACATTGGGATGCACTTATTAGAGTGCTAAAGTACTTGAAGTACACAATGACCTTTAGTTTGAATTACAAAGGATATCCGGCCGTCCTTGAGGGATTTTGCGATGCAAACGGATAACAGGATCGAGGATTCTAAGTCTACGAGTGGATATGTATTCACTCTAGCAAAAGTGCGTCTGTATCTTGGAAGAGTTCCAAACAGACATGTATAGCTCGTTCCACTATGGAATCGGAGTTTATTGCGTTAGATAAAGCAGAGAGGAGGCCGAATGGCTAAGAAACTTTTAGAAGATATTCCTCTCTCGGCATAGGCTGTGCCGCCTATATCTATACACTGTGACAGCAAATCTGCGATAGGTAGAGCTAAGAGTTGCTTCTACAATGGAAAGTCTATACATATTCGTAGAAGACATGATACTTTGAAAACACTAATCTCAACAGGCGTTATTTCCATAGATTGGATGCAGTCCAAGGAGAATATCGCGGACCCTTTGACGAAAGGTTTGTCCAAGGAGATAGTTAGTAAAGCATCGAGGGGGATGGGGCTTAGGCTCAAAAATTAAACTTGCCATGAAGGATACTCAACCTTGCTGACTGGAGATTCCAAGATCAAGGTTTCGAATGAGACAACTAATTCATGGTGGGTAAAGGTAAACACTATCAGAGAATTTCATTCTCTGTCCCTTCCCTATGGTGTTGATGTGATAGTGTGACTGCATGTGGAGGATGATTTTTAAATAAGTCTTAATGAGTTCCATAGTTTCAATTAAGATTGAAGTGGGGTGTAGCAGTAAACACTCTTGATGGAACTCACCTATCTGAATGTGGAAGTGGGGCCGCTTCCTATGAGAATTGAGCCAATTCTCTAGAGCATTCTGAGAAACAGGATATGTCCAGGGCCAAATTGGACAAAACGGCACGAACTTAGCAACACCAGGAGAATATCATGTGTGGCTGTTGTCGCGAATTACACCAACGCTATCAGTTCAAGACTAGGTTCACTGTTTAGCTAGTAGTTCCGGTAACTTCTCACTAAGTAAGGGTTCAAGACCCCATGGACACCTTTTCCTAAATGGTATTTTCCTTACTCTGATTTTTTCGTTTTCCGAGATTTCATTCATGTGGGGGATTGTTGGAGAAAATGAGTTTTAATTAAAAGGTTTTATGGTCTTGGTGTGGTTTGATCTAATGACCTAAGGGTCTAAGGATGCTCACTCATTTTTGGGTGAATGAAGTGGAACCTTTAGTCCCACATTGTGGAAAACTAAAGATGAGCTCCACTATATAACCATACACTTATGTATGAATTGTAAAACGTGGGTGGAGCGGGTGGGCAAAAATACATATTTTTACTCATGCGATATGCGCGTATGCCATGCACCAAGTTCCTTTTCTACACGGATTTATTTTTGGCGAGTTTTTCTTTAGAAAATTAATTCCAAAATTAATTCTTAAGAGTTCTATTTATGGTAAAATTCCTTTTACTTGTTTTTGAAGAAAACCAAAACCTAACTTGATTTGCAAGTATTTCATCCTATAAATACAACTCGAAAATCTGTTTTCAACACACCGAAAAATTCTTCTTTTATTCTAGGGTTTTCTCCAGACGTTTTTATCTCCATCCCTGTTGCTGAGTTCGAAGAGAGGGTAACTTGCTTTGTGCTAACTCAAGTTATATCGGGCAGTCTTATCCTGGACACATCTTCGCTGTGAGGGGTTTAGCATTACTCAACTCGAGTATACCCGCGAACTAATGTGTTAAGGACAACTTGTTGAACCTGTGATTCTGCCCTCGTCAAGTTATTTTGGTAGAGTTGTTTCACATTAGTTCTTTACATATTATTTTCGATACATCTAACGTGTTGTTCATTGTTGCAAGATCCCAACAAGAAGTAACGGGTGTAAACGGATCCACTTCCTTCTTCATGGAAGCATGGGTTTCTGGCGCTTATACGTTACTCCATTATTCCACCACTCAATCGTTTCCACTTCCTACGAGACCAGGGTACGTTTTAATATGACTTGTATAAATAGGCTTCACCTATTTCCATCAAACAACAACTTTTTGGTCGGTAACAACATAATATCCAGAAATCACCAAGAACTGATATCTTTTCTCTCCACAAGCCAGTTCCACTTTCTGATACAAGTCATAAAACAAGCCACATCTTCAGAATTAACCATTCTGGTCTCAACACTCTCTTCGCTTCCTTCCCTAAGACAGACCCTTCTCTTTCACTTTGTGACCGAAGCAAACATGGAATGGCCATTTCTTGGTTTAGGCCAGGATTGTACAGATTAATCTCTCGAATTAAAAGTAATCTCGTGCAGTGCATTTTTGAGGGTTTAGATTCGTTTCTCATCCACACACCCAAAATTACCATAATCAGCAAAAACAGTTTTCACCCACAAACACATGTATAAATACCAGAAGAGAGGAGGAATATTTTATCATCTTTCTCTTTCTCTTAGTTTAGCTTTTGTGTTTTATGTGTTCTTCGAACTTCATGTCTTCGATGGTAGATTGTTATGAACTTCTTCCTGCTATTGTTGTATTGTTTTTCCGGTGACTCTCTGCCTAAGTTCTTCATACTTTGTATTTTTTCTTGTCTTATGAGATTTTGTTTCTCATTTTGGTGCTTTTTCTCTTCTGCGGATCTATATCTTGTTTTCATCATGACTGGGGACCTCTTGTAGATATGTTTCTGTTCTTTAAGAATGACAGTATTTCCTCTTGACTGTATGGTACCCAATTTTATCCTCGGGTCACCATTCAGAAAGAATTATCCACCGATCATGTTGGAAAGATTGCTCTTCGGAAAGGGCTATCCACCAACTCTATCGCGGAGGGGTCTAATTTGCCATTGCACACATTCTAGCTTGGAGTTACCTCGGATACTGATCCCAATTACTCTAGTGGATTTGATGCGCTGCTGGTAGTGATGATAGTTTGCGAGAAGGAATTTTGATCGCGTACTTTTTATATTTTTCCTCGCGCGTTTCTTATATTTCTCCTTCTGTTATGTGTCGCTACACTGTGATTGTATCATTTTCCTGCACTTTATTTTTAGAAATGGATATATATTCGATAATTGTATCACCTTCCTTCACTTTATCTATGAAGGTCAACTATTTTCTATGTATGCTATGTTTTGGACATCTCACTTCGGAGTTGGAAAGCGTATGGAACTTCTAGTGTTCTCCTACTTGCCTAAGCTTTCTGACTTCGAAGGGGGGAGTTTTTTGCTTACGCAAGTGTAGGTCAAATTATGTGTGTAATTTTATGCGACAAGTGGGATCAAATTAGTAAAAGATAAACCCTTATCTCGCGACTTTTAGTCGCGCAATATGCATGAGAAGCAAATTCCTAATGTATGGCGACATGGGTGTTCCCTGTCATGCTGTGATTATTGGAATAATTTATATGTAGATTAGATAATACTTAGCTCGTGGGAAATGTGCCTTCCTTACGCCTCATCGCTGTCTTTTTTTGCCTTTGCTCCCTTCGTACTCCACATGTTTGCACGAGTTCATAGGTCTTATTTGTCTCCTAATTAAGGTTTTATTGCCTTCCCCTACATAGAGAACTTAAAGGACTTATGGTTGCCTTGGGTAGGGTCTTCAACATTGGGCGACGAAATCTCAGTTCCATGTGCTCTTGCGAGTCATTGTCCATCGATCTCGCCTTAACTGTGTTAGTATTCTGACCTCCTCATGTTGTATGCGACAATATACCAGGCCTTAGATACTCCCGTGAGTAGGAAGCCCCGATACATTGCCGTCTTTGACACGATCAGCTCCCTAGTGGAGGGTGTCGTCCATTTATATTCACCCTGAAATTTCCTTTCAAGGAGGTCACCTCTAATCATTTCAGTTGGGCTCCTCCCATCCAGTATTAACAACCAGTGTTGTCGCGACCTCATGCTTTTTCTCCTATATGGCTATTGGACACGAGATCACACCCTAAGTGGGGTTTCTTTGGACCGAGTGCAGAATCCATGCCAGGTCATCTACTATCTCCACTGGCATTTTTCGACACCCATTACCGGAGAACTTTTCGCTGAGTGGTTCGTTCTTAGTGGCCTCTAGTGTAGAGGCATTTCGCCCCAATAAGTAACTTCTCCAGGATGCCTCAATTGCGATGCGCGTTAAGGATTAAGGGTTGCCTCTTACGTGATCGTGATAAAACGCCGTTTCACGACCACGCGAACTAAGTTGACAAGCTGCAATAGAAGTCCCAGTCTCCCTAGGTAGAGGGTTTATAATAGTATCTTGCTGCCCCCTATTGAGGTCTTACGAGAAAATCTGTATCTTTGTCGCGGAGACTTTGTTTCGCCTTTGTTTGCTCACTCATGGAAAGGACTTCTCTTCATATTAAAGTTTCTTTGAGTCAAACATAGTTTGTTCTTATTTCGGCATATTGAGTGTCATCCTTTCTCTTGTTGTCTTCACGTGATGAGTGAGGTGTGGTAGATAGTCTTCCCCTCCCTTTCTTCTTAGATTTGGGCCGGGACTTGTCCTTCAGCATGGCTATTTCGGCTGTCGCTTTTGTAGGTTCGCCTTGGCGCTTCGTTCTGTTGTTTTTCAATTTCTCTTTCCATGGATGTAGTTTGTATCATATTTGTATCCCCTTGGTTCCTCCTCGTTATAGTTTCGATGTGACTTCTGTGTTGAGCTATCTTTGCCTATTGTTTATTCTAATATAAGGCCCTTCTGCTCATCTTTTTTTCTTTTCTCTCGTGTTGGTACACTTCGCTCCACAGTTATCTGTCTATCTCTTTTGACTTCTCGTCCCTTTCGACGTACCTTTCTCTACATGATCTTTTCTAACTTTCTTTGTATTTTATTCCCAATTCGTATTCTCGCATTTTTCCTTATAAGTTCTGGTTTTCTATCATGTGCTTGAGCAAGATTGATTTGTTATGTTATCAACATCTTATATGTCTCCTTCCAATATGAGAACCTTGCCTCATACTCGCGTTGGAGAGCGAGGACCTCCATATTCTGATTTTGACGGTAAAACTGGTTTTCTCCCCTTTTTTTCGTTGGTACCAATGTCCAACATTGGTCTTTCTGGATCGTATGGTCTGACCCATTCTGTCCAATAGTGAGAGTCTTCCATGACGGCTGCTATTTTTTTCCCATTATTACTTGTGTCTCTTTGCATGATTTGGGTTTTGGGGCGTTTGGACAACAAGTAATTTTAGAGGTTTCTTGATTCAAAACAAGGGAACTGTGTCTATCGCAACTGTATGATGGGAGATCACGGTGACGTTCTATTGATGCCTTAAGAAGGGGAGAGGTGGATTTTTAGAGCAATGATGACTTCAAACATTTAGAAAACAACTTCCGATGACGGACAGAAAGATGGTGGTAATGAGATAATCAAATGAACTTAGGTGAAAAATGATTTCTAGCTGAATACTAGCAGGTGAGGATAAATCCTCCCTATTTCTAGCGCCAATATGTAACTACCGAAAATCCGATAGCTACACCCGATGAGATGACAATAACAAAAAGCCTAATTCATGAGGATCAACTTTGACATTAATGAGATTATACACCACTTGACACTAGTATGATCTTTCTCAAACACTTTGTATTGAATATATGAGGTTCTTACAATGATTACAAAGGTATTGATTGTGTAACAATGGAAGAAACAAAGCTTGAAATGAACTTTAATGGCTTTTCTCCTTTTTTCTATGAGTGTTCTTGATTCTCTTACTGGACTGAATTATCTTCTATCAACCTACCTCTCTCTTCATTATTTGAATCCTTATATAGCCAAACATATCAGTAGAAGAAAATTGATGATCACATGCAAAATCTCTGTGCTGATCTTATTTCAGTTTGTCTCATTCGCCAGGCTCTGGGAAGATGTCACTTTCTTCTCACATTGCTACTTCGCACCCATCTTGTCAAGTATCGCCTTGTACTAGTCGTGTGGCTCCTCTTCGTATGTCTTCTTTATTGTCGTGTGATTACTCTTCGCCGAATTTCTTTTCTCTTCGTGCTAATGGTTGTCTCAATGGAGGCGAGGCTGTGGATTAGCTCTGTGCGATATTTCGCACCTACAGGGTATGGCTACAAGAAAATCTAGCTATTGATACACCATATATTGCCACACCTTCAATATAGATGTTGCAAAAGCAAATTTCTAGTCACAATACTTTTCAGCTGCAGCTAAAAGCAATAATTTACTGCTGCAAAATGAAACTATTGCCACACAATTGTAGCAACAATATAAAAAGAGTGTGGCAAAAAAGTATAATTTCTTGCTGCAGCAATAAAGATTAGGTGCAACGATAGACTTCTTGCTACACCGATTATCACGACACTAGTAGGGGTTAACGCCATAACCATTGGGTGCTGCAATATATTAAGTTTCTTGTAGTGCGGAAAGCACCAAGGATTAACTTTGCATATGTAGTTTTTTCCTTGACAGCCTATCCTCAGCACGGATAAGTGGAGAAGGTAATGACAGGCTTGGAGAGCCGACGTAAAACTCAGCCATATCATCATGATATGAAACCCAAAAGCAACAACGTTGGGCATTACCCTCTTTACGACGTGTCATGCAGCAAAAAAAAAAACGAAGTGAGCTGTCCTCTTGGCTTATATCATCGCTTTCATTTCTAGCCTATCCCAAATGGGACTAATTAAAAGGCCTAAATCTTAATTGAATTTTCGGTTTTCCTTTATGTGGAATAGGAAGCGAACACTGATTGAGGGTAGATCGACTCGGTACTCGCAGTAGGAAATACTTCATTCCATTAGACATTTATCGGCAACCAACATATCCCATAAAAATAGAAATGATAGCCGTCCTATCTAGGATAGATGATAGCAGGACCAAGAAATATTGTTGCAATCAGATTACTTTTAACATTTAAATTTCAAGATAACACAACACCTTTCTAATGCAGAACTTCAATCATATTCGCTAGTATTGTTGCACGATAACATAACAATTTGGTTCCACAAATAAAAATTAAAAAGTTCCTTCGATATCGAGAAAAAACATAAGTCGAACCATTACAGAAAAAATTAACCTATAATGCACTTGCCCGACCAATTTTTTGATTGTTCACATTTGTAATCTTAGACTCTCTCACAGACGGCTTCATGAGTGTCACTCCATCCGGTTCCACAGCCATAGCAAAATTCAGATCCACACCTGCGAGCAAAATTAACATTAGCAAAGGAGTTAATTTTTAGAACTAGAAATACTCTAGAATAACAATAGTCGATCATCTTACGTACCTGCAAATTATATGCATACAACCACTCGCCTTTTCCACATAATATTTGCAACCAGGACATTTTCTCCATTTATTCTTCTCAACAAGTTGAATCAGTAGCATGTCTTCATCCCCTCCTCGATGCTGAACTTGAAGATTTGAAGATTCACGTAAGGCGCTCTCCCATCGATCTAACACCTTACGTGATATGGTATCTTTGCAGAAATGGGGTTCTAATATCTCTTTGCAGTTATAATCTGGGCATGTTATCAAGGTGATGTTCTCCTTTACCTTGGATGCAATATGTTTGGTGATGCATCTGGGACAGTAACTGTGTGAACAATTGATAGTACCGTTTCTCATCTGAAATCTTGGTGTATCTTCCATGCAAATCTTGCAGACTTCCATTTTTTTAATTTCTTTCTGTTGGCTTACAACTTCTTTAGATTAGAGAGATCTTTATAGTAACAAATACTAGAAATAAACTGTTGAGTTTCTCATGCTAGATAATGAAGGGTCAGTCAATCTGATTTCTAAGGTTTGTTTAAGATTCTGCGTGTGCAATTTAATTGCATTTATGGGAAGGAAATTTAACTTCTTTAGATTAGAGAGATATTTAAGTGCATTTCCTAACCCTTAGATATCATATCTTGGATAAGTCCATATCCCAAGACAAGATTTAGAAAAATAAAAAATCATATCTTAGATATCTATCGTATTCAAATTTTTTTTTTTTTTTTTTTTTTTTGCTAAGATATCGTATTCAATTCCACTTTTTCTAAACCTAGCATTCTTTGAATATGGAAGAAGATAGCGCTAACTTAATAAGGGATTAATCAACACAAAATTGGTTAAAAAGACCGAAAATCAACAAATCCTAAATATAGTTTTTGATACTGTTTAAATAGACAAAAATACAAATATAGCCGGGATGTAAACAGTTTCATCCCTAAGTATTTTAAAATACTTTTTCTTTTTTTAATTTACATCAGGATGCATCCAGTATTATCCTTGTTATTTTTTAAGTTTAAGTCAGGATGAAATCCCTTGCTATTTATTTTTTTTATCTATTTCACCCATAATAATTTTTACTCGTCCATTTGAACCAGGTTTTAAAAATATTTGGACAATGACTCATTTTCCGATTAATCAAGGGCAAAAACTTTTGCTACATCGTCTCTTTTGAAAGTTATGTTCTAATTAAGTTTCTCCTGTTGTGTTCTAGTCTTCCACGTACGTATCAGTTCTTGTTGTTTCATTCCTCATCCATTTGCCTCAATGATATAGGTCCTATGATTATTAAGCTAAGCAAACAGTAGTTTACAAGGGTCCCAGGCATTGTTACCGATCAATGTTTAGAGTTTAAAATCATCAATTCCAACTTTATGTCATTGGAACCACATGATTTTGTTATCCTGTATTGATTGATAAGATCACGTGATCATCAAATATACAAAAGTTGTTAACGTCTGAACTCTACTTATCTAGTAATAATGTTTTAGATTCACTAGGACTTTATTGCTAGTAGTAGCATCCCTTGCATTGATTTCATTAACTGCTTGGGTCGTTGCAACTTCATCTTCAGATTCTTTCCTTTGCTGAAGTAGCTATCTACGATTACATATATCGAAACATGGACACTCGATCGGGTTCTTAACTACTGAATGTGGATTGAGGCAGTTGGTTGTCATAATCTTCTGCATCGAAGTTATATATATAACTACTGAATGTTTGGAAGAAATCGCAATACATAGATGATAGCAGAACCAAGAATATCACGATCGGATTTATCATAAATATTTGAATTTCAAGATAACATAACACTTTCTAAAAATGCAGAAATTTAATCATATTTGCTCGTATTGTTGCAAGATAACATAACACTTCGGTTCTCGCAGATTCCACATTAAGGTAAAACATAATAACCTAGTGATATATATATATAGTTCACTTCATTAGCAGCATTACCGAAATGCACTTTGTGCAACCAATTTTTTGATTCTTGACATTTGTGATCGATCTTAGACACAAATTCAGATCCACACCTGCAAGCAAAATTGACATTCCAATGGTAAAGGTATAGGAGTTAATATTTAGAACTATAGAAACTCTATTCTAACAATATTTGATCATCCTACATACCTTCAAGTTACATTCAAACAGCCACCCGTTTTAGACTTATAAACGGCAAAATGCATGACTAAACAGCCAGACAAGATTAGACTAGTTACGCCCTTTTATTCCTGACTGCAACGCAACAGTAGAGACAGACTGTTGTTAGCTTATAACCGCAGTGGACACTAACTTTTGAAAGATGACATTGTGATCTCTGACTCTATAACAAATATGATTCTGACTCCATTTGGCTCCACAGGCATAACAAAACTGAGACCCACACCTGCATACAAAACATTTCGGAAACACATCCATGGTAGGATAAGAAGTTTATTAGTTATCACATTTAAAACAACTTAAAAAAAGATAGTTTCGGAACCTGCAAGTTATATATGTTGCATCCATCCCTTCTTTCCACGTAAAACCTGCAATTGGGACATCTTTTTCATTTCTTGCTTGCAACTATTTGCTTGAACAGAACCTCATTCGCTTGCTTAACACTTCTTCTACTTATGCACTGATGACTTTCTTGGCACAGAACCATGCACTTTAGACAAAACATCATCATACAATGTGGGCATTTCTTTTGAAAAAGGCAAGATTGAAATAAATAAGAAAGAGTGCTAAGATAGCACCCTCCAAAGATACAAGAAGAGAGGTGAACAGAGAGTTTACAACAAACTACTCCCTAAGCAAATTCACCCAATCAAAAACGAAATCTTATTCCAAATGTATTTAGAAGGAAATTTTGGAGGTATAATTTGTCCCTGATCATGCATGAGCCAAGCATAGCAAGAACTAACAGAAAATGTACCTTTTGGATTGGATCTCCACTCCCGTTTCTCGTCGTCTGCCGCAAGCTCTCAGTTTGTTCCAGAAGAGAAGAAGTCGACACCCTAAACTTTGTGTAGGTTCATTCAAAACCAACTCTGAGCAATTAAGGTTCGGACAAAGAGCCGTGTCATACCTTTCACAAACTGTTGATTGGCATAAATAATCACACCATCTGACAAATACATCAGGAGGAAGGAACGAATGACATGATAAAGGGTCCAAGACATGGGGACAGTTAGAGTCAGGACATTTTATATCTGGTTTCTGATATTCTCCAATCTTTCCTTGTATGTATCTTGCAATGCAGTTAGTGCAAAAAAGATGTGCCCATGGTGGAGGTGATGAAGAGGCAAATGAGCTGCTTCTTATTTTCTTGTTTTTCGCCTAGAATTTGTCAGGTTCTGTTGCTTGATCTTGAATATTTGTTGTATTGGGACTTCCTCAGTACAAATCAATTCTCTCAAATTTACCCACTTTTTATACGTGGCATATGCCCAAGACTGGGCAAACATTTTTTACAGCCCAATCCCCATAAATATTTTACAGCCAGACCAACATTTGCCCCATGACCATTTTATTGCTCTGTGAATTGATTATTATGTGCCCATAATTGAAGAAATTCATAAATCTGTAAGTTGTCTTTAGAATTTACTAGGAAGAAAATATTAACTTAGTACACTGCATTATTACTAATTCCACTGACTAAAATATTACAGTGAAAGGATCCCAAGTTTACAAATTTGGGTCTTCTGGGCAGCAACCGACTGGGCACACAGAAGAGACCGACTGTTTTTAGCTTATGACCGTAAAGTGGCAATAAACTCTTGATATTTGTCACGGATTCTACGACACTTATGATGGATATTCTTAGATTTGGCTCCACAGCGATAACAAAACTCATACCTACACCTGCAAGTTATATGTTCACATCCTTCCGTTCTTTCCACGTAAATCCTGCAACGAGGACATCTTTTCCATTTTCTTTTTGCAGCCATCTGCATGAGCAGAACCTCATTTGCTCGCTTCACCTTTTTACTTGTACTGCACTGATGATTGGCTTGGCATAGATCCATGCATCTTAGACAAAACAGCAGCTTACAATGTGGGCATTCTGATACCGTCTGATTGTTCCCTGTTAACCATCGTCTCCAGAATAGATGACTTTCTAAACTTTGTTTACATTCATTTAAAATCAACTCTGAGCAATAAGGATTCGGACAATATCCTGTATCGTACCTTTCACAAACTGTTGATTTGCATAAATAGTCACACCATCTGACAAATACTTTTGGAGGAAGGAACGAACGACATGATAAAGGGTCCAAGACATTGACGCAGTTCGTGTCAGGACATTTTATATCTGGCCTTTCACTTTCTTCTATCTTTACTTGTATGTAACTTGCAATGCAGTCTGTGCAGAACGAATGCGTGCATGGTTTCTGTTGCTTGTTCTGGAATCTTTGTTGCAATGGAACTTCTTCTGTACAAATCTCACAAGTGAAGAATGCATTATTCATCTCTTGATTATCTTGCTGTTGATCATCATCTTCTTCAATGGAAGAAGGTTTCTTGTTTGTCTTTGATTGTGTTTTACCCATGCTATGTAAATAATCAAAATAACGTAGCGGAAACGTATAAATTGGATCAAATCGAGTGAACAATGAAAGCAATAGGAAAACTAGAGAACGATATTGAGCCTTTTTATATAGGTTACTACTATAATTCCTTATAGTCCTAGGAATCCAAGACAGCTAAATTAAAAAACAAACCAAAACTAGAAAAAGAAAATTAAACTATGGGCATTTTTCTTTCAGAATCCCATCAGGAAAGTGACTTTCCGGGATTCCAAATTTACACTACGACAACTAACTTTTGAAAGATCTCACAGTCGCATCACATGATTCATAACCCGGGCTCCACAACACCTATAGTCGTAACTCCATTTGGCTCCACAAGCATAACAAAACTGAGACCCGCACCTGCAGACAAAACATTCCAAAAACACACCAATGGCAGCATAAGAAGTTAGTTGATTAAAAAAAATAGGAAAACTTAACACTAGTTTATAGTCGTCGTTACCTGCAAGTTATATGTTCACATCCATCCCTTCTTTCCACGTAAAACTTGCAACGGGGACACCGTTTCCAATTTTTGTTTGCAACAAGCTGCGTGAACAGAACCTCATTCGCTCGCGTAACACGTCTTCTACTTATGCACTGATGATTGTCTAGACACACAACCATGCACTTTAGACAAAACATCATCTTACAATGTGGGCATTTCGATATCTTCTGTTTGTTCCATGTTAACCATCGTCTCCATAAACGTCCTTTGCATTCACTCAAAACTAACTCTTGAGCAATAAGGATTGGGACAGTAAGATGTATCATACCTTCCAAAAACAGTTGATTGACATAAATAGTCACACCATCGGACAAATACCTTTGGAGGAAGGAATGAACGGCATGATAAAGGGTCTAAGACATTGACACAGTTAGCGTCAGGACATCTTATATCTGGATTCTCGTTTTCTCCAATCTTTCCTTATTTAAGTATATTCGGATAGTTTCTCTTTTCTTTTCTTTTTTTGTCATTGTCGCTGAATTCACCACATGAATCCACAAGGAACTAGAATTCAAGACCAGAAGTTTGAAGAGAACCAAAATCTTCTTCCCCCACAGCAACCTTATTCTCTGGCATCATCAGCTCCAAAGCATCATCCAATTGACCCAAATCAACAACCCCGTGTTATTGAGAAAACAGCTGCTGATTCCCAAGTGCGTTTATCAGTTTTACGAGAAAGTGATCAGAAATCTGAAGTTGATCATGTAAATCGTAGTAGTATTCGGTTAGAAGAGATTATGTTAGCCCAATTGTCACAAGAACAAACTAGAGTTAATCATCGGTTGCAGGAAGAGGAGGTAAATCCATTATATACTAAGTCTTTAAAGCAAGCATGCAGCTAATTATATATGTTCTTCTTAATTTGCATGCAGATACTAGCTATGGAGGCTATATATGGTGAAAATTTCATTCAACTTGACAGACAAGACGGCTTACGATCTTTCCAGGTTAATTTTGCAAGTACCATGTTTAATCAATCAGTCCGCATTGCTTATTCTCTGAATAATTCAGTTATTTTATCTCTGCAGATAGATATACATATTGATGTTCCCGATAAACTTATAGTCTTTACTAAGAATATTGATGGAGGAGTGAAATTTGGTGGAATAGGCAGTGAAGCGATGGCAGCAGGTGATGATAATTCAAACGGATTCTTTTACTCCACCTTCAAAGTTCAGTATCTTCCCCCAATCGTGTTAACATGCTTACTACCCAACGGATACCCAAGCCATTGTGCTCCTTTTTTTACCATCTCTGTTCAATGGCTGGACGCTATGAGGATATCTAGCTTGTGTCAAATGTTGGATAGAATTTGGACCGATCAATCGGGAAAAGAAATTGTTTATCCATGGGTGGATTGGCTGCATAATTCATCTCTCTCCCACTTAGAGTTCGATAATAATAGAATACCGTTTGGAAAGGCAGCAGATAATATTGCTGCTGGAGATAGACGTGCCATTTCAGAAAGTGTCTCTCTAGATGCAGATATACGATCGATACTCAACTATAATGACGACAAACTCAACGAGGGATTCTGCCAAAACCTACATGAATGCTGCATTTGTCTAAGTGATCATCCAGGTATCTCAAATTTGTAATCAGCATTCTGGCTAGTTTGTTATACTATTTTATATATGATCGATGTGACATATGTATCAACTTTTAATAGGCACTAGCTTTGTGAGATTACCGTGTAAGCATTTCTTCTGTCGCAAATGCATGGAGATATATTCAACCGTGCATGCAAAGGAAGGTGTGGCAATACTATGTCCGCAAATAAAATGCAGGGAACTAGTTCCACTTGGTTTGGTTAAAAGCTTGCTTGGGGATGAAAGATTTGAAAAATGGGAGTCTCTATTGTTTCATAAGACACTTGATTCAATGT
The DNA here is from genome assembly GCA_023531295.1 of Papaver armeniacum. NCBI lineage: Eukaryota > Viridiplantae > Streptophyta > Magnoliopsida > Ranunculales > Papaveraceae > Papaver > Papaver armeniacum. The sequence continues at coordinate 708,388 of JAJJWW010018775.1, forward strand.
CCGATATAGTTTATTGTCCTAGGTGTGATATGGCTTGTTTACAGGGCGAGGACCACCTCGCCCAGTGTACCAAGTGCTTCTTTACCTTCTGTGGTCTTTGTGGAGATCGACTTCATGTTGGAGCTCAATGTATGCCGGTAGAAGAGAAGCTCAAGTCCTTGCAGGTAATATATATATATACACACACACATATATGTGTATATATGAAGATTTAATCCAGAACATGTTTATTTGTAAGTTTGTTCGATATTTCAACGTTATGCAATCATGGATATGTTTTCTCTGTTATTACTTGCGCAGAGTCGTCTGCCCTTGCAGATAACTCAACCTGCGCAGAATCGTCATCCCGAGATGACTAGGAACGGCGTAAGCAGCTGGACGAGATAAATAAGGGTCTGAATATGGAGGAAATAAAGCGCATTGCTAAAAGATGCCCTGCATGTCGTATAGCAATCTTCCGAACTTATGGTTGTAACCGCATGCGTTGCTCGAATTGTTCGGAGAGCTTCTGTTATAAATGTGGCAAGGCATATGACAATAGTAAACCTCTCTGTTGTGGCTATTTCGATATCGATGCTGAATCCGTTCGGCATCACCGTCAAGAGCGAGAGGCAGAAGAACTTCGCAAGGGGCGTCGGCAAGAAGCCCAGAGACAACAAGAGAAGGAGCAGCAGACACTATATCAGTCACGAATTGAAGATCCATCATACCATCCTCACCCATGTCCAAGCTGCCGTCAACTGAATCCAAAGGTCAGTAAGATGAACCATTTTTTCCTGCTTTAGCAAATAAATTACTGATATTTATAATAGAATGCAACTAATATATAAGGTGATACTTCTGGATGAGCGCTACACTGATACACTAGTTATTTCATTGCAAATGGAACAGGTAGAGAATAACAACCACATATTATGTTGGTCTTGCCAAAATCATTATTGCTACTTGTGCCGAAAGATGGTTACACGAAGTTCCCAACACTACGGACCCAAGGGCTGCAAACAACACTCAGCTGGATGAAATTTGGAACAGGACGAAACTAAAATTAATTGTATCGAGATATATATATATATATATGTATCCATCCCTAAATATGGTTTTGCGTTGGTGTAAAAGGTACTATTCAATCTCAACCTGTTTCATCTTTTTTGTCTATGAGAATGATCAATTGTGCATTTATAAATACTTGGAGAGCTTCAGTACTAGCTTGACCTTCTGCCATTAGAATTTCTGTGAAAAATTCCTTTGTTTTGAGCTACTAAGGAAAATTTGAATAAAATTACAAATGCTTTCTCAATGCAAAGACTCAAGAATGTCTAATTTGTGAGGATAAAGAAGTTTACAAATCTGGGCCATCCAAACATCAACTGACTAAATGTACAGCCAGACTAGACTAGTTACGCCATTCTATTCCTGATGGTGACACCAATCTGTTCTTAGCTTATAACTGTATAGTGGAACCTAACGAGAATAACAAAAACGAGATCCACACCTGCAGATAAAACATTCCGAAAAAAAACACATCAATGGTGGCATAAGAAGTTAGTTAATTATCGGATTCTTCGAACGACTTCAAAAATATAGTTTCAGAACTAGGAAAACATAACAGTACAGTACTAGGTTATTTTCGTCCTTACCTGCAAGTTATATCTGAACATCCATCACTTTTTTCCACGTAAAACCTGCAACTGGGGCATCTTTTCCAGTATTTGCTTACAGCCGTCTGCATGAACAGAAAGCTAACCTCATTCGCTCGCTTAGCCTGTCTACTTGCACTACCACTTATAGTGCACTGGTGATTGTCTTGGCACAGAACCATGCATCTTAGACAAAACATCATCTTACAATGTGGGCATTCTGATATCCATCGTCTCCAGAAACTTCGTCTACATTCGCTAAAAATGAACTCTGAGCAAAAAGGATTGGGACAGTAACCTGTATCATACCTCTGACGAACTGTTGATTGGCATAAATAGTCGCACCATCTGACAAATTCCAGTGGAGGAAGGAATGAACGGCATGATAAAGGGTCCAAGACGTTGGAACAGTTAGTATCAGGACATTTTATATCTGGTTTCTCGTTTTCTCCAATTTTTACTAGTATGTATTTTGCAATACAGTCGGTGCAGAATGGATGTGCGCATGGTTGTGATGATGAAAAGGCAAATAAGCTTCTTTTCTTGTTCTTGAATTTTCGATGCGATGGAACTTGTTCGGTACAAATCTCACAAATGAAGAATGCATTATTAGAAGAAGGTACTTTGTTTATCTTTCGTTGTACGTTGCCCATGGCACTATGTTGGATATATAATTGTTTCTCTTCGATACTAGCTAGCCTTCTTATATAGGATCAATAAGAAATTCCTAATAGTACTATGATGCAGATTAAAAGAGCTTATATCTTTCGGTTTTGGACCTCCTACATAGATTACTCATCCTAAACAAACCCTAACCTTGGAAAAAAAAAATACTTGTTTAGGCAATTTTCCTAATTTGTTTAAACTCTGAATTAAAATAAAATTCGGAATCTTCAGCTTCTCCAATGGTGAATGTGAATATTTCATATGTGGAATCACTTCTAAGACATCCTTTGAGCATAAAATCCTAAATATTATGAAAAATAAAGTTTTATCTCCAACCTATAAAATAAAGTTTTATCTCCAACCTATAAAATCATAAATCCTAAATATGTGGAGTATTTGTTTACTTATTTGTAGGCATGTAATTGGTTAAAATCAAATCCATTTTTATTTTTCAACTAGATTTTGTGCCCGTGCTACGCATCGGGCGGACCAAAAATCGTTTTGCGCCTCGCCCGTCCTGATACATGTTTAGGATTTTGTATTTGGTGTGGCTCGGCTTCGCCTCGCCCCCGTCTCGATGCATGCTTGGGATTTTTGATTTGGGGTGTATCTTATTACACACTGGGCATATTTAACTTCTCATAGCGGTTACAATTTCCAGAGACATGACATGCTCAATTGTATAAACCGAGTTTGGTTCAAAATAAAAATAAAATAAAAAAAAAAAAACTGCGAACTAAGAGGAAGACTACTATCTGCTCCCAGAGTAAAACCAATCAACATAGAGATGAAATAACAGTAAGAAAAAATAGAGTGTATTCACAAAAGTAAACCAATCAACATCCCATTCATTCATCATAAAATGCAGCCTGTATGGATGATCAATCAAAAACGAAGAATTCTTTAACCAATAGAAAGACAAAAATTTGAGTAAAGTTTGTTTTCCAAACACTCTTATACAATCACATGGTTTCAAGTTAAGTATTTATGTATCTACTTATGCATATGAATGGAGCTAATCGGCTTGCCTTCCATCTAGCAGGCGCTAAAGAAATATTTTTTTTGTGGTATTTCAAGCAAGAGAGAATCTGAAAGTTATGGTATACCTTTTATTTAAATTGCACCGTCTGTAGACTTAAAACGGTTGATCTTCAAAAAGCAAAACCACTGAAGCTTGTAAAGAGTTCAGGAACATCTGCAGTTTTTTGACCCTACATAATAGTAGACAAAGGTTTGATGGCGGCAGTAACAGGCAGATCAGTAAGAGATTAACTATGTGCAGAAGTCACCGAAACTGCAAGTATTGTCTTATAAATTGTCAGAAATCAAAGATATTAGACAAAAACATATCGATAGAAAAACACAGAGACGACGTCTAGAATTAAAGAATGGGAGTGGAAATTTAACGAATGGGGAATGCTACTTACATTCTGGTTGCGTATGCATATCCAAGCTTGTCACATCATTGATCTCCATGAATTCAAGATCGTTCCACTTTTGAGAATGCATACCCGAGTAATCCAGGCCTTACCTTCCTCAATTTGGTTTATGTGAACAAAGTTTTGGAGAGATAGAGCGTATCTGCAAACCTATCCGAAGTACCTATATGTGTGTAGATAAGACATAAAGCCATTAGTTAAACAGATGATAATATCAACTGAAAGAAAGGCCAATGATTCAAACAACACAGCACACAGGTTTGGAACAAAAAAAATAAACATCATGGTTCGAATTTCTTGATCAGGTACGCTTAGCTTCTTATTGTATAGGGTTTGTTATTATTTTGCAGCACAGTACCTTGTATATTACCAATCCGTTTGAACTTATCTGTCTCACTCACTTTTTGCACATTGTAAATAGTAAATCAGGGAAACATTTAACATTTAGCGTACAACCATGTTACCATGTGTATGAGGACCAAAATAAAAGTGAAGTAACGTATTCAGTTGTGGAAACTAAACTGACAGCAGCCGGGATATCAAATCTAAGAAATGTCAACTAAATGGAAACTATTTTAAATAAAATGTGAGTTACCTATTGGTGTGCATAGAAGCACAACCAAACAAAGAGAGCTCTCCTATGTATCTTCTACGCATTTCACTTGCAAAATAATAACATTGATATGTAAAATAAAAATCCAATAAGAAGTGATTGGTTGTTCGTGCCTTGGTTAACAGGAGAAAATTATAATGAAATGTATCACGTTAAATACAATGTCAAATCAACCTTGTTTATGAGCATAGTCAGCCATGTATACCTGACCCAGGCATGTTTAGCAAAGAGGCTACAAAGCACTCTGCTTGTAGAAACAATTCGAGAGAACAGCCAAATGAGAAAATGAAATTCAAGCACAATATTTGTTAACCTGTACACGAAGGTTGGATTTAGTATCCTTACATTTGACATGTATGAATATCACGGTAAATCATCTTAGAAGCAAAGTGTATGTAATATGCACATCCTTTCTATAAGATAAATAGATAAAGACTAACTTGGGAAGAATAGAGAAAGAGTAATCTGATCGGAAAGAGGCTTTTCATCAAACAACTTAAGTGCATTTTCCAGTTGATAGAAATTGTGTTTCTGATGATTTCAAAGCCTTCAAATTCAACCATTCATACACAAACCTAATGATATTCATCAGAAAACAACTTAAGTGCATTTTCTGGTGTGCAATTCTTTTTCCTTTCCAGAAAACAAACCTAATGATATTCCATCAGTTTCTCCGCGTGTTTCTGTTCTTATCACTAAAAGAACCTGATTTATAACGATAATCAAGTGTGAATCACATTGATAAATCAAACCTATGATACCCAAAATTAACAAAACAACAAAAGAAGATCGATCAACAATACAAAAATCGATTGATTTTTACATACAAATCAGATGTATATTCAACAAAATGATTTTTGGAAACCCTAACAAAAGGAAATAAATATCGGTGTAGATTAAGATGAAGAAAATCTCACCAGAGAGGATAGTCCAGCTTCTATTGCTTCGAATACTTTCATTCCATGCTTATATCTAACTTGAAATCTTCGAATTCTACTTTTCTTCTGAGTTAGATGAGAAACATGGCAGCCGCTTTTTTAATGAAGAACCGAAGATGAAAAAGAAATGGTTTTAGATGATGACAATTTCACGGATGTACTGTACACTTAACGGATGTTACTAACGTACAGTTAAGTTTTTGGTGTAAACCAAGTGTACGTTATTAGTTAGCTGTAAATACTCACATAAGTATTGTATACCCACGTTTTTGCTAACGACGTTACAAACGGCCAGTTAAATAGAGGGTGTAAACAGAGTGTAATTCAGGGTTTAGTTTTTCGACCAATAGAGTCCCGCCATTTGTCATCACCAGGCTTGCTCTATGTGAAAGCTTTTATCTAATTTAATTTGAGGAGGGTGTTATACTCACCGTGCGACGTGGGAGCTCATATGACTTAGCATTTTAAAGGAGGGGAGATGACTTTTAGAGCTTCTCCAATGATATTATGGTCAGTTTCATCCGTGGCATTGTGGGAAGACATCCTTAATCCTATATGGCATTGTGGGAAGACATCCTTAATATAAGCGAAAAAGAAAATCGTTCTCCAACCCATCTATCTGTTAATTTCTTTCTTGCATACCCGTTATCTTTTTATTTCAGATTTTATTTGGTTTGATAATATCAGAAAATCTCAATTTTTCTGGCATTAGTTGATACATATACAACGTCATACTTCTTCTCCGACCTATAGCAGTGATCATTCCAACGCCACCGGCTATTTAGAATGCAATTGCATGAGCTATTTCATCAACGGCATCACAAGGAACAATTTTCTTCTGTTGCTCAATACTATAGAACCAAATGTGCACTAAAACATGAATTTCCTGGTGTATGACAATCATATTAATTATTCTTTGATATTCGTTAATTCTATTCGTGGAGACATTCAAAGAGACTTATGAATACGGCTATCATTCAAAAAAATATGATAAAAGAACCAACGATTGGCTTACGAACACTGGATTATTTTTCCCTTTATGAACACTTGATTTTGTTACTTGTTGATGTGCATATACGTGACAATTTCCAAAGCCTGATCAATGATCCAAGGTATCACCCATTTAAGAAATTGGCTGTTGAAGTTACAGATTTCGATTGTCTCAACGGAGAAAGAGACAAGGGACGAAAGAGTGAGAAGATGAAGTTAATTCGTGCAAACAACCGAAATCAGATTTGCTATAATCTTAATTTAAATTCAATAATTGTTTTCTTTTACTTTTAATGGAAGAGTTTTAATTAAAAAAAATGTGGATTAGGATGGATAGACATCATCTTGGTGGACCTCTGAAACAAGAGGTTGAGCTAGATGATGTCTATATAAAAACATGCCATGTCATCTACATATTAGTTAAAGAGGTTAGGGTTGGAGATAGTTTTTAGGGAAAATGGAAGTGCATCCTACATGGATTAAGAGTTTTTTCCTCACACACGATTCCATTGGAGAAGCTCTTATTAATAAAAGCGTGACTAGGATGGGAAGACATCCTCTAAATGAATGTCTAAAACTAGAGGTTCACCTAGAGGATGTCTAATTATTATTTTTGCCACGTCATCTTCACATCAATGGGTTGGAGATGATTTTTTTTATAAATATTGTTGTGGATCCTACGTGGATCAGTGTAGTTAAAATCGCTCTCCAATGCCGATTACTCTCCGAGTAATTGCTACAAGCTATATGACCGAGGAGATTTCCGATTCCAAGCCATCTCCGATTTTTAGCGATTAAGTCGGTCGATTTTGGCGATTTGGACCGATTTTTGGGCAAAACGAGTTAACGATTTTTCCGAGTTGGCCTTGCATGTACCGAAATTATAAAAGAAAAAAATTCATAACCCCTCAGATGAGAGTTATTAAATGGAAAAACCTCTAAAAACATTATAAATAAGTTCAATGTAACAATATTGCACTTATTTATATGATACTATTGAAATTTTAATTTTAATTAGGTACAAATCTTGACTCATGAGCAGAAATCTAAAAGTATCTAATAAATATGTTCCGGGTATTAGGCCGAGTTTTAGCGATTTCCAAGTCCGAACTTACTGCTCCTTGCTCCAAGCTCCCCAACTGAGTAGGACTGAGGAAAAATTTCGACTACTTTGACGTGGATTAAGACTTTTTCCTTTACACATATTCCATTGGAGAGGCTCTAAATAAATCCGAATATTTACTATTTTTACGCTAAAAATATCATTAATAAAATCGAAACATTATCAATACGATGGTATTAATAAAACAATTAAAATACGGGTATCTAGCTCAACCAGTCATCCCCGTTCCCCAAAGTTTCATGCGTTTACAATGGTGTAATATCGCAGAAATTAACATGGAAGGTAAAGTTAGTTTGCCCCCCTTATGACACAATCTCGGCCCCCATCCGCTTTGGCTCCCTTGGCTAGGCTACCCATGAGGTTCGCTAGTAGGCTAGCATAGCAACCAATTCAATTAATGTAGTAGTATGTTGTTAGCGCTAGCCTGTTAGGCTTCCAACTAGTTAATGTAATACTCTTTATCTTAAAAGTTTATTCAATGATTTGGGTTCAACTAGGTTCAATTGGGTTGAATTCAATTTAGGGAAAGAACAATATGATTTTAATTCTAATGTTCTGGAAACTTATTTTTTTGTTTAATATCTTTTTGGAATCTTATCGGTATTGCTAGTCCAATTTTCTCAGTTGCTGACAACGAATTTCTTAATTTCTAGATGCAGTGAAACAAATTTCTGATTAGTTTGCATCTATTACAGTGATATTTTCTCTTCATAGGTCGTACTAACTAGTTTGTATTGATTGATCGCAGGAAAAATAAATTGATTGATCGCAGGAAAAATAAATATGTGACAAATTCAGTTCCATCAAAAAAAGTTCGCTAAGATTGACTAGTTCATGGAAAAATACAGAGAAGTAACAGAGAAGATGAGCACTGAGTCATCGAAATCGGTTCGGCACGGTGAATCATCGAGGGTTTAAATGACATTTACTCACTGCGATAACTTCCATGTGTCCACTTAACTGCCGCTACCTGTTTTTATGAAAAAACGGGATGAAAAATGTCAATGTCGGCCATATTATATAATGATTTGGGAAAACGGTCACTTTCTTAAATATGTTTCAAAAAGTTGGTCATTTTAGAAAAAAACCCTTTCTTCAATTCAAATTTCTTGTGAATATGCCATCAAAATCACAGTAAAGATGAATCTAGTTATGAAATTATAGTAAAAAAGACAACAAAGCAACTGTTAGGTATCTCCAAGAAAAGCCTGGCATTTTTAGGGGCGACCCCAAAAGAATTAGGGGCGACACAAAAATACAAAAAAGGTCACCCAAGCGTAAATCTAAGCTACCCCTTATCTCCGATTTTCGAAATGGCCAATATGCCCTTTTATAATCGCTAGCCATCATCTCAATCGATAGTTTACGAATAATCGGTAATAAATATAGACTCAGTAGTTCTCGATTAATGTGTGGATATTTAGGCTTATATGCCCTTATAATCGGTAGATAATCTAACTTGTAAACTTACCGATTATAAGGGCCCAGATTTAATCTCGGCAAAATTCTATAGGTTTTGAGGGTACATAGCCAACCATAACCATTTGGTTTGTAATTTGAATGTAGCCATATTCGGAAGATAAACGGTTTGCATAACCTTCCGTTTGTGATTTGGATGTAGTCATAATCTAAGATAAATAGTCCGCATGACCTTCCGATTATTGCTTACCCCAAAACGATTTTTTTCTTAAATCCTTCATTTGATGAATTTTGAAATCTTCCATAATCGATTGATAATCTAACATGTAAACTACCGATTATAAGTAGCTAGCCTTGATTCAACCTTTGATCGGTAGGTAATATCATCTCATTAGCTACCGATCTTTAAGTAGCCCCAAATTTCAATTAACCAAAATTCTATAAATTTTGAATTTGTCGACTTTTCTAATCGATAGCTTAAACATTTTATTTTGTGTCTGATTATATAGTAGCCCCAAATTTCAATATGGCAAAATTCTTAAGATTTCTTATTTCTATAATTACAATCGGTAGTCTACCGGCTAATGTACCTACCAATTGTGATAGAAGGCATACAAGCCTTTGACACAAATATATATTAATCGGTAGTATCTTTGAGTTACTTAACTCCCGATTAAGTATAAACAATCGGACACAAAATGACTTCCGATTATATAAGGGCATTAACGAATTCTACTAGCCTTTAGGACATATCCCTTAACGTCGTATATGGGTTGGGAATAAAAAAATCACCCCAAATTCTTTTGGGGTCGCCCCTTAAAATGCCAGGAAGAAAAGGAAACATCAATCAGCTGGATATGTGAGGTAATTTTAGATGAAGTTAAGAAGAAGGCAAGACAATTGGTATCGGATTTCTGTTTGTAAACAGAAAGGGAAACAAAGTAGCTGACCTTTTTGCAAGGAAATGAAGAAAATAATTCCATTAGTTCAAGTTTTCATAATCCTCCTCAACTTTTAATTCCTACAATAGCTTTCTTATGAACTATGCAACTTAATGGCAAAATCTATATCTTTTTCGGTGGATGTTAATCATATAAATTCAGTCATCAGATTAGTGGTCTCTGCAATAATATATCCTCTATTTTCAAAAAAAAAAAAAAAAAAAATGTGAAATTACGTATTTTTTACAACCGATGCTATCAATGGTGCAAAAACAAGAGTTTGAAACCATTTGATATTTCTTATAACTAGTAGTAATTCTTTCAGTGGGTAAGCCTATATTTATTTGCAGGACGATTATGGAATACTTCAAGATCGTAGTACATATCTTCGTCTGGATAACTATTCCGTGTAGGATCAAGTAGGGTTTCCTTCTGATTACTATGTTATGCAAAATTATGCAAAACAACATAATTTTGTTCATTTTCTGAAGATCATAAAATTTATTTGTTGCATGTGTTAAAATACTTCTTATCCTTTGGATCGATACACTTTCTGGTATGTTTGTAGGCTTGAACTAAAATTGATCACTGTGGATAGATATCGTCTGCGTGAACTTAACCTTGAGTTAGTTGTTACGTTGATGATGAAATCAAAATTAGGAGTGAGTCCATGCTTCAAATCCTCAAATAATATTGGTGATTTATGCGTAACATTGATATCATTTATGTAAATAAGACTTCAAATTCAAAAAAACAAAAAAAAAAATGCTAAATCCAATAATAATAAGAAGCCGAAGCTTCTTCTAAAATTATACAATTGGTTTTGGGTAATGACCTTTATACATTCAACAAGACTTCCCTCCCACACTAAATGCATATAATCAAGACTACCTAATACGCCTGGAAAATTTCTTCATGTATTCTCTGTAAGATTCTATCAACACATATATGAGAAAGTTTTTGTAGCCAATATATATGGACCAAACTGATTGACTATTGTTTCACAACATACTACGAAATATTTGAATACAGTTGTTTTCATCCATTTAAATATATTCGTACGTCATGGTATCCATTGTCGTTTTCTTTTGTTCATGATTAAATCCTCGTATATGTGGTGCATCGTACTGATAATTAAATAGTAGTTGCACCCACATATTGCTTACTTGGAACAATTAGTCTCATGTGCACGTGATTCCCTTGCCTTAATGGCTTGGAATGCAATTTCTACTCGAGACGGTTGATGTTTGATGGCCAATATTTGTCGGAAAATGAGTGGTGTTTGGTTCTTATGTCTTGGTTGGTTCTTCGCTCTTTGTGGTGCATGACGAGCCCAAAACTTCTAATTGACATGGCAGCAACTCGTGAATCCAAGATCCGATAGGGGAGCCAGCTTACGCCCGGTAATGGAGCCAAACATTTTCTCAAGTGGGGGCAAATTCATATAGTAAAGTTTGGCCATATCAGGTGGTAGCGGCCGAAGGCCGTACGATTTTTTTTTTTCACATTTTAACTGATTTTGTATTGGTTTTTAAGTAAAGTTTTAAGTTATAAAATATTTTAATTAAACTAAAAGAAAGTAATTTACATTGTTTTTCATATTTATGCATGTATTTGATGCATTTTTATCGATTTAGTTTATAATTTTGCCCCCATTAAGTAGAGTTTTAATTTTATCATACATATTTGCCCCCACAAGACACATAATTTACAAAAATGCCAAGCCTAATCTCGTAAAGCTGCAAAATCAAGTGGGGTTGGCGGACCCATTTCCTCCATCCCTGCTTTTGGTTACGCCCTCTCCTCGTGCCAAAAAAAGTGAACCCGGGGTATGGAAAGCACCAAGGATTAACTATGCATGATAACAACATAACAATTCGGTTCCACAACTAAACATTAAAAATTTACTTCGAAAAAAACATAAGTCGAACCATTACAGAAAAAGTTAACCTATTTCCAGAATCAGCAACAGCAGTAAAATGCACTTGTGCGACCAATTTTTTGATTGTTGACATTTGCAATCTTAGACTCTCTTACAGACGGCTTCATGAGTGTCACTCCATTCGGTTCCACAGCCATAGCAAAATTCAGATCCACACCTGCGACCAAAATTAACATTAGCTAAGGAGTTAATTCTTAGAACTAGAAATACTCTTCTAGATTAACAATAGTCGATCATCTTACGTACCTGCAAATTATATGCATACAACCCATCGTCTTTTCCACGTAATATTTGCAGCCAGGACATTTTCTCCAATTGTTCTTCTTCGCCAATTGAATCAGTAGCATGTCTTCATCCACTAATACTTGGAGAGCCTCGCTACTAGCTACATCTTCTGCCATTACGAATTCTCTAAGTCTTTTCTTTCTTTTGAAGGTTAAGGATGCAATTGAATTGAATCCTGTGGTCTTTGCATCTACTAGTGTGTTTTATTAAGTGAATAGAGAAGGTTAGTTAGCACAGTACATTGTACTAGAATTTAATATATATATATATAGCAAGACTAGATTACACTAGACTAGTAGTTATGGAGTGGCCTTAAGGAATTATAAACCGCATGATCTTAGATAACCCATACAATGTGGGACTAATAATCTCAACCACGCCCCCTCACGTGTAGCCTCGTTTGGTCTAACACGTGGACAACAATAAATCGGGTGACCGCGGAGTAAAGGTGCGGTCAATTGACTTCGACACAAATAGCACTGTTGCGATACCATGTTAGAATACGGGCATCCAACTCCAAAACCAATTGGCTATGAGTGGAGAGGCCCTAAAGGATTAATATCAACACCCCCTTCACGTGTAGCCTTCGTTGGGTCTAACACGTGGAAAATTAAATCGGGTGACGCGGAGTAAAGGCGCGGTCAAAGACTCATCACAAATAGCCTGCTCGATACCATGTTAGAATACGGGCATCAACTCAAAACCAATTGGCCATGAGTGGAGAGGCCCTAAGGAATTATAAATCGCGAGGATCTTAGATAACCCATTCAATGTGGGATTAATAATCTCAACAGGTAGCATAAGAAGTAAAATAAATTTTACCCATTTTTCTCTATAAATATTTGGATTAACTGGAATCTATGACACATGAAGACTTAATTCCACAACCTAAAAAATGCATGTAGGCTGGGATCTGCAGATGCGTGGTCCAAAATCTACACTGTGATCCAAAATGTATCAGTAAAGAAATTGATTTGTGATTTCTACCACCCAAGGATCTTCCATATGACCCAAATTTTGAGTACAATTTTACAAACAGCGATGAGAGTTTGATTGCAACAAAGAATGGATCCCAGCTTTATGGGTCTAAACAGCAAATGACCAAATACATCTAGACTACCTACACTAGAATAGACTACGTACTCTCTTCTGTAACTTACAAGAACATGGCAGTTGAGAAGCAATTTGGATGAAGCAAAGACTTTAATGTCAAAATCAATGGTCTAACAAAACAAGAAACTCTGACTGCTGCTCGTTGATTTTCTCCTCGGCCATGTACCACCGTTCTTATTGCTTGATAGCAATCGCATCGATATTCAGTCTTTCCACATTCAGTAGCAAAATTCCGTCCCGCATCTGCATATACAAAGTGCATGATTACATGTATGTAGAGAGGTTTCGGAATAATATGTTTTTAAATAAGACTATTGAGATTTATATATGCGATGTACCTGCATTCAATGTGAGGACAACCCTCGTACCGATCTATATAAATCTTGCAGGTTGGACATCTCTTCCATTTTTGGTTGCAACCATTTGCATGAACTTAACCTCATTTGCTCGCTTAACCTTTCTACTAATACTACCACTAATACCGTTACCGCACTGATGATTGTCTTGGCACAGAACCACGCATTTCAGACAAAACAGCAGCTTACAATGTGGGCATTTCGATATCATCTTCTTTTCGTTCCTTGTTAACAATCGTCTCCAGAAGAGATGTCTTTGACGTCTTAAACGACCTTTACATTCATTCAAAACCAACTCTGAACAATAAGGATTGGGACAGTAAGCTGTATCATACCTTTCGCAAACTGTTGATTTGCATAAATAATCACACCATCTGACAAATACCTTTGGAGGAAGAAATGAACGGCATGATAGAGGGTCCAAGACGTTGACACAGTTCATGTCAGGACATATTATATCTGGTTTCTCATTTTCTTCAACCATTACTTGTATGTATTTCGCAATGCAGTCAGTGCAGAAAGGATGTGCGCACGGTGGTGATGAAGATGCAAATGATCTCCTCTTCTTGTTTTTGTGCTTCGGTTTTGTCACTTTTTGTTGCGTGTTCTTGAATCTTTGTTGCAATGGAATTTGTTCTGTACAAATCTCACAAATGAAGAATGCTGCATTATTCATCTCTTGATCTTTTCGTTGATCTTCGTTGGGAGAAGGTTTTTGTTTATCTTTGGCTGTGTGTTACCCATGATGACAGTGAGTGATACTAGGTATGAGATGCTATTAATATGTGAGTATGTGAAGTTGATCCTATATAAGTGTTGGTTACCAAGTCGTAGCCCAACAGTTGTAACTATATATCCAAGTGTAAGTAAATGAGATAAATCTTACCTCATTTTTCTCTATAAAAAAGTTGATTTATTAAGATTTTGATTTAGAGATTAGATTTTGTGAAATTGGAAGATCTAATGGGGTTAAGTAGAATCTATGAGCCATGAGGAGGACTTAATGCCAGAATCTAAAAATGCATGTAGGTTAGGATTTTGTAGACCGGTTGGTTTGACGCGTGACCCAAAATCTGCACGCGTGATACGACAGCGTGGCTCAAAATCTGTCGTGTGATCAAAATACGGTACAATACAACGCGTGGCTGCAGCGTGATTCAAAATATGCCATTAAACCAAAAATCTATCTTGTGACTGGAAATTTATTTCATTACTCAAAATTTATTGCCCCAAAGATCTTGCATATGACCCAAATAGATAAATATAAATAGAGAATAAAAAGGATGGTATAGGTCCCGGCACCTGACCGGGCAGTGAGACAAGTTTGATTGATGGGTTAACTGGGTCCTGCTTCTGCCTGACGCATAGTTGTTGACTAGCTGTTGCAGATGCACTCACTGTTTATTTCTACCACGTACGTATGTCATTCAAATACTCTAGGCACCAAGAATACATTACTTGATTATATATAATTAGACCACATTTAGAAGCTATAATAATAATATAATTGTATCAAGTGTATTTGGCCCAGTGATTGCGCCATGCGGGGACACAGGTGCAGATATTAACGCGCATGATAATCTTATGACCATGACAAATTAACTGCAACGAAGTGGAGGTGGAGGATGACACGAGGATTGGTAGATTAACACGGCAGTGGCGGCGGACTATTATTATCATCATCATCGTACACACAGTCACCGTCCTGTGACATTAAGAATTGTATTATTCTGATTGACCAAAACGGCTCACGCTACCTGCAAATGGCCATTAGGATAATTGAAGCGGGATGATAAAAATTATCAGCAATATGATTTAATGGTGTCGTGGCGATGATGATCAATGATTTATCTATAAGTTGATGCCAACACAGCAGAAAATTGGTCAATCATCCCTGGTTTAGCTTCTCACTTCATTTCATGTGGACGTGGTATTGGCAGCTGCATGGCTGATATACACTCATTGCTTGCATCATATAGTATTTTGTTGGTCATGACTCATGAGTTGGTGTGCCGTATGAGGTTGTGGAATATATATTTAATTCTAATAATTAAGATAAAACCAGCAAACAATACTAATAAAAGATCATAAATTTTGCTCCAAATTAATAAATTGTATTATCATACAAAGCAAAACGTGTCAAAGTGCGTAACCGTCTCATTCTCATACAAGAAAAAAACCAGAGGCAAGGATGACAACTAATGACTGATAATACTTTTCTGCTAGAGCACTAAAATGGTTATTTTATATCTCCCGGAAGTTTCATTTTTCCATATGAAACATGTTTGGCAAACAGCAGATGGGTTCAGAAATGAGGACCAAGAAAGGGTTCTTCACAAAAAGTAGACCTTTTTGTTTTTAATATATAGTCCTATGTTTAAGAGAGAAAAAATATCACCTCCGATGCCTTATAATAAGTAACAAAAATGTGTGAACAGAGAAATTAGAATCCAAAAAATAGAATAAAATATTTGGGGCAGAATAAAAGTTATTTTACCCATGCTATATCACTCTAAACAAATAAAATACACATAAACAATACGTTCAAAAATAATTACTGTCCTTAATAAATAAGGAACCCGAAGTTGGGGATATAAAAAGAAATTGGGGGATATTGATTACTTCTCCTGCCCATGGTGTGCTGCTAAGGAGTGACTTTTGGGTATGAAAATACTAAAAAAACAAAATCATATCCCCCATTTTCATCTCCACTTCTTATTAATCTCTTTTTGCGTTAGAGCTTTGAAACCCAAATATTCCCCATTCCCTTTCAAATTCTAAACTCTCCCCACTCTCTTTCAAATTCTCTTCTCCTTCTCTGCGGCTCCTCACTTTGGAAGCAGATTATTGTTTTTAATTCGAAGTGATGAAGATCATGCTGCAAGTGATGAAGACCATGCCGGAATTGATAAAGACCATGCCGGAAATTGGTGCCGGCATGCTTGGTAACTAACATTCAATGCCGTAACTAAGTGCCGGCATGCTCGATCGTTCTTCTATCAATGCCGGTAGTCAAGTGAAAAAAAAAAATCAATTTTCTGAATACTTTTCATCATGTGCCGGCATAGAAATTTAGGATGAAGACCACCGCAGAAGTGAGTTAGGCATGGTTATTTAGGATGAAGACCATGATTTGGAAGTGAGTTCACTGCAAGTGATGAAGACCACGCCGGAAGTGATGAAGAACATGTCGGAAATGATGAAGATCATGCGTAGGAGTGATTAAATTCAATCTTAGGAACTAAATGCGGCATGCTCGATATAAATCTATCAATGCTCGGTAGTTAAGTGAAGAAAAAAAATCAATTTTCTGGATACTTTTCATCATGTTTCGGCATAAAAATTTAAGCAAAAACCATGCCGGAAGTAGTTTCGGCATGCTCGAAAATCAAATAACTGTGCCGGAAGTAGACTGATTAAAACCTGACAAAGTCTCGTTGGGGCTACGCCCCTCAAGGGTGCTACCCCCACCCCCACCCCAACCCCCCCCACCCCCACCCCGGCCCCCCGGATAGTGGCAAACAATTTATGAACATTTCCAACAAATGCGGCATGGTTTTTAGGTTGAGTACAATGCCGGCACCTGAGCTATTTCAGCTTGCAACAATGGTGGATTCAAAGAAAAAAAAATCAAATTTTCAACCTCTTAGCGACAATTCTCTCTTCACAATCATCCTCCACTTTCACCAAAAAAGTTCCCTCTCAATTTTTTTCCATCTTTCTACTCTCATCTCATTCACCCAAATACAAATACACACTAATCATTTAACAAATACTTAAGATTTTTACTAATTATTATTAACCACTAAACCTGATTAGTGAGGGGTAGATTAGGATTTAAAAAAGATATTTAGATAAGGGGTGACCCCGAACTTTTTTTCCTTTTCTTATATCCCCAATTCCTTTTTATATCCCCCAATTTCGCGTTATAAATAAGTTGCTTCGGTAAAGAAAACTGACAAAACCTATAAAATTGCAAAACTACGGGTACATACAAACTGCCTAGAAGCAAAGACAAGCAACAACACAATTTTTGGAAAGAAATGATTTCTTTTGAGCACGAAGTTGGGGATAAAATAATAATTGGGGGATAAAATACCTTCCATCAAAATAAAAATCAAAAAACAAAATCATATCCCCATTTCCATCTTCACCTCTTATTAATCTCTTTTAGGGTTAGGGGCTTTGTTACACCACTCCCTTTCAAATTGAAATTTTCCCCACTCCCTTTCAAATTCTCTTCTCCTTCTCTGTCAGCTCCTCACTTTGAAAACATTTTTTTTTTTTACATTCGGAAGTGATGAAGACCATGCCAGAAGTGATGAAGACCATGCCGGTAGTGATGAAGACCATGTCAGAAATAAATTTTTTTTACATCGCGAAAGTGATGAAGGCGAGTCGTCGGAATTGGTGAAGACCATGCAGGAAAATGGTCTCGGCATGCTTGTGTTGATGGTGGTTTTTAGACAAGGGGTAAAATCGTAAAACCCCATGACCTAGTGTTACCGCAACACATTAACTAAGAGCATTTAACCCAGTGTAAATAATTAATAGGGGTATTTTTTCAAAATACCAGATTAGGGTTTTCAACACGAACCCTAATTCCAAAATCAAGCGCACCTGCGCACCATGGCACCAATGCCAAACCAAGCGGCACCACTGCGCACCATGGCAGCAATGCCAAACCAAGCCGCATCTTTGCGCACCATGGCAGACAATGCCAAACCAAGTCGTATCTCGCGCACCATGGCGGCAAATGCCAAAACAAGCGCACCACTGCGCACTATGGCAACAATGCCAAATCAAGCGCGCCACCTCAGCACCATGCAACAATGCCAAACCAAGCGCATCTTGCGCACCATGGCAGCAATGCCAAACCAAGCCGCACCTGCGCACCATGGCGGCAATGCCAAACCAAGCCGCCCTGCGCACCATGGAAACAATGCCAAATCTCAAGCCGCTATGCCTTTGGCCACGCCAAACATAGCGCCCTAGGCTTGCAAGACTTGCGGCTAGGTCAACATGGCCGCACGTGCCATTGGCACATGCCAACACGTGCTGCAAGCCATATTTCTAAGCCGCTATGCCTTTGGCCCACGCCCAACGTAGCGCCCTAGGTTTGCAAGACTTGCAACTAGGTCAACATGGCGCACGTGCCATTGGCACATGCCAACACGTGGCGCAAGCCAGTATTTCCAAGCCGCTATGCCTTTGGACCACGCCAAACATAGCGCCCTAGGTTCGCAAGACTTGCAACTAAGTCAACATGGCGCACGTGCCATTGGCACATGCCAACTACGTGCCTGAAGCCATATTTCCAAGCCGCTATGCTTTTGGCCCACGCCCAACGTAGCGCCCTAGGTTTGCAAGACTTGCAACTAGGTCAACATGGCCGCCACGTGCCATTGGCACATGCCAACACGTGCTGCAAGCCATATTTCAAGCGCTATGCCTTTGGCCCACGCCAAACATAGCGCCCTAGGTTGCAAGACTTGCAACTAGGTCAACATGGCCGCACGTGCCATTGGCACATGCCAACACGTGCCGCAAGCCATATTTCCAAGCCGCTATGCCTTTGGCCCACGCCAAACATAGCGCCCTAGGTTTGCAAGACTTGCAACTAGGTCAACATGGCGCACATGCCAAGCCGTGCAACCTACCACCAAGGCATTCCACACATGCCATTGGCACATGCCAAACACACTACCTGGTAGCCTAACTTGCAAACCAGTGCAACCTACCAGCAAGGCATTCAGCACATGACCAAACACACACACGGTGGTAGCCTAACACTCAAGCCGTGCAACCTGCCTACTAAGGCATTCAGCACATGCCATTGGCACATGCCAAACACACACGCCGTGGTAACCTAACTTGCAAACCGTGCAACCTACCACCAAGGCATTCGCACATGCCACACGCGCCACTAAGCGGCGCCGCTTGCACTCAAGATGCAACCAACACTCGAGACATCGACACAAGGCTGGGGATGCTTCTTTAAGGTTTTGGTTTGGCGGTCACGGCATGCGGCGTACACTACGCTCACATTAAGAAAGCGTGAAAAGAAATAAAGCGGTCAAATAAAGAGGAAATAATGGTGAAAAACGTTTCAGCCCATTAAACCATGCGGTTACCACCTCCTCCAATTATTTCACCCTTTGCTCTCTTCCTTCATGAGGCCGAGTGCGTTTCAATCTCGACTTGTATAAATAGTTCTTACCTATTTCCACCGGACAACAAGTCTCGGTCGGAGAAAGATACTACACTTACACTCTCGAGAAAGGCAACTTTGCAAGCTCTCCCAAAAGCTTTCATCTCTTGCAAGCTTCCTAAGCTTTCACTTTACGATACAAGTCGAGATACTACTCTCCTCAACACCTTTCTTTGCTTCCCTCTCCAAATCAACCCTTCTCCTCTACTTTGTGACCGAAGCAAGTCTGGAACGGCCATTTCTTGGTTTAGGCCGGACTTGTGCAGATTGATCTCTCGAATCTATAAAGTGCTCACGTGCAGACACATTTGTTTAGGGTTTGAACCGGTTTCTCACTCACCCACCGAAATTATCGAAATCAGCGAAACGATTTTTACCCATAAACAATTGGCGACCACGGCGGGAGGATTGATCTTTCGGTTACAATATCAAATTCTAGCTTTCATCCTTAAATTTTCACGCAAGCATGGTCGGCTATCGAGGCGATCTCCACAAACATTGATCCGCTCAAGGTCATGATAACTCCTCAATTTCTGGAAGCAATACCACCAATGAAGAGGTCCCAAGGCTGGTTGACACGATGCGTACTCGGGAGATCCACGCCAAAAACATGAACCTTATGAAAGATGCGATTAACGGCATACTCGACTTCCTCATCAATCTAACATAGGGGCTAAGTGATTCATTTTCCCGGGAGATCAAGAGCGGGGACTAACATCCCGAATGAGCATTCTCAAATCAACGGTTTCATCAGCGACTGAAGCCAGCGGACCGGAGGCGACCATGTTGGTAGAAAACTTATGTGAATTCATGCACCTCTCCAAGGACCGAGCGGATAAAAACATTCTCTGCTATCAACCGAATAGCACTAAACGCATCACTCGTTCCTGCACCCACGGGAATCCAGGATCCCCGGAAGTTCCACTCAACAATATTGTTTTCACCAGACGAAGGAATGTCTTCACAATAACCAATAGGAAGTTCAGGACGCCCCTCGAAGCTTCTGAAGATGGGGCCGAGCCTAACCACCTAGAGCGAACTCGAAGCTGTCAATATAGGGAATGAGGAATTTCGCGACCCATTCCGATCGGTTCGACTCTACATCTGCGAGCGCTCAAAGCTAGTCGACCTACTCAAAGAATATCGGGACGTCTTCGCATGGACTTATGAAGAAATGCACGGCTTGGATGGAAAGCTGGTCACCCACCATCGCATGTGATACCGGATCCAAACCGGTCAAGCGACCTCCAAGACAATTCGAGACACGATGTAGAAGAGCAAATCAAGGCGGAGGTCCGAAATTACTAGCCGTTGGTTTGTCAAACCTATTCACCATCCTACTTGGTTAGCCAATATCGTTCCAGTTAAAAGAAGAATGGTCGAGATCGAGATCTTTGCGTCGATTTGAGAGATCCGAACAAGTCTTGCCCTAAAGACGATTTCCAGCTACCTAACATCGACATCTTTGGTAGACGCTACCGGTGGACATGGTATGTTCTCTTTCATGGATGGATATAGCGGTTACAACCAGATAAAGATGTATGAGCACGACGCAAGCAAGGCGCTTTCAGAACCCCTCTTGGAAACTTCTATTACACCGTAATGCCTTTCGGTCTGAAGAGCAGCTGGCGCCACTTACCAACGCGCCATGACTACCATCTTCCACGATATGATGCACAAGCAAGTCGAAGATTACGTAGATGATGTGGTGGTTAAATCGAAGACTCGGCGGATCATCCGAAGCAGCTGCGACAAGTATTCGAAAGATGCCGCGAATACAAGTTGAAGATGAATCCTTTGAAATGCGCCTTTGGTGTCTCTTCGGGAAATTCTTGGGATTCCAAGTAGCGACCGCGAGGAATAAAAGTTGATCCAGTCAAAACGCAAGCTATCCTCACGATGCGCCACCACGAGCCGTGAGGAGCTCCGGAGTTTCATGGGCAAAGTAAACTACATCCAGTCGCTTCATCACAGGGTGGCATGACTCACCACTACGTTTACTCCTCTGCTAAAAAGGAGCGAATTTCACATGGACTACGTCTCGGCAAAAGCGTACCGGAAGATCCGGCCAAATCTTGTCCTCCCCAGCAGTCATGAAGCCTCCTATGCAAGGGAGACCACTATGTCTCTACATGGCCTTTAGCGATACTGCCATCGGAGCTCTCCTCGCGCAAGAGGACGACAAAGGAATGGAATACCCCATATACTATTTCAGTCGAACGTTGAGAGACGCTGAACTCAGATACCCCAAGGCGGAAAAGGCGTGTTTAGCACTGATTCATTCCATCCAGAAGTTCAGACACTACCTCCTCTCCAATAAGGTGGTGCTAGTGTCCAAATCGAGACCATTGTAAAGTTTCTCCTCTCAAACACCTTGCCTTGATAGGGAGGCGGCTAAGTGGCTCCTGCGGCTATCGAGTTCGACATAACGTGCGTCTCCCAAAGGGCCATAAAAGGACAGGTCATTGCGGACCTGTTAGCAGCATTCCGGGAGAAAACACAGCGAAGTGCGAGAAGATCTCACGGGAGACCTTCCGAGATATCTTTTTAGTCAAAGAAGAAACATGGTTGCTATTCTTCGATGGCTCTTCCACCCTGACACTAATACAGGAGGAGCGGGTGTTGTATTAGTATCTCTGCTTGGAGAAGTCTTCTCGCACTCTTTCAAGCTAGACTTTCAGTGCACCGATAACTTCAGTTGAATACTGAAGCCTTCCTCATTGGACTATCACTAGCTAAACAAGCAGGGGCCACACGTTTGGAGATAAGAGGAGATTCCAAATTGCTCATCAACCGAGTAAACGGGATCTATGCATTGAAAGAACTAACACTGGCGCCATACAGAGTTGAAGCACAAAAACTACTAAATTATTTCGCTGAAGCAACCATCACACATGTCGGTAGTAGCGGCAACAAGCATGCTGCATTGCTTAGCTACACTAGCCTCAAAGCTACGGTTCGAAGGAGCTAGGAAACCACTGACGGTAAAGCGGCGAACCATAGCTTCAACATGGCTTTCACAACTTTGAGAAAGCCGAAGACGATATTGGAGAACTCCTATCATTCAAGAACTCAACAACTCGCTTTTCCAAGGGAAGGTCGACCTCAAGACTTTGCGGAATTTCTTTATGCTTCAAGGTGTCTGTATCATCGAAATCAGAGACGACTCTCGTCAAGGTGTCTCGGGAAAGAGGAAGCACGACAACAACTTGAACATGTTCATACCGAAGTCTGTGGAATAACATCGGTAGTAACCCTCTACAGTCGTTTACAACGACTTGGATACTATTGGTCAGGAGATGGAAACCCGGTCACGACTACTCCGAAAGCGTGTCCAAATTGCCGGGCGCCCCCATGTCGAGACGAAGTCCTCAACATCGGTCACTGCTGGGAGGCTGGCGGGAGCCATACGTGGTTTTCCTTCGCGATGGCATTCTTCCTACTAACAAAGAGGATGCGTCAAGCTAAGGCGAAGTCCAAAAGATTCGTGTTCCATGATGGGGTTTTATATCGCAAGAGTTTCGGGAAGTCTACTAAGGTGTTTGAGCGATGCAATCCCGGTTATGTTAAGAGAAATGCACGAAGGCGAACACCAAGGGAAACGAAGCTATTCCTGCGGATACACGAGAGGTACTGCTTGGCCGAGCCATGGAAGGCGACGCGGCTACCTTCGTTCGAAATGCCGAGAATGCCGAGTCACGGAAACCTCATCCACGTGCCTCCAACACCCTTGCACGCGATAAGTAGCCGTGGCCCTTTTATAGGCTGGGGACTCGACATCATTGGGAAGATCAACCCACCGTCCTCAAGACTGACATGAGTACATAATAGCAGCGACCGAGTACTTTACCAAGTGGGTCGAAGCTGTCCCATGAAAGGAACCACTGGAGCCACAATCGCGGCATTCATCAAGGAACACATCATCTGCCGTTTTGGCGTACCTAAACACATCATCACGACAACGGCACGCCTTTTGCTAACAAGCAAGTACGGGAGCTGCTTGAAGGTACGGAATCAAACAAGTCTTCTCTACGCCTATTATCCCCGGGGAAATGGGCAAGCGAAAGTACCAACAAGACTTTGATCGAATCCTCGGTCGGACGGTGCACGACAATCCCGAGAATGCGGCACGAGCAATTGCCAATGGCACTCCGGGCGTCGAGAACATCTCCTAGAAGCTCCACGGCATGTCTCCTTATTCCCTCGTCTGCAGTACAGACGCGATCCTCCCGCGAAATCAAGATCCAGTCGGCCGGAGTTGCGCGACAAGCGGACCCCGGTGGAATGAAGCCGAATCACTCAATGCGAGTGCGGAACTAGACACTCTGGACTCCGAGAAGATCCGAGCGAGAGGAACATGCACAAGCATACAGAAATAGGATTTCCAGGGCGTACAACATCCATGTAAAACCCAGGGTTTTCAAGGAAGGAGATCTGGTGCTAAAAACCGCCAAACACATCCAGCAAGATGCATCGGCACCGAAGTTTTCTCCCAAATGGGAAGGGCCGTACATAATCACTAAAGCATATAACAGTGGTTACTACAAGATTATCAAAGAAGATGGGGAAAGCTAGAGGCGGTCATCAACGGAAAGTGGCTTAAGGCGTACTACGCCTAATCGAGTTCCACGCAACATGCTACATCAAAAGTGTGAACGACCGGGCACTCTCTCTGCTTTTACTTTCTTACCAGTTATTGAATTTCAATACAATCCAGCAGTTAACGGAATCTCTTTATTTCTTCAAAAAAAAGAAAAGAAGCTTTTAAATCTCATAAATACACAAATGAGAAAAGCCCCATCAGCAAATTATAATTCTCTGAAACTAATATCTTGATAACAGGCATGATATCTTTCGGTTCTTCTCTTTAAATCTTGAGTTAACTCTTGATCTCAGGAGACTCAGGGCCAAATTTCCTCCTCTTCGGCCTTGGCTTTTGTGGCGGAATCACACCGGCAGAATACGTACATCGGCCTTCCAATATTGAGGCGTCGCAGCTCAGGTAACGTTAAACTCAAGTTCCACGGTGGACACCATATTCTCCCACTTTTGAATGGTGATCCGCGGCATGAATGGACACATTCTCCATCTCGGCAATCATTGGCAAAGAGACGAGTTCACTCACGGAAACCAAAGCGGACGAACAGTACTTCACCACGCTCCTGGTAGCAATATGGCGTATGTTTTCCATATCTTCGTATAAAGGGCCACGAATTCTTTCGCACCAGGAAACCACCAACATTCAGATAATTGGAGGAGAGACACCTCATCACGAGTCCCAAGCGACAAACTGCGGAAGGGTATTCATGACAAGAGAGCCCTAAATCGGCATCCTCCAAGTCTGCGGCGATCAACAAAGTCGGGCTTGAAGGAAGGGGAGCGACTAGGTCATCCTCGTCGATAACATGATAACGCATGCTCCAACGGGATATCTACTGCACAAAGGGAAATTTTCCATTTATACAACAAGCGTTAAAGTGTACGTCGATCTGCAAAGAAGAAGAGAACATCTGCGGTATGATTTTCTTAACTCAGAATAACCTTTGTTGGGGTGCCCATACAGAGTCGGACCTCGCACCTTCATCAGGGGAACCTGGTTGGTTAGAAGATGATTCGAATCTGTGCGACATGACAAAGAGAGAAATCCAACAAGAAGAACCCTTTTCTCAAACGAGGAGACGATGCAATTATTTTTGGATATGAATACGGAATCTTAAAAGGGAAAGGAAGCAATGAGAGACATAACGCTTCAGATTTTAGCATGAATAATGCCTAATTGAAGCCGCACGTGAAGGAAAGCAAGATAAGGAAACTTTGCTATCGGAAGAAACTCCCTCTTTATTTACATAAATCACGCACGCAAGCACGGCTTCCAAGTTGCACGCGGCCCACCCGATTTGCGCCAGACCTCCCAATGGTCGCCAAGTCACGCCTGCAAGCACGCAAGACTTCCACACTTTGCGTCGGTCCCACCGGCTAGCACACTCGGTTTCCCAACTCACGCCAACTTCCCAACGTCGCCCAAGCTGCCTGGGCCCACTGGTGTGCCGGCCTCCGATTTGTGCAAAACTACCGGAGGCAAGGATTCCAAATCCTATTTATAAAAGGTCGAGACAAGCCTCCTTCAATTTTCCTTACGTTTTCTTTGTTAGCAGGTTTGTCACCATCTTATGCTTACCTCGCGACAAAGCCCCTGTTAGGAGCTAAGCGGGGACTTAATGTTGATGGTGGTTTTTAGACAAGGGGTAAAATCGTAAAACCCCATGACCTAGTGTTACATGACACATTAACTAAGAGCATTTAACTCGGTGTAAATAATTAATAGGGGTATTTTTCAAAATACCAGATTAGGGTTTTCAACACGGAACCCTAATTCCAAAACCAAGCTGCACACTGCGCACCATGGCAACAATGCCAAACCAAGCCACATCTTTGCGCACCATGGCAACAATGCCAAACCAAGCCGCATCTTGCGCACCATGGCAACAATGCCAAACCAAGCGCACCTCTGCGCACCATGGCAACAATGCCAAACCAAGCCGCATCACTGCGCACCATGGCAACAATGCCAAACCAAGCCGCATCCTGCGCACCATGGCAACAATGCCAAACCAAGCGCATCTGCGCTCATGGCGGCAATGCCACCATGCGCACTGTAGCAATGCCAAACCAAGCGCATACTGCGCACCATGGCAGCAATGCCAAACCAAGCCGCACCCTACGCACCATGGCAACAATGCCAAATCTCAAGCCGCTATGCCTTTGGCACACGCCAAACATAGCGCCCTAGGCTTGCAAGACTTGCAGCTAGGTCAACATGGCGCACGTGCCATTGGCACATGCCAACACGTCGCAAGCCATATTTCTAAGCGCTATGCCTTTGGCCCACGCCAACATAGCGCCCTAGGTTTGCAAGACTTGCAACTAGGTCAACATGGCGCACGTGCCATTGGCACATGCCAACACGTGCCGCAAGCCATATTTCCAAGCCGCTATGCCTTTGGCCCGCCAAACATAGCGCCCTAGGCTTGCAAGACTTGCAACTAGGTCAACATGGCCGCACGTGCCATTGGCACATGCCAACACGTGCCGCAAGCCATATTTCCAAGCCGCTATGCCTTTGGCCCACGCCCAACATAGCGCCCTAGGTTTGCAAGACTTGCAACTAGGTCGACATGGCCGCACGTGCCATTGGCACATGCCAACACGTGCCGCAAGCCATATTTCCAAGCCGCTATGCCTTTGGCCCACGCCAAACATAGCGCCCTAGGCTTGCAAGACTTGCAACTAGGTCAACATGGCCGCACGTGCCATTGGCACATGCCAACACGTGCCATAAGCCATATTTCCAAGCCGCTATGCCTTTGGCCCACGCCAAACATAGCGCCCTAGGTTGCAAGACTTGCAACTAGGTCGACATGGCCGCACGTGCCATTGGCACATGCCAACACGTGCGCAAGCCATATTTCCAAGCCGCTATGCCTTTGGCCCACGCCAAACATAGCGCCCTAGGCTTGCAAGACTTGCAACTAGGTCAACATGGCGCACGTGCCATTGGCACATGCCAACACGCGTCGCAAGCCATATTTCCAAGCCGCTATGCCTTTGGCCCATGCCAAACATAGCGCCCTAGGCTTGCAAGACTTGCAACTAGGTTAACATGGCCGCACATGCCATTGGCACATGCCAAACACACACGCTGGTAGCCTAACTTGCAAACCGTGCAACCTACCACCAAGGCATTCCGCACATGCCATTGGCACATGCCAAACACACAGCATGGTAGCCTAACATGCAAGCCGTGCAACCTACCACCAAGGCATTCCGCACATGCCATTGGCACATGCCAAACACACACGCTCAGGTAACCTAACTTGCAAGCCAGTGCAACCTACCACCAAGGCATTCGCACATGCCATGCACACGCGCCACTAGCAGCGCCACTTGCACTCAAGATGCAACCAACACTCGAGACATCGACACAAGCTGGGGATGCTTCTTTAGGGTTTTGGTTTGGCGGTCACGACATGCGGCGTACACTACGCTCACATTAAGAAGCGTGAAAAGGAATAAAGCGGTCAAATAAAAGAGGAAATAATGGTGAAAAACGTTTTCGCCCATTAAACCATGCGGTTACCACCTCCTCCCATTATTTCACCCTTTACTCTCTTCCTTCATGAGGCCGAGTGCGTTTCAATCTCGACTTGTATAAATAGGTCTTACCTATTTCCACCGGACAACAAGTCTCGGTCGGGAGAAATATACTACACTTACACTCTCGGAAAGGCAACTTTGCAAGCTCTCCCAAAAGCTTTCATCTCTTGCAAGCTTCCTAAGCTTTCACTTTACGATACAAGTCGAGATACTACTCTCCCTCAACACCTTTCTTTGCTTCCCTCCCCAAATCAACCCCTTCTCCTCCACTTTGTGACCGAAGCAAGTACTGGAACGGCCATTTCTTGGTTTAGGCGGGACTTGTGCAGATTGATCTCTCGAATCTATAAAGTGCTCACGTGCGGCACATTTGTTTAGGGTTTGAACCGAGTTTCTCACTCACCTACCGAATTACCGAAATCGATGAAGCGATTTTTACCCATAAACGACTTGGTAACTAACATTCAATGTCGTAACTAAGTCTTTGGCATGCTCGATAGAAATCTATCAATGCCAGTAGTCGGTGAAAAAATTGAAGGTTCTGGATACTTTACATCATGTGCCGAGGCATAGAAATTTAAGCAAAATACTATGCTGGGTAGCGTGTGTCGACATGCTCGAGAATTAACTAAGCTGTCTTGGAGGACTGATTAAAACCAAAAAAAATAGGTTTTGAAGATCTAAACCGGAAAATGTTGTTACGAGGCGTTGTGGGAAACATCGTGGCAAACATTTATGAGAATTTCAACAAATGCCAGGCATGGTTTTTCGGTTGTCTACAATGCCGGCCAAGAGCTATTTCGAGCTTGCAACAATGGTCGATTCAAAAGTAAAATCAATTTTCAACCTCTTAGCGTGACAATTCTCTCTTCCGCGATCATCCTCCACTTTCACCAAAAAAGTTCCCTCTCAATTTTTTCCATCTTTCTACTCTCATCTCATTCACCCAAATACAAATACAAATACACACTAATCATTTAACAAATACTTAAGATTTTTTACTAATTATTATTAATCACTAAACATGCTTAGTGAGGGGTAGATTAGGATTTAAAAAAATACTTAGATAAGGGGTGACTCTCGATTTAATATTTGGATCCGGTTTTTGTCTTTCCTCCATCCTCCAATTACGTGTTCTTTCTTTCCAAATAAAAAAAAATTGAATCTGAAACTCGTGGGTATCAAATTCTATGATACGTAAAATTGAACGTAAAATTGTTAGATTGTAATACCGTACATTTACACATACTCGTGTTAATTTTACTTTTTTTGTTAATTTTACTTTTTTGATGTAGTTATCTGACTTGGCATCCATAAAGGGCAGTACAAAATGTTCACATGGAATTTGGTTTTAAAGATCGTGAGAATCTTAGTTCAATGTTGCTTGACAAACCGGCCTAGAGTTTATTTCAATCCTCCTTGGTTACAGTTAATGAGTGGTCACTGGAGAGAGCGTTTTTGCTTTTCTCTGTTTTAGACCGCAGCCTATTACTAGTCTCCTTCTTGTATCTTTCTAGGTAGTACAAATCTATTTATACACTAGCTTTTTGATCAATTTAATCTTTCTTTACCAATCAAAAGAAGAAGAAAAACTATCTGATTTGGCTCGTAATTCTGACTTCAAATTATTTGGGCACATTATATATATATATAACTGAAATTTCGGGTAGTACAAGTCTCTTTGTACTCTCATTTTTTTTTGATCAATTTAATCTTTCTTTACCGAGTCTAAGAAAGGAAAAAAACCTACATGACTTGGCTCGTACTTCTGATTTGAAATTATTTGGGCACATATATAATTGAAATAATGAAAAAAAAATTATTATTTTTTATTGGCTCAATAAAATTATTTGGGCATATATATAGCGAAAGGAAAAAGAAGGTTTTTTTCTTTCAATTTTTCTTTCAATTTTTTTCATTTTTTTTTAATTATTAATAGAGTTAGAAATCGACTTTATTTTAAACAGAGCTTTTGGTTGGTAACCTAGCAACAAGTGAGTTCCAACACCTTTTGAATAGCGGAATTGAACTCTTAGTTTTACAACATAATGGCTCCAACACCTTTTTTTTAATTATTTTCTTTTATCAACAAGACTCATTATAGGGGCGGCATGGTTTATTAGAGGGCGGCGGTGTGATAGTAATGTCCCTCTAGTTGGTTAGGGGATGTCCTATAGGGTGTAAATTGACTAGATTACCCTCCCCATTTTTAACCTAAATCAAAGCTAAATTGAAAATTTGTTTTCTTTCTTCTTCTCTTCTCCTCCTCCCATCAACCGGAACCTCCATTAAAACTCAAAATTTCATCGTCTTCGATTAATCGACGATTCGAAAATTAATCAAGTGTAGTGTAATGACTTATATGAGGCATGTTTTGAAAACCCAGTAACGATTTGATTTATTTTGTTCGATTTAAGTTTAATTTCTATCAAAAATTAGGGTTTTAGATGAAATTGAAATTGACATTTCACGGGTTTATGTGAGTTACGGTTGATTTTAACTTAATTACTGACGTAGCTGGAGATTTTGATATTGTTACGGTTGGTAATAGTTCAATTACCAGTTGTATGTTCTTATATCGAGAATTTTCTTCATTACGGTTGGTAACCATTTTAGTTCTGACAGTAACTTCGGATCACGGTTGGTATCGAGCATTTGGTTACAAGTAACTCGATTACGGTTGGTATCGAGCATTTGGTTACCAATGAGTAACTTCGAGTCTGCAGTTCGTGTCGAACATTTAGTTACCAAGCTGTAGCTTGGTTTCTGATTGGGTTTTCTTCAAATTTAACTCGATTCACGGTAGGTAGTTCATCTTCTACGAATCGTAGCTTCGATTCTACGGTTGGTTATGAGGCAAAATTCAACAAGTAATTAGATCACGAAAATATATTAAAAAAATTGAATTTTTCGTACTT